>CAHIKZ030002928.1:0-209193 GCA_903632075.3 Acanthosepion pharaonis | reverse complement strand
GCATTCATTGATTGAACAGTTAGTGATTACACCATTGACCATTTTTATTCGGACTATAGTCCTCATCATCTTTGTTATCACAACGTCTCTGCCGTTGTGTCACCCACTGGCTTCTTCATGCGTATTTCGATCTGGGTAACCTGCAAGGAATTCTGAACTGAACTTAATCTGCGGGGGTAGAATGTTCTCATTCCACTGTCCATATCTAGGGATATCGTCTAAATTTTTATTTTTGGTACTGCTCAGTATTAATTACACTACAGATATACACTTGACTTGATGTAGGCTGAAATGTGATAACAAAGATGAGGACTTGTGTTGTGAAAAGTTCTCACAAGTACACAGTGTAGTCACGAAAAGATAACTACCCCCCCGAGTGTAGAAACCTTCCCATTTATTTCTAATTTGCATATCACCACATCTCCCAGAGCCTTAGAGGCTTGATGACTTTTGTAGATCTGCTACTTCTATGAACCACTCTAAGAGGTGTACCTCTTGTCCCATGGTGGTTGCCTAGATTCTTCTTTATGGGCGATCTCAGTCTTACCAGATTTTCTTTGATTGAACCTTTCTCATTATCACTAGACACACTCATTCTCTCCTCCCCTTCACTCTCCAATTCTTGATGATAATCCTGATCCCTTTCTTCTGCACAAGGCTCTTCCTCTATTTCGATATCTTTCGGCTCCCTTTGCAATCTAAACTGGTTTTCATGAGCTAACATGCCCTGCTCATTTTTTATTAGGTTGTTCCAAAAGTTCGTAAACACTTGCAAAAAATTGAAATTTTACTCGCTAAGTAATAACAAAAACAACAAAAATTATTCCTCGAAATAAAGACCATTATTTTACAAGACTTTCTGCCATCGATCTGCAAGCTTTCGGATCTGGTGAAAGTACCATTCAGCCGGCTTCGAATCAAAGAATTCTTGACACGCTTCCTCGACTTCATCAAACGAATCGGCGGCCCTTCAGAAAGTGTTGCATTGAGCGGAAAAGGCCATAATCTGATGGAGCACAGTCAGGACTGTAGGCTGGATGTGGCAGAACCTCAACATCGTCCAGCTCTTCAAACTTGTCTTTGGTCTTCCTGGTGGTGTGTGGCTTGGCATTGTCCTGCTGCATCAAAGTCGCTTCGGTTGATCAGAGCGGGGTACTTTTGCTTCAACTTTTCGTAGATCCGCTCCAGTTGCTGACAGTAAAGTTTGGCACTGATGGCAACCACCATTGAACCAACTCAAAATGCACGATTCCTTCAAAGTTCCACCAAACGCACAACATGACTTTCTTTCGAATCGATCTTGTTTTGGAACCGACGGTCTCTCTTGCCCTTTCTAAACCCATCGCTTGTCTCGATTGTGCTGGACCAGACAGACCCATTTCTCATCCGATGTCACAATGCGCTTCAAAACGCTCGTCAATGGATTGCTGAGCAATTGATGCAAATTTCAACTCGTCTGTTGGCTTGTGCTTCGGTGAGTTCATGCGGATCTTGGTGCGGCTTTTGTGAACAAAATCAAGTTGCTTCAAGTGTTGGTGAATTGTCGATTTGCCAACTCCAAGCTCATCAGCCAATTCTAGAGTGCTCGATGAAGGCGCAATGTCCAACCTGGTTTCCCTATCATCCAACTTTAACGGCCGTCCTGAACGAGGCTTATCTTCAAGACTCATGTCGCCAGAATCGAAACGCTTATACCACTTTGAGATTGCCGCATATGCAATTGTTCCTTCACCTTCGACAACACAAATCTCTTCTGCAGCTTTTCTGTTTGAAAGACCTCGCTTCCAGCAGTAACGAATCAAAACTCACAGCTCAATTTTAACAATTGCCATCTGGAATACAAAGATGAAGATCACTATAACAATATAAACGCAAAAAACAATTAGATAAAAATTTTAATGAAATAAAATTTTTTCAAAATTAACAAAGTAAAAAAAAAAATTAAAAAATGCATAAAAATTCAATTTTTCGCAAGTGTTTGTGAATTTTTGGGACAACCTAATAATATCACTATATTAAATCCTTTTTGCACTACAAATTGAGCTTTCTCAGAACTTGAATCCTTATTCCTCTTGTACTACACCTTCTCATTTGTTGAGAAGGATATGGTTATTGGGGCTCTAATTTGACTCTCCCATCGATGCTGAGGGGGACTTTGTGTTTTGTCCGCATTTGGGATGGTTCTGTAACTTAAAAGCAATCTTGATAACTTTCTAGTCTGTAATTCCCTGGAAAGAATGCTTTCAATCCAACTTTTATTGTCTGGACCTTCCCCTCTGCAATTACATTTGACTGGGGATATTTTGTATGGCCTACATCCAATTTGTGTTAAGTACGTACACAAACTTTCTTCAAAAAACTCTGATGCATTATCCGACACTAATGTTTTAGGCACTTTGTTCCTCAAAAATACTACTATTTTGCAGTACTTGCTTTTCTCTCTGAAACTTTAACCACTTCAAGCCAAACTGAATATGAGTCTACTGGTATGAGGAATAGGTCTACATCTTTAATGCATGCATGTGTACTCTTATCCATGGCTCCTTCTCTTTTGGCCATGAATGAATCTTGGTTCAGTACTCCATGTATGTTGTCATGTACTGCTTTAATAACATCTTAATAAGTTTGGTGGTGCAATAAGATCTCCACTACATATGACTCATCTTTCAACTGTCAATCTATGCCTTGCTTCCTTAAAAGGCCTTTCTGCAATTGTTCCGTACATTATTCTATATTCTTTTCAGTACTTTTTTTTAATATAGGATCCTGCTCAGTTTCAAACTTGAACTGCCTGGAGGATAACACATCTATCTCTATTCAGTGCAAAATTCTGTCCTCACAACATTCCTTTGTTTCAAGATTCTGATTATTAAAATTAAAATTTGACACTGTCTATGTTTAGCCAAACGCAATTTTGGTGTACTTATTTCTGATATTTTTACAAGTCTGTCATCTGATGAGATCCCATCTTTGATATGGAATCCATCATGATCTTTGATAGAAAATTTTCATTCAGTTCAATCTAGATTGCTTAGAGTTGTCTTTCTAATTCTGGGCAATATTTGATCTTACAATAGCTTCCAAATATGACAATAGTCTTGCTGTGACTGTCAACAATGATACTATTAAGCATATTAAGTTTCAGTTCCACAAAGCAGCAGTTTGTGGGAAGAAGCTGCTGAAATGGAACATACATCCCACCAATGCTATACAAAGGTGGTTTGCTACAGTGTCCTTAGAACTGGTGGTGCTAAAGAATGTAGTTCTTCTGAACACTTTCCATGAAAATAGCGATATTGCAGCAAGAGACCTGCAATGTTTCGTCTGTGGGAATGGGATTGCAGGGTGGAAAATAATTTGTTACTTACAAGAATGTGGAAATGATTTTGGACTATCATGACTGGAAAATGAAGACTGGACAGCTCCTGCTCATGTATAGCACCCTGATTTGATTCTTGTGAAGGTAGAGGATAGCAGATAGAAAGAGGGAACTGACCATGTAAGGTGTGAAGTTAAACATATGATCAGTTTCATTTAAATTAATTTTTCAAATGTTTTTTTTTATTTTTATTTTTTTATTTTTTAAATATATAAAATTTAGAATATGATCTTAGGCTTTCATTAAATACTCATCATCCATTTCAGAAACTTTTTTTATTCAATACAATAACATTATGAACATAACAGGAACAAAATAAGCAAGAACAAAATTATCCATACAGTTTAACTAATTGTCCATGGCATAATCTTTTAACCCTTTTTTATAGCTTTGGCTATAAGTGTGGTTTCCCAGATGGAAAACAGGGATACAGTTTCAATTCTTGTTGGGAGACACATTTTTCTTTAGTAGGATTTCTAGGGCAGTTGACTTCACTGGTTATGAAAATAAGTAAAACTGGGATATCAACTTAAGCATGTGTACTTACTAAAAATAATGTTTATAGTAATATATAGCTTCAATTTTGGATGTAATTTTACTTTTGGTAATACATGTTGTGAAATATTTACTTTTTATCACTCGTCAAAATCTGTTTAAAAAAAATATCTATATTTATGTATGGAATCATACAAAGAAATATGATCAGGGATTTTTTTCCTTTTTTTAATTTATGTAAAAGCTACACATTAAATTGAGTGATGTAACAAACTTGTGTAAATAATTTTCACTGCTTGATTTGACTCTTGAGTATGTTGGTTATTTGTCATGTTGTATGACAATTATTTCCAAGTAATTTACTTCTACTGGCCTATCCAACTCTGTAGCTAGAAATCTCCAGCACGAAACACTGCAAATCATTTATGAGATGTTCAGATATTCACCTTGAAAATTTGTTTAAGTGCTGAAAGATGATCACACCATTGCTTGAGAAGGAAAGAAGATAGGTACTGCCCAAACCAGCATTACAGAGAGATAGAAAAAGCAAGAGTCTGTCTGAAATTGATAAGATATAGTCAGCAACCTTTTTGAGCTTTTTAGATGCCTTCTCAGCCATGTAAAAGTTGTTTGTTCTTTTTTTTTTTTTTCCACCTTATTATTGGAGAAATGCTGTATTCTGAGTGCCTCTTTCATGTGGCCAAACAGATGTTTGAGAGTACTAGGTCAAGACTATTGTACAGTGAATATTCTGTAATTGCTTATTTGCTCCTCCAACTGTGATGAAGTTAAGCATATCAACTCATTTTCAAATGTGGTCTACTCTGAAGAAACTTTGATTTGCATTTTTGACAATGTGCTCATGTAGGAGTGTGAAATGAGAGTGGCACTTTTGAGTTATAAACTAAAAACAGTGCAATTCTCTTATCTCCAAACATAGTGACTATCACTTGTAGAGCATGCAGCTTTTTTTATTTTTTATGGGAACTGACTTTGTACAAACCTTTGAGTAGCCAAGAGATTTTCACAAAATTTATATTAACCAAATGTTGTTGGTAAAATCTTTTCCTTTGGTATTTGAACTTTTTCTAAAATTTGTTTTACAAATTTTATTTTATTTAAGTTCATAATTTATAGAAAAGCATCTTAAATATATTGAAATTCAACTATTCATGCCAAATATCAGGAAAAGTTTGAAAATTGCTTGTAACTGGTGAAGTTTGTCTTGTTAAACCAATTTTCTTAAAATGTACACTGTCATAAGGATGTGATCAGTCATAGCTCTCTACAACTTCCTTTTTTTTTTTTTTTCACTTTAAGTAATACTTGTTCCTTTACAATCCCCTTTTTGTCTGAGTAAACAGCAGGATAAGTATCACAAAGTTGTCAAATAAATTGTAAAATCACTCTACATAATAATAATGATTATTATTGTCCTTTTTTTTTTCTTTTTTTTTTTTTTTAATCTCTGAGACCATCAGAACAGTCTTTCTATTGATAACTTTCTGCCAGATTTCATCATCAGATTCTTGAAGTCCACCTGAATATCAATCTGGCAGATACAGAAACTGAAGTATTAGAGACTTGGAGAAGAAGGTATCCTTCCAGGTGCGATTTACTTCAAACATTTAATAATGATAAATGTATAATTTTTTTTTTTTTTTTTTTTTTTCCCCTTATGTAAAATTGTTTGAAAGTGAATATAGGATATTTTAGTATTATTGTTGGGCATCAATTCCACCTTTTCAACTTTTTTTTTCTCTTTCTCTCTTTAATAAAGAGAAAATTGTATGTAAAAAAAATGATGAAATGTTACCAAACAAAATATCTCTGCTTAAAACCAACCAAGCAATGTTTCCACAGCAACTCCTGATTTTTCTTATGCTCAGGTGTGTAGTGAAGGATGAAGGTGACTCTTACCATGTATAACAAAACAGCTGTTATGCAGCTGCATTTACAAGGTAAAAGTAAGCTTGATCCCTCACTGCAATCTCCCTGATCTTCTGATCATAATACCAGCAGCTAGGGAGCAGACTTTTTTACCAGGTGCTTATCTTTAGAGGAGTTCATCACATCTGTGCTCAGTTGTGGGTCCCTGAATAATCATCAGCTTATGGCTAATTGGGTGCACATGCCTTTCATATGTAGCTGCAATTGGTGAATCTCATTCTAAATTGAAAACTTTAGATGGAATGCCAGAGAAATTCAACTGAAAAAAAAAAAATGATAACTGTCCCTTTTTGTAGAGTAGTGTCTCATCTTTAGCAATCAGTAAATTTTATATCTCTGCATTCATATAATTCAAGGTGCATGAAAATCAAAAAGCAAGTATGTGTTCATTTCATGCAAATTGAAACTTACATTGTTGAAAGAGTGAATGAGCATCGCCAGCTGAATTCAATTTTAAATCATACTTGTTTCATCGATGAATATTACATTGCTTAAATCTTTTTTCTTATATTTTCTTTAATGATGTATTTTAAAACTGTATCAAATACTTATTGTATTTTGTCTAAGCTGTCATGCTCAAATCACTTTTGCCTTGACTGTTGTTTTTATGCAATTTCTTATAAAATGGCTAGGTTCATATTATAAAATAAAATAAAAAAAAATATATAAACTGGATAAATTCAGTGGATGATGAACTCCATGCCCTGAGAAGTAATTGTCTTCTAAGTGGCAAAAGCAAGCTGAAGAAGATCCCCAAATTCCTTGCAATGTATGCTGATAAAGTTAAAAAACTGAAGGGAATAGACATTACAGTGATATAATTTTTAATGGAACTTCATCTCCACCTCTAAAGGAAGGAAGAAAAGGTACTCTGTAAATCTGAGTATTCAGACAACTGTAGTATTTGTTTTATATAGAAGAATCACTTAAAAGTTTGTAGTATTACTCCAACTTTTACATTGACCAAGTCATTGATAT
The DNA here is from genome assembly GCA_903632075.3 of Acanthosepion pharaonis. Lineage (NCBI taxonomy): Eukaryota > Metazoa > Mollusca > Cephalopoda > Sepiida > Sepiidae > Acanthosepion > Acanthosepion pharaonis. Next base: position 202,391 of record CAHIKZ030002928.1, on the reverse strand, counting down.
TACATTTCCATCCAATGCTGTAACCAAAATGATTATTTTGATGGCCTTTGTTGGATGATAAGTGGCACCAATATTTGTCTTTAGATAGGACTTTGATATAATACCACTTTCAAGAGATGACAGGATACAGTGTTCCAGGAATATTGACTGTAGCAGAGGCTTATAAACAAATTCAGACTGCAAGTCATCATTTGAAGAGGAAATGCAGAAGGACCATTCCAACTATCCAGACAGTCTTTTTTATTAGTTCTAATATTCTAGTATTTTTATTCATTTCATTTTTATTTTATTTTTTTTTTATTTTTTTGTTGAAGATAAATCAGTTTTAAGGTTTACAATAAGCATTTGTTTCAAGGATTGACCAATGATTCATTTCATGGAACAAATTTCTGAGTTTTGTAGTTGTGATGAATAGTCACATAGAAGCAAGCAAGCCAGAGTGGCTTGCATCTGGTGCAAAGAAATGTGCCTTACCTCAATGTGCAGCATTTTGCTCCTTGAAAATGGCATTATTCTCTCATCTACCTATTCCAGCAGTATGTGCTGTAACAGGGTTTTTTTTATACAGTTTGGCATGGTTCAACCAATAGCAAGTTGTGTGCTGATTGGTTGGACTGGAGGAGGCTATTTGCCTGGGTAACTGAGAAGTGAAGAATGCTGATTGGTTGGTCAGCTGTGGTGTTGGCTTGATAAAACATGATTGAAGTAGTGAGAAGGCAGAACAGTTTTATGTTGGTGAAGCGTGCAGAACACAATCACAACAGATTGAACATGCATTGTCTTGTATGAATGATGTCTGAAGAAAGTAGAGTGGATACTACCACTGCGCTTGTGAGCCGGGGGTCTCTCTGTGTATTGGCAACTGACAAAGGAGTAGAGGTCAGATGCAGAGCAGATTAAGAAAAGCCCTTATAATTGCATATGCAGTGGATTTATTCACTGCGTATGATCGTATTTGTGTCACAACAGTTTTGGCCAAGGGAAACCATAGATGAATTTTTAGCAGAGTTAAAATGGTTAGCTTTGCTGTTTGGCGGCCAATTGCTTGAGCAATGGCTGACGTGCACTAGACTGCCACAACAAGTCAAGTGACTTCTCCAAGCATCATCCAGAATGGACACCATGACTTTGGACCAGATTTTAACTCTGGCTAGGGCTGTTATGACTGATAGCAAAGAGCCTGATAAGTTGGTTGCTGCAGCAGCTCAACAAACGAATACTGACATTACCGCATGGATGGGCGGTATTGTTTGTTTTAAGTGTTTTGGTCCTAACCACCTGGCAAAGCAATGAGAAGGCATTGGTGAAGAGTGTAGAATGCAATAATGGCGGATTGAACAAGCAGTATCTTGTACTGTATGAATTATGTCTGAGGAATACTCATTTACAGTAGTTATATGTTCATTTTTAACCAGTTAAAAATTGCATAATTTCACAAGATTTTCCAAAATTAGATACATGTATGAGAAAAGAACTTTTATTGAATTCCTCATCCCAAAATTAGTAAAGTTTCAAAGTTTCAGGTATGTACCTTCAATGAATTTTTTTTTTTTTTTTTTTTTTGCAAATTCAGGATGGTATCTGTTTTTATCTGATGTAATGGAATAACCTGTCACCCCTATGAGTTACTACACTATAGGTATCTGTAAGTCAATGAACTACAGAGTCTAGCTGAAATCTTTTCAGCTACTCAGTCAAACTATCTGCCTTCAGGCAGAGAGGATCCTGGATGGGCAGTCTCGTTCGGGGAGGTAGACTGACCTGATTCTATTTATGCGGGTTCTACAGGGACTTTTTGGCTGAGCCTACAGGCTCGGAAGACCCACATTAAACTTGGCCTTGTGCCACATGTACCCTCATGTGGATAGCTAGTAAATATTGTCTAGCTGGGATCTGTTGAGTACAACCTTTACTTATTTTATCCACTGTGTTTTTCAAGTATATATTCCTATTAGCATGGAATATAACCTTGCCCTATTGTCAAATTGTACTTTTGGGGATATTTATATGGTGTAAATGAGTTTTTATTGATATACCAATGAAAGTAAGATGTTTTAAGACATTAACTGTTGAAAAGAAACTTGTATGAACAGTCAAATGTGCCCCTCTGTGTCATGTTTTAACTTTCGTTTTTGAAATTTTTGAAAATGCGATTTCAGAAGTTGTATCTTTATGCAAGGCTTTCTTGGTGGTCTTAAAGAGAATTATTGTGAGAATTTGCTGTTTCTTCATGGTGGTAAGGAAGGTTTATGTCTACTTGGCAGCATCGATGCCATTTGGAGATCCCAAACCATATAGGGATCACATGCTTCAGCCTTCCCTTGCAACTCCTTTTCTGTTCTCATGAGGTCAGACAAACTTTCCAGTGTCAGGCCCTACTCTATCTCCTCTTGGTCTAGATCTGTTGCTTCCTCCTCCTCATCACTGGCTGACTTTGATAACTTTAACAAATCCTCATCCATCAGGTGTTCAGGTGGACATCCGTGAGGTTGTTGACCTCATCTTGCATGGTGTCAAAACCTTCGCAACCAATTACCTTTTGCCAGTCTCACCACCTTGTTGACAGATTCGTGCTCAGTTTCTACAAGTGAGAAGTCCTTGTAGTCATGGATACACTCTCAACACACCTTCCAGCATGATTTCTTTTTTCATGTCCTTAAAGGTAGTTTGAATGACTGACAGGCTCGTTGCAATGATGAAGTTACTCTAATATCACTTTAACATAAAATTCTCATCCGAGTCCATTGTGTCCACAAGGTGTTAGAGATTTCCAAGTGTAAAGTGTCTCGAAGGCACGCATCATGCCTTGACTGGATAAGAGAGGAACTCAATTCGGACACCCTCGTAATACAAATCCAAAGGGTGACTGCCAGCATTATCCGTAATGAGAAACACCTTGAATTGCACGCATAAGATGTGGAGGTGTTCCTTGGCTTGAAGAATAAAGCATTAGTGGAAACAGTTAAAAGTTAGGATTTTTGTAATCCAATCCTTGGGTTTGTGTGTCTAGTAAACAGGCAGCAGTTTTTTATTCTTAAGGGCCCTAGCGTTCACAGACTTGTAGATGAGGCCTGGTTTCATTATGAAGCCAGATGCATTGATATACATAATGAGCATCACTCTGTCCTTCTGCCCCTTATATCCTGGGACTCTGGCTTCATCCTTCATGATGTATGTTCCTGAAAGCATCTTTTTCCTGAACAAACCAGTCTCATCCATATTGAAACCTGTTGTAGTTTGTATCACTTCTCTATGAAGGTTTCAGAGTACTTCTTGGCAGATTCTTTGTTAACAGATGCTACTTTTCCATGTAGAGAAATGTGCTCTTTATTTTAAACTGTTTTCTGAAACATTTAAACTATCTTTTGCTGACTTGAAAACCTTCAGGCTCTGATGCTGTAAATGTTCCAGATTGCAATTCTTTGACACCTTCTGCTTAATCTCCTGTAGTGAACTGCTGGAATAATTTTTGTGCTTTTTCATGGATGTTATTACTGTCCAAAGGGATATTTTTCTTCTTGCAGTCACTGATCCACAATGCTAAGGCATAGTCTACACTGATGATGTGCTTATTTCTCACTGTCAGTTCACTTTTGGCACTTTCACAGAAATTTACTGGTATGATACTACTGATTGCTGCCTTCTTCTTTATATAGCATTTAAACCTAATGGCGACCTACTGTGGCATAACTCTTGCCTTCCCAGAGCATATCCAATAGTTGTACCTTCTACTGGAGTGTCATAACCCTTTCTTGGCACTTAGGTTTATTGCCAGGAGCCTTAATAGGTGTGGGGCATTTGGGCAGCACTTATGTCTTTAAGAAACATGCTGTGAAAAACACAACACTCAGAGAAACACTCAAGATGTGGTAAACTGGGATGATGGGGGGCTGCATTTGCCTTTGGCTGCTGCCCACCTGGTACTGTCTATCAGCAACAAGGAGAAATGAATAACATTCTTGAATTGGCTACTTTAAAACCACCAGTCAATAGCACTTATTTTATATTGATTCTATCCTTCCTCTCTTCGCACAATTTGAAGTGTTAACATCTTCAACTCATATAGCAGAATGCTTTGCTCATAAATTCTTTCAATTCTATGAACTCATCTGGATTATTTTTGCCTGACTTTCCAATTAGATCTGAGTTTCTATTGTGTGATATGCATATAATGCTGTCCATTGTTTCTACTATCATATCTAAACTGAATCCCCCACAAAACATGCCTTGATGGTATCCCTGCAAAAGTCCTAAAGAAATGTGCTCCTGAAATGGTTCTTATTCTTTTTAAACTTTACAATAAATGCCTTGCTGCTTCTTTTACTTCTTGTTGGAAATCCCAATTGTTTAAGCATTTCACATCACAGGCTCTTCTTTCAGAGAAGCAATATGGCTTTCACTTCTGTAGGTTGACTGCTGATATATTAACTATTATTGCTGAAATTCTCTATCAACCTTTAGATGATAATGGTGAAACTCAGGCTGTTACTTTAGATATCTTGAAAGCATTTGTCAGTGTTTGGTATGCTGATCTTAACAATTTGAAAGGTTATAGTATTTCTGGAGGGATTTTTGATCCAATTCAATCTTTTATATCCAGTCACAAAATGTAAATTGTCTTCCACTCCCAATTTTCATCAACAACCTTCCTAATGTTATCAGTTTTCAACATGGTATCTTTGCTAATGCCACAAGTATTTACTCCAGCCTTAATGGCAAGTCTGATCTTCAGTCTGTTGTTAACTGGAGCAAAAACTGCTTGTTAATTTTAGCACCTTCAAATTGAAACTGCTCTCTTTTAACCATCCTAGAGAGCTCTTTTTTTCTTCAATCAGCATGGCTGATGCTAACCTCCAGGAGATTGGTGCATTGTGCTTTCTTGGACTAATGTTTTCCCTTGACATGAAATGGAAAGATAGTAAATCAATTGCTAGTTCTGCTGCTAGGAAAGTTGATTCACTGTTTCATGCTCGACAATTTATTTTGCCAGTATCTACCTTTTTATAAGTCTAGCTTGTATTGAATATTGCTGCCACATTTGGTGTTTCAGCAATGTATTTAGAGATTCTTGATAAAATCCAAAGAAGAATCTACATCTATTTGTAATCTGGCATCTCAACTTCAGTGACTTTCCAATTACTGTAAAATATCTTTTTTTGTACATTTTTCTATGTTTTCATGGTAATTGTTTAGATGAGCTTTCCTTTTTGATACCTTGTATTTAAGTGTACTACCAGATTGGCAGCTAAGTTTCATTATTTTACAGCTGAAATAGCTAGATGTATCCATAAGTTCTATGCTAAAAGTTTCTTCTCTTGCATTTCTCACTTATGGAATTCTTTTCCAGCTTCTTGCTTTCCAGTCAAACTTGATCTTCAGGAAATTTAAATGTCATGTCTATTGTCATCTCTTTTTAATTCCTGTTCTTTTTTGTCATCTCTCAATGTTTTTTCTTGTATTCTTTCATACTCGGTAACCCCTTGTGTCTTAGTAGCTTTTTTTGCAATACTTGGAGTTTAAAAAAAAAAAAAAAAACGATTACAATTAAAATGAAATCTGATTAAAATATTCACAATTTACTGTTTGCCAACTTATAATTGGTATTGAAGGACTATTACTTACTGCAAGTCATCCAAGATCTATCTATTAATTTTAATCATACTTATTATAAAAACCAGGTTGTGTGTGTCTGTACGTTTATATATTGGATCGGATTTCCTACATTTTTCAACCGATTTCAACAAAACTTCACAGGACTAATTAAAATTACCTTGCGGTGGTTCTTCTGACAGCGCCAAAATTGGAAAAACACAATTGTTTTTGCACAAAATCAATTTGAAAACACGATTAAGAGGCATTAATGAAAGGGGACAACTCATATCGAGTTATACTTATTATAAAACCCAGGTTGTGTGTGTGTGTGTTTATATATATGGGATCAGATTTCCTACATTTTTCAACCGATTTCAACAAAACTTCACTTTTTTTTTTTGGCAGGTAGTGTTTCTTATTGCACACTTTTTTTCTTTATTTTTACATTCAGAATGCTTTTAAAATTCCATTTACAAGACAATTGTTTATAATAAAATTCTATTCAATCAATAGACTCATAACGATTGAAAACAATGTTTTTTTTTGAGTTTGACCAATTCAAAAAAAAAAAAAAAAAAATTAATGCATGACATGCGTGTCCGTCAACCTTAAACAGTAATCTTTGTCAATTTTACTTTTCAGTCTTTATGATGGTCAATACTTGATCTATCTCTTACTGTTACATCCCTGGGCAATGCCGGGCTCTGCTGCTAGTCTTTGATAGAGGTATTCTAGTCCTAATATTAGTATGACTATTATATTTGTATAGCCTTTTATGTTTTATATGCATGAATATGATAATTCCTGTTGCATTTTACTTGATCTTTGACTAGTTTCTAAATGCATAACATTGGCAAATAACTAGTTTTGATTTTTTTTTTTTCTCTTAACTGATTGACATTTAATAAGAAAAGTTAACAGATTAGAGAGGAATTTAGTTTTATTTTTCAACTTTATTTTAGGTCACGTTTTTCAATTTTATTTTAGGTACTTTATTTATATAGCTTTCTTCAACTTTTCATGAGCTGTTTTCATAAAAAACCAAAGATAGTAAAATAGTAAAAGTAAATGCACACCTTCCATTTTTTAAAAATATGTTTTTAATCCTGCTTCTTTTAATAATCATATCTAGTAACCCACATTATTAAGTAACTTTATACAGTGCACTGAATTCCATGTGTAATACTTCAAATTTAAAAGTTAATTTTTTTTTTTTTTTTTTTTTTTTTTTTTTTCATATTTTTCTTTTGTTTGGTAGACTATTTGTATTTGATGCTGATTATTTTGCCTTTTTTTAAATTTAAATTAATAAAATAAAATTTTAAAGGATTCTTATAATACAATAAAAGTATCTCGCCATTTAATTAAAAAAAGTTAAAGAACCTTGCTCAATTCGCACAGTACAGAATTTCACTCTATGGCATTTTACTGCTGACTGCATAACACCATGTATATGTGCAGTAAGGTTCTCTGTTATTGAGGGACAAGTTACATCAAGTCTATGTAAAATTTGTAGGATGATGTGAAAAAGGTGTAACAAAAGATAATCTGTTTGACAGGCATCAAATATTACTGATGATTATGTAGTATTATACATGGCTACAGTTCCTAGTTATAGTGTCTGTTGCCTAGTTGAGTACGAAGGCAGGTTTAGAAAAAAGTTTAAAACTTAAGAACAATTGTTTATTTCTGTTGGCATATAGAAAACAAAAAAAAAAAATACTTAGGAAATCAGATAATTTTGCTTTAAGATATTTTATAGAGTGCTTATAAAGTAGTAGTTAGTTGGCCTGTTTATTACTGTTTTCTTTTAATCTGATGTTGCACAGCCCATTTAGCTGTTTTAGAAGAGTAGTATGAATATATATATATATATATATATATATATATATATATATATATATATATATTCATTAAATAAAGAATAGGTGGTTTAATTTGCTTACCTCTCCTCAAATTCAATAACAAGTTTCTCAATTTTATGAAGTAAGTTTGGAATCAGAAATGTATCCCAAGAAGTGGGATTTATTTATAATAATGCACTATGAAAAAAGGTGGCCTTAGGACCTGCACAGAGGTATCTCAGTTGGATCGATTATGGTGAAAGTATTAATGGATATTATATTGACTCCTCATTTTATGAAAGTCAACTCCTCACAACTTATTATGGTTTTTGTTTTGGTAAGGGATTTAATGATGGTATGTCATCAAATAACTCCAGGAAATTGTGTACCTGCTATGTTGATCTCACACCAGCAGCAAATGACCACATCAAGAGATTTCCTTTTCTCATCCATTAAAATTTAACTTCTAAATTCCAAATCCACTGAATACGTTAAGCTAATTGGGAAACTTTATCAGTCCACAAAATCTTAGTTTGGCGAGGACCACAATATGGAAACATTTCAAACCTCATCAGGAGTATGACAAGGAGAAACTGAGATCCCTGGTCTATTTAATAATTTCCTAGACTAAGCCCTGTGCATCATGTGAAGCGATAGATGCTTAATAATTTAAGTATTCCATACTACATTCCAAATGAATCCACAAATAGAAAACAGTGATCCTGCTTTCCTTTCCAAGGCCAATGTACTGACGACAGATTCATTGTTGGATAAGAATAATCTTGAACAAAAAAAATCAGCATCCTCTACCAAGTATTCCAAGAAATAGGACTCCAGATAAACCTTTCCAAAACAGAAACTATGATCTGAAATTGGAATGAAAGCAGTGATGGCATATACCTTGAATTCAGCATCTGGAATTAAATACCAAGCACTTCAAATACCTTAGTGCATAGATCAGTTATAACAAATTTAGTATAGGAGATAAGGAAATTAAACATAGAATGGGTTGTACTAGCAGTAAATTTACCCAACACTGCAAATTTCTACAAAACCAAAATATCAACCTGAAAAATTTGAGTCATGTTCCTAAATATCATTATCAGATCAAGACTTTTATTTCATGGCATCCAAACCTGTTCAGAATTATTTAAACTGTTAGTTTTATGCAACTGCTTTCTAAGATCAATGGTTAAAAATGACTTTGCCGAAATCCACAGACTTCACTTGCCCATGTTTGAACATTGTGGACTGGCACAAAAGAAACACAAAGAATTGTACCAAATAACAGAAACCACATCACTTGCAAAATTTCAACAGTAGCAATAACTAAAATGTCTATCACATGTAACTCAGAGAAAATGACATAATTATGATGTTGACATTCCACACTACTTCAAAAAAAGTTAGGAAGGAAACCCCCCATCTATACTGGAAAGAGCAATAACAGCTACTGGAGTTGAGAAACCTATTTTTCTTGAAAAATTGTTTTAAGAGAAAAAGCTTATAAATTTCAATTGGAAAAGTACTAGCTGCTAAATCAATGAACATTTCCTTATAAGGAAATGGCTAATGTTAGCATTACCATTTCTTGTACAAATAATTCACTGTTTAAGTTTAGCATTCCAAGAATTTTTTTTGTATAAATGAATTGGCAAACTCAGACCAGCAAAACTGTTAACAACAAAAATTGAGTTTTCTTGGTTCAGCCATGTTTTTGTAGTTTCCGACTATCGTTCTTCTGGTTTTTACTCGCTGAAATTGGTATATTCCCCTTACTTTCAAATGGGAAAGGACATGAGTTTTTCATTATAAATAGCAAGAAATGATTATTATAAGGTTTCATGCTGTGGAGACTTTAAGATGCCATTATCCTATTTGTTAAATCTCTTAATTTAATTTTTTTTTTTTTTTTTTTTTTTTTTTCCAAATCATCAGCTATCCTCTTTTTCTTATATTGATTCTCTCGTCCAAATCTCTTAAAGGGCCTTAAAGCCTCAAGCTTTAAATAAGAATGGCAGAGCTTTGGCTTTTGCTTTTAGATATCTTGAAAGCATTTGGTAGGGTTTGGCATGCTAGTCTTCACAAGTTGAAAGGTTATGGTATTTCTGGACAAATTGTTGAACCGATTCAGTCTTTCATATCAAATTGCAAAATTAAAGTTGTCTTGAACAGCCACTCTTGGAGATTTTTTTTTTTTTTTTTTTTGCATCAATGCAGGTGTCCCTCAGGGCTCTATCTGAGGAAAGTTGGTACACTGTTTTTTGCTTGACACTTATTCTTGCCAGAATCTATTTTACACATAAGTATACCATTAATCCATGCATTGAATATTGCTGCCACATCTTGTCTGGTGCTTTTATGTATTTAGAGATTCTTGATAAAATACAAAGAATAATATGCAATATAACATTGCATATTATTCTGATCTGGCATCTCATCTTCTGTCACTTTCCCACTGTCATAACGTAGCTTCCCTGTGTTTTTGTTATAAATGTTTTCGTGATACAGGGACTTTATTTCTTAAAAATTATGAAGTTTATTATGCAATAACTTGAAAGTAAATATTTAAGCTACAGATTTTATAATTATCCCGCTTTTAGTTTAATAAAAAAGCATCAGCTTTATTTGAAAACTTGGAGGAAAACATCTGCAAGTTATATCTTCAACTGTACTTGAAAGGTTTAGAGAATTTTAAATTTAATTTATAATGAATAAGTGGGCTCATTTAACTTTTGTGAAGTCTGTAGAGATGGTTTCTTGACTTTTTTTTTTAAAAAAATTTTTTTTATTTATATAGCAGTTGCATTGCTGTTGAGTACATTTTTAAATATCTTTGTATATTTGTCAATGGCCATACAATTTCATAATTAAAAATCTTTTGTTTCTTGAATCAGCTGAACCTCTTCAGTACCTTTAGAATATAAAGAACTATATCTGTTATATCACATGTATCAAAGAGAAGCAAATATTTCAGATTTCATTTGTGGTTAATTTTATCTTTTCTAAGCAATAATGTTGTTATGCATGCAAAAAGTAACAACAAAAGTGCTAGTTTTTGCACTCTATTTCCATTGGTATTGACTATTGTGAGTAGCATTAGCTAACTGTTATTTCTGCTTATTAGGCATTTAGTAACAAGAATCTGGATGCAGATTCTAGTGTTAGACTTCTCTTCATATTTAAGATATAAACACTTTTCTTTGGAAAAACGCTTATACTTTAAAGTTTTCCTTGATTTATTTTTAGACTCTGCAGAATGCTGAGAAAAAGCCCGCTTTTTTTGCTGACAAGAACATGGAGCAGGTCACTCGGAATATACTCCGACGTTTCCCAAACATTGATCAAAAATCTAATGCAGTATGTATCTAAATTTGTTTTTCTTAAAGTCTTTATCAATATCACTCAAATGATTATATAAACTGGCAAAATTTTTTTTTTTTTTTTTCCATAAAGTTTCATAAAATTTTCCTAAAGTTTAAGTATTTCTCTCATATATTCAATCTTACTACACTTTTATTGCTTATACATGTACACTCTTTAGTGTTGTTTGTGGAAAAACAAATAATTTTACTGATTTCTGTGAAAATCATAGCTGAGTATAAAAATGCATATTAGATATTGTATACTCACGATACCTACTTAAAACTGAAATATGGCAATGTGACTAAAGCTTTTGATGGAGTATTTCAACTATTTCTGACATGAATTTGCATGTCAGAAATAAGTTGAAGTTTAAGATTTTAAGAACAAAGAACACTGGAAGGCAGCTGAACAAAAAAAAACTGATGTATTAGAACTTTTCAAGGAACATATGTCTTAGACAACTTGCAGAAAAATTCAAACTGAATTGGTTAACTCTAATACATTTTTTAAAATCTAGGAGAACAAGAACTTTGAGAATATATAGAAAAGTGTTTAAACACTTCTCTCTCTTTTTCTCTCTTTTTTTTTTTTTTTTTGTCACAAAAGGAAATTTTTAGACATGATTGTTATTGGTGATGGAAAAATTAATTATATTAAAAAAAACAAAAAAAAAACATGTCTATATTCAAGACAGTCTTTAACATCTTAAACAAATAAACTGGAAAAACAAAAAAATTCTGTTGGGAATTTATTGGAAATTATGGAATTGCACAATAATTTGGTTGATTTAAATGATACCTTGGAAAAGAAAAGACCTTTTCTGAGCCAAGAAACATCAACCAATGATTTTTACCTGCCTTGACAATTTTTGCTTTTATGTTGCTAATGCAACAAATAATGAATCTGAGATGGAAAGTGCTGTCATAGTGAGACTATTTCTTGTTTTACAAATTAAGTATTATTTTTTATGATGAGACACACAATTTAAGTGAAAGATAACATAAGTTCAGTGACATTTAATTATGTGCCTGAATGATGATGTTATGAATGCAGAAGAGATTTTATCAAAATTCATCAATGTAATACTATAATACACAGTAGTGTAATCAAGATTATTTATACTTGAAAATTTAAGGTTATTTTTTTCTGTTTGTTTTTTTCAGTATTCTTATGTGAATCAGATAAAAAGCGATGTGGTCAAGTCTCTGTCACTGTACTATAATACTTTCGTGGATATCCTTGACCTGAAGGTAAATTTAAAAAAAAAAAAATTTATTGTTTTTTGACCACCGATTCCTAAGAGTCTTGAACTAATTTTCAAAATATAAAATCAGCACAATGGACATAAAATAATTTTTAAAATAGTATTTTATAAGGACTCTCAAAAAGTTCCTGATGAAATGCTAGATTTAAAAAAAAAAAAAAAGAATTTTTAACTTGCTTTTATTTTAATATAGAGTACATTTACTCATAAATACTGAATCACTTTTGTTCATGTTGAAATACTGAACAATCAAAACCATGTACTATGGATAAATTTAAGTTTTATTATTTCTTTGAGATAAGACAAAAAAATCATTCCTTTAAGGAATAATTACTTAATCTTCAAAAAAATATTATTTTTCCTGGAAAATTATTAATGTCAAAATTTTATATATATATATATATATATATATATATATATATATAATTATTTTTATAAAAAAAAATTATAACATAAGTATGTTATAAAATCACTACAAAATAGCCATTTTGTTTCAACACACTCTGTGTCTTATCAAGTTTGATATATATATATATATATATATATATATATATATATATATATATATATAATATAAATTAATAAAGTCCAATTATTTTAAGACTTTTTTTTTTTTTTATGTTTATACGTTCTTTTTATAGATACAAATATTTAAGTAAATGCTCTGTTTATAATAAACAGTATTAACTTTTTTTTTTTTTTTGAAAATATGAATCCTCTGATTCGATTCAATGTCAAAGGACATATATTTTTTGAAGAAAGAGCTAGGACATTCAAAGTAAATGTTTTAAAAACAGAGCATTTACTTAAATATTTGTATCTATAAAAAGAATGTATAAACATAAAAAATGTCTTTAAAATATATATATATATATATATATATATATATATTAGTGCATATGTAAATATTAATTTTATTTATTTTTTTATGCCAGGATCACATTACACAACTGCTAACCACAATGGATGCTTGCCAGATATCTTTAGATATTGTAAGTTAAAAAATTATTTTTTCTTTGTGTTATAATTAGACAATTGGAGTAAATTGTAGGTTGATATTCATTGCATTGTTAGTAAAGTTCATTATCTGCCTCTCACCAAAGAGAAAACCTTACCATAAATACTTGGTATTAGGTAGAAGTAATCTAACTTTACACTTACATGTAATGTTGCTGCTTGGTAAAACTTGTTCATTTCAGGATGAACAGTCACTTTTTTGTTATAAAGTTATTAAAGCTAGCTTAACAACCCTGGACCTGTAGATTTTATTTTTATAATTTTAATTGAAAAGTACTTTTAATTTTATATTTTCTTTGTATCTTTAAATATAATGTGCGAATCTTTTAACACACATTACATAATTTTAACTATATATGAATTTAGTAGTAGTTAGAAAATAGATATTACTTGAAAATTGTGAAAATATTTTAGAGTAATTTGTGAAAGATAACCATTCCATTACACAAAGATCACTTTTGAATAAGGTGTGGCATTTATTGCTGTTCCTTTTCCATAAATCAGTGAGGTTGGTTGTCTTTTTCAATAGTAAGTTTGGCATTCACAGATACTCGTTGTCAGCTTTATTGCCTATCCAAGAATTTAATTTCTGATCGCTTCCTTATGATGATTTCATTAATGGCTAATTAGACCAATTCTTGCATGGAAGAGCCAATGGCATTGACTTGCTGGTAATGTTGGTGGAGGACCAAGTTGATTTTGTCAAGTCTTTCTCTCCCCTTATTTGACTTTTTCTATTCTTGTGGCTTCAAAGTTTCTGGCTACAATAGTGATACAACACCACCAGTTAGTATGGTCTTAGGTTTTTGCTTCAAACAATATAGGCTCAAGTCCAGTGGCTTTCAGTGTTGTTTTGAGTTGATCCTTGTATCCTCATGGTCTTTTCACTGAAGTGAGCTCAATGAATAAGACTTTACATGGAAACCTTGATTATTCCATTCTTGCTACATGTCCTGACCATCGAAGATGGTGTTTCATGGTCAGCAATTTGATGCTTAACAGATATTGATGTATAATTATGAAATATGTACAACTATTCTTCTGTCTCTGATAAATCTTATCAGTTTTATAACTAAAGAAAAATTACCTTAAAAATAGTAAACACTTGAATTGTATTCTCAGGCATTCTTTCTTTTAATATTTTTTATATTTTAATATTTTGCTCATCTGAATACTGCATTTATAAATTATATATATTACCTTGTTTTTCCTATATCAGACTTTGACAGAATATTTTTTATCATAGCAATGAAACTGTCTGCTGTAAGGAACCTTTAGTTTTTATGTATATAATATTCAGTCACAACTAGTGAATTTCACAATGCTAATGTAGTATTTTATTTATTTTTAAAATTAATTTTTCTTTATTTAGACTATTGTCCTCAACTTTGTGGTTGTTATCACCATAACAACAAATGATGACAATAGTCTGCATGTAAATACTGTAAATAATAACTTATCTCAGAAATTCAGACAGAAATTTATCTTTTTTCTGTATCTTATCCCTACGACTTGAAATAAAAGGTTATGAAGGAAGCCCTCCATTGATAATGAAAAGAGTGTTGACAACTAGTGGACTTGAGAAACTTATTTTCTTGAAAAGTTGTTTTAGGAGAAAGATTTCATAAATTTCAACAAACAATAGTACTGGCTGCTCAGTTAATGGATGCCAGTTATTTTTTTTATTTTTATTTATTTATTTTTTATTTTTTTATAAGGAAATGGTTAATATTACTATTACCATTATTGCTATGCCAAAACCAGCTTTGAAATGTTTATCCTTGTTAACATAATACACATTCATTTAAAACATTTTTCCTATTAGCTCCAAGTGCTAAACAAATGTAATTTTTTTATTTTTTTTATTTTATTTTATTTATTTATTTATTTATTTTTTTTGAAAACTGAATTTTATAAAAATAAATATTAGCACTTCTCCTTTCAGTATGTTTCACTTAATATTTCAGAGCTTGAACTACGATCTCACCAAAAACTACCTTGATCTTATTGTCACTTATGTCTGTATAATGGTGGTTGTGTCTAAAGTAGAAGACCGGAAAACTGTTCTTGGTGTCTTCCACCTGGGATATGAATATCAACATGGCAGTGGGTGAGTTTTAATTCATTCATTGAAAATATTAGAAGTCAGTCAGTGATGCTTGTGAAATGCTTGTTTATGCCACAACATAATTTGTATTTTGTTTCTAAAAATTAAGACAAAACCTTTTCATATTTCAAAACAAACACGATTTATAAAAAAAAAAAATATGTCACATAACTTTAAATATATATGTTGCAGAGAACCAGCATTCCCTCGTCTTGGCCAGATGATCATAGATTATGATCCTCCCATGAAGAAACTAGCTGAAGAGTTTGTACCACATTCCAGGGTAATCTATTTATTTTGTTTAAATTGTCAGAAAGATCTACACTAGTGTCTAATTTTTTTAATAGTCTAATTCTAGCAATAGTTTGAAGGTGACAAGTCTGGAGAATGCATGAACATCCCAGCAGTTCCTTGATTCATTGCTGCATTGCATTTGCAATAACAGAACACTAATTTGTCAACCTCTTCATCCTGAAAAATATTTTTCTCGTATATCATTTGAATGAGTTTCACAGTATGTTATTTGAATTACAATAATTTGTAATTAAAAAATGCTCTTTAAATTCTACTGGTTGATCAGACATTGAAGGTTATCCTAGAATGAGATGACTTTTTCTTCATTTTGGATTTTTTGTAATAAATTCAGTTTTTCATTGAAATATTCCCCCCAAATTTTTTTTTTTTTTTTTTTTTTGACATAAGGGAAAGAATTAGAAAAAAAAAATAAAAAAAGAACATTGACTGATGTTCATTTCCAAAAGTTTATGTAGAACATTTTTTTTAGCTTGTGAATTTTTCTTGAGGTTTGTAATGTATCTTTACTAACTGCTTTATTAATTCCTACAACAAGTGAATAAACTTCAGTAATGTCAAAGAATTCCTGTCTATATTTTTGAGATGAGGTACATTATTTACATTATTCGGACTATTGTCCTCATCTTTAGTATCATATCATTTTATTACGTTTAAATTTGTATGAATGGATCTTCAGGTGGTTGGAATGTTGAACTGAACCCTTTATTTACACTGGGATAGACTATTCTAGTTCCACATGCCATGTTTAAAAAGGAAAATTAAAAGGAGATAACTGATAACTGACATCCATTAAACGTGGAACTAGAACAGTCTACCTCAGTGAGCGAAATAAATTCAGTTGACATTCCAACCACCTGAACAAAGGCCAGAGCGTACAACCGTCCTCATTGTAATAAATATAGTGCAAAGATGAGGCACAGAGTCCAATAATGTCAAAGAATTCCTTAACATTTGCATCAACTGTATATCTTTCTTTTTCTCTTTTTCAACCCATGGTTCTTTTTTTTTTTTTTTCATTTTTTTTTTTTTTTTTTTTTTTTTCATTTTTTCCTTTTTTTTTTTTTTTTTGTTTTTTTTTTTTTGGGTTTTTTTTTTTTTTTTTTTTGTTGTTTCTTTTTTTTTTTTTTTTTTTTTTTTTTTTTCTCTTTATTTTTTTTCATTTTTTTTTTTTTTGTTTCTCTTTTTTTTTTTTCATTTTTTTTTTCTTTTTTTTTTTTTTTTTTTTTTTTGTTCTTTTTTTTTCTTTTTTTTGAGATTTTTTTTTTCATTTTTTTGTTTCTCTTTTTTTTTTATTTTTTGTTTCTCTTTTTTTTTCATTTTTGTTTCTCTTTTTTTTTTCTCTTTTTTTTTTGTTTTTTTCTTTTTTTTTTTTTGTTTTGTTTTCTTTTTTTTTTTTTGTTTTTTCTTTTTAACAGAAACCACACTCTTTTTTTTTTGTTTTGTTTTCTCTTTTTTTTTTTTTTTTTTTTTCTTTTTTAATCAAGATTTTTTCTTCACACAACCTCTTCTTTTTTTGTTTTTGTTTTCTCTTCTTTTTTTGTTTTTGTTTTCTCTTCTTTTTTGTTGGACCAGAGAAACCTTTTTTTTTCTTTGATTTTTGTTTTCTTTTCTCTTTTTTCATTTTCAGTACCTAGATGGGTGCTTGGTTGGGAATATCAGACATAATCTTTGATATGCAGTGGTGTAATGGATAACCGCTTAAAACTGGAAATCAGGAAGTTGATTCCAATTAGTCTGTTCATTACATTCACTTATGCACAAATATCTTTGAGACCGACAGGAATCCATCTCTTCTCCCCTCCCAGTTATGGCTTAAATAGTAGGACTTGTATCACTAAATCATTATCTCAAAAAAAAATCTTAAAATCTAAAAATATTTTCTGGCTTTAAATAACCTGCAAAAGGCTGATAAGCCATAAAAAGAAAGCCAATTGATTACAATCATGGTAATGAGCTTTCTCTTCATTAGATGGCATATTATGAATTTTTCCAAAAGTGATTATTATATAGAATCAGTTGCCACTGATCAAAATGAAGGATTTCTTCTGATGTCATCAAAAGCTTATATGCTATAAATGCTGTACTTTTCTATGTAAGTGATTTTGATAAATAAAGGCTTTTAAATATATTTTCTTAATTATGAATTTCCTTACAAAGAATTAATGGAATATTTTACATTAAAAAAAACATTCTATTTTGGTAGCAGTATTTTTTCTTAATGGTATGATAAATTGGATAAAAATATTTTAAAGGCTTCATTTTATATTAAAAATATCATGTCTGATAATTTGTAAATTAAAATATTGCAATTTCGTTTTTTTTTTTTTTTTTTTTCCATTTCAGATTTTATTGCCAGCATTGCTCTCTCTACATGTGATCTATCCACGCAGAAATCTGCCTGCTGATCAAATGAGATCAGTTCAGATTTTGAGCCTCCTTTCAGAACCTTCTAAATTGATGAGTGTGCCAAATACAGAAATAGTAAGTAGGTTACAAAAGTATTTATGCATGTTTATTTATACCTAAAACATATTGTGAGAATTAGTAATACTGTTTTGTGGATGATCCCTGATAATATCACTGCACAAAATTTATTATAGTTCCTATTTTGTTGTGTCTCTAGCAAGGAAATATTATTAGCAATGTTATCAAGTTTGCTACTATGTAGTACAATTTCATATTCACTACAGTTTCTACTCCTGAAAATGAATGTGAGCATACTGAAGATTAACATGTAATAGAGTTGCCAGTGTCACAGAAGGATGATTTTTAATTAATCATTTGTGATTCTTTTTTTTCTTTTTACTAAATGTTCACCCAATATACAACCCAACAACCACTCAAGGTAAAAATGAAGTTGTTGTATAGACATAGTAGGAGGAAGTAAATTATTATAAGGATATGTAGCAGTTAACCCTAGACTCCAATAGATTAAAATTGTAGTGTTTGGGAAAGCATCCTCATAGGAGTTTGTTCTATAAAGTAGCAGCTCTTGGGAAGAAGCTGTGTGAATGAAACTTCTTTTTTACCAATGGAATATGAAGGGAATGATGATGGTTCACTCCTGTGTATATGGCATGACAGGTCTTAGCTGTAAACATCTGAACTTGTGGAACTAGGGAATGTAGCTTATCAGACTATTTTCAAGAAAAAGTGATAGTAGCAGCATGCTTGGTACACTTGTATCTCTAGGGTAGAAAGTAATTTGTTGTTTCAAGGGTGGGAAGAGAGGAGTGGCTAGTGCTAGCCCAGATGTTGCAAAAATATTCTATTTTTAGTTTGATTGGACTCTTGTAAAGATAGAACATGGCTGGTGGAGTTAGGCATTTTCTGGAAAAGTATAAGAAGCCCACCATTTTTCCAGTGTCTTTAGTGATGGATTATATGTAGGAGTTCTCTTAATGTTTGAGGTGAATGTGAGTTCCAAAAGATACTCAAAGCAATGAATCTCATTGAGAGTCTAAATCATTCATCATAACTGGTGAGAACTTAAGGGCAACTCTGCAATGATGAAAAATTACTAGTATTTAAAGTATTGAAGTTACAAGCCAGTTTTACCCCCATAGAGTTGTTAGAGGTCAGAGGAGACTAGGAAGAAAAGGAGGAAAAAATGGTATATCTTTGAGGAAGGGCAATAGGTTATTGTATTGAAGGGCAATAGGTTTCAAGTATTTAGGAAATAAAAGTTCTTACATGGTCTACTTGCCATTGCCTTTTTTTCCCTTTTTTTCCATTATTATAAATAAACCAGTCCATGAATACGCTTCCACCGTGAAGGTGGTGTTTGTTGTGCACAAGAGATTGTTTTGAATCAAGTGCATCAGGTAAAACCATCTCCCAAACTTGAGCTCCCATATATCATGTATACTTTGGATTATATCAACTGGTATGTAATGTGATTCCCTTGTATAAATATTGAGTTGTTTCTTCAGATAAGAAATCAAAAGCTTGTTTGCTATGAATCATGTTGGGCATTCCAAAATGGAGAAAAGATGGTTGAAACCTTGAATAATTGTTTTACTAGTAGTGTCTCTGTAAGCATATGCAAATTGGGAACCTTAAAAACTTATTATAAACAGACACCGATTTCTTTTTGTAGAATTAAGCAATGGTCCTTTAAAATAACTCTTAAGATGCTGGAAAGTAAAATTGCCTTCATCAATGGCCTTCTGATTTTGCAAGTTTTAGTTGCAAATATAGACAGGATTTGCAAGTTTTTATAATCTGCTTAACTTGGTTTAAAGTAAACAGTTTTTTATGCAAACACTATAAAATCTGTTATCTCCTGAATGGCACAATTTTTGTGAAGTTTATCTAACTGTTGTAAAGAATTAAGATAAGTAGTTTAACAAGAGAAAACAATAAAAGAACAGAAATTAAGAAGTCAAAAGATTGAGAGTGCATTTAAATTTTTGAAGATCAAAGTTTGCTTGAAAGCAAGAAGCTGAAAGAGAGTTCCACAAGCAAGAAGTGCAAGAGAAGAAACTGTTACATCAAGCCATTTCACCTGTAAAATGATGAGACCTAACTGCCAATCTAGTATTGTGCTTCAATTCATAAAGTCTAGGTACCTTTTTTTTTTTTTTTTTTTTTTTTTTTTTAAATAATGGGGTACCCGGAGACAGTTGGAAAGTGACTAAAACCAAGATGCCAAGTCAGTTCCAATAACATTGCATAATCTTTGTATTTTATTAAGAATTTCTTAATAGCAGAAGCACCAAACCAGATGTGCAGCAATATTTAAAGCATGAACGAATAGTAGACTTATAAATCTGTAAGATAGATGCTGATAAAATAATTGTTTAACATGACACTCACAGCTGTTTGAGGGTTCCTATAGCCCTACTAAGCTTAAATAAAGTCAATTCACGTCTGCTATGGTAAAAATCTATCCCAAGTAAAAATCATCACAAAAATAGCAAGTCATTTTGTCACAGCCTATTTTCTCTGAAAAAATGGATTTTCATACTTTTATAGTGGTAAAACAAGGTAAAATATTGAAAAATGACTGTTTTGTCATCATCTGAATAAAATATCAAGGAAACTTTTGATCTGACCCCCATGAAATTAGGTATTTTCTGAAAGCAAACAATATGTTCTTTCATTTAAAATAAAATTGGCTGGTGTATTTGACTCAAAAAAATTTTTCAGTGGGTAAAATGTGAAAAAATAGTGAAAATTTTGCATTTTTTCTAGTTCTAAATAAAATTTTCCACAATAATGGTAGATTAAACTTTTTTATTTTTTTTTTTTTTTTTTTTTTAAATCAGAAAGCCTAAATCATAAACAATTCCAGCCATAAAATTGAGTTTGAAGCAAAGTAGGTATTTTCTGAAAGCAAACAATATGTTCTTTCATTTAAAAGTAAAATTGGCTGGTGTAAAGGAATTACTTTTTTTCAGGGTATAAAATGTAAAAAAAAATAGTGAAAATTTTGCATTTTTTTCATGTTCTGAAAAAAAAAAAAATTTCAACAATAACGGGAAATTAGCCACTTTTTATTTTATTTATGATTATCCAAAAAAAAAAAAAATATTTCAGGCATAATTGAATTTGAAGCCCAAAAAAGAAAAATTCTAGGGTGTCAAAAAATGCAAAATCTTCAAAATTTGAGATTTTTATAATTTTAGTTCATTATCTGGCCAACTATCAGTCATAACAGCATGAAAATAGGTATATTCTGGAAGTATTTTCTTTTATTTACAGGTAAAATTGTTTGGTGTAAATAACTCCCCATTTTTTCATCATGTAAAATGTGAAAAATAGTGAAAATTTTCATTTTTTTCTTGTTCTAAACAAAAATTTCCCCAATAACAGAAAATTAACCAATTTCTTTTGAAAAGCATAACTCATAATTGGAAACTGTCAACTGAATGCCACTTTCCAAGGTTTTTTCTTTCAAGTCTGTGGGACACAAATCATTTTGAGATTGTGACAAAACACAAACACTGTCACCAAAAAGGTGCTTAACAGCACATGGCATCAAAATAAGTTTCTTCGTCAGTGTCTTTTTCATCGACGCCAGAAATTAATGCTGAGACGATATGCAACATCTTAGCCCGGAGATGCAAATTCTTAGATGTTATTTTAGAATTAGTTTTCCATGCAACAGGTAAAGAAATGAAAATTCTGTCCTTATGGCTTTCATCCCAAAAAATAGATCCGGAACAGCCATCCACTGGGGAAAGCTGATTTTTTTGGATCAAAACTAAATTGCTCGTTTGGACCTTCTTGAACTGAAATCTATTAACCATTGTTGCATTCAAGTCTTCAATGCCTTCCACATCACCAAAATTTTTTGAAGCAGAAATTTTCTCAATTGAATCCTGGAGTATTTTCGATTTTCTTTTTTTTTTTCTGAAGGGCCTGAGTTGTCTGTTGTTTTGCAGATAATTGAGCAGAATATTTTCTTTTGAGGCTCTTATTTTCAGCTTTAAGATTGGCAATCACCTTCTCATAATCAGAAAGAGACTGCTGTAAAAGATTTTGGCTCTTCAAAATTTTTTGGCCAGGGCTTTTATAATTTGACTGCCCTGGTCTCAGTGGAGTAGATGTGGAAACTGAAGAAAAATCAGCCATGCTTTCAGCTGAGGATGAAATACAAGTCGAAAGCAATGAATTATCACCACTTTCGGGACCACTAACTGAAAAAACTTTGACAGAAGAACCTGTAAAAGATGAGATTAAACTTCTCACCACAAAAGACAATGTTCTTAGCAGCAGTCTTGGCACATTATCTGAATGCAATAACAAATGATTTGAGCCCATTGAAATTTGCCTAGACTGTGTCAGGAACCCTGTAGAAACTATGCAAAACAGCTACAAGAGATTCCTCATCCAAAAATTTTGACTGTAGTGACCATACAATTTCGTTGGTAATTAATGCCACAGAGGTTACAGAGGTTATGAAAAAAATCATCAAAATAACCATGCAAAATGCAATAAAGTCTGTTTGTAATTTTCAATTATATATATATATATATATATATATATATATATATATATATAGGGTTAAAAAGAATTTGACATGAGCCCCCCCCCACACACACACAATAATAAGTGATAAGGAAAAGTTCTTCAAAATCCAAATTGTCTTTGACAGCTCTCAAAGCAATAAAAAACAAACTGTCATCATTTAGCTGGTGGAGATAAACCCTATCCACTTAACAATGACCATTGAGGGGCTTGCCGTGGCTTATGTTTTTCATCACTATGTGAGAAAGTTCAGATTGTTTGGTATCAGTTAAAGATGTGAAAAAAAAAAAGTGGCCTCTTGAGACCCCACTTGATGTGGAGGATTATTCTTAACCCCTATGCAATGAGAAAGTCCAGACTTCTTTGTTTTGATTTTTTTCATGTCTGTTGGTGCGTGCATGTGGAACTGTTAGTGAAAAAAATTAAGTGAACCATTGTTTTTTTTTTTTTTTTTTTGTCTTATAATAGGCCTGTTTACATATACACACATACATATATATATATATATATATATATATATATATATATATATATATATATATATATAATCTCATTCTTTCATTAATTCTAAAATAGCTTGATAAAGATAAACAAAAAAACGTTATCTTTTTCTTTTTCTTTTTTTTTTTTTTTTTTTTTTTTTTTTTTTAAGATTGTAAAAATTTTTTAGAGTTTTCCTGACTTTAAAAAAGAAAGCAATGTCTTTGTGTGTGTTTTTTTTTTTTTTTTTTTTTTTAACATATCCCCAGTTTTATTTAAAAAAATGAATTAATAAATAAATAACTCGACTGCATTTTTATTTTGAGGGTCACCAGCCCAGGTGAGAAAAACACTAGCAGACAACACTGTTTTTTTTTCTCTATATACCTTTCATATTTCCCATTGCCAGGTCATATAGTAGTTCATTTTATTCAGTTTCCATTAATTCATCTTGATGTTGTCATTTTCGGACAGCCAAATCATCAAGGATTTAGGAAAACAGTTTGGCACAGGTTGCTTTGAGAACTTTACAATATTTAAAATGTTACTGACAAATGGGATTTTTCACTGAATATTTTGTTTACACACCATGTTGGATTTTCCTATATGACAAAAACAAGGGTTTTAAACAGTTGTGAACTGTGAACCAACTTTCCTAGCAGCAAATCTAGCAATATAATCTTTCCACTCCATATCAGCAGAAAACATTAGCTCAAGAAGGCACAATGAGCAACTCTCCTGGAGGTTAGCATTAGCCATGCTGATGGAATGCAAAACAGGTTCTCTCAGACAATTAAGAGAGCAGTCTCATTTTGGAGACATTAAATTTAACAAGCTATTTCCTGCCTCAGGTAACAACAGATTGAACTGCCAACTTGAACGTCAATCGGACTTACTATTAATAGTTGTCATCAGCATAGATACTGAGCTGAGAACTGATGACATTAGGAAGGTTGTTGATAAAAATTAGGAACAATGTAGGTCTAATGATAGATCCCTCAGGGACATCTGAATTAATGTAAAAATGGCCATTCAAGACAACTTTCATTTCACAATTTAATAAGAAAGATTGAATCAGTTCAGAAACTCATCCAAAAATTCTACAATCTGTCAACTTGTGAAGACCAGAATTCCAAACCCTGTCAAATGCCTTTGAAATATCTAAAGCAACAGCTTGAACTTCACCACTCTTATCTAAAGCTTGATAGACTCCACTGGCAATAATTGTTAATATCTCAGCAGCTGACCTAGAGAAGTAAAAGCAATATTGCTTATCTGAAAGATTACCCTGAGAGGTGAGGCGCTTAACCAATTCAGTGATTAGAGCCTCTAGTCTAGTTAATTCTTTCTGAATCAAAGTATATTAATTTCACTGACTGATCTAGGAATTGAACTCTGAACTGTCAGGAAAATACAGTATTCATTAGGCTTTTGTCACCTAGGACATTCAGGTAGTTGAAACTTGGAACCTTAACAAGATAAAGGTCAGGTATGGACATGTGATAAAAAGAATGGAAATGATTAGAAAAATTCCATCAAAAACTGGCATGAATGTTGAACCATCTAGGGATCTGAAAAGTGATGTACAGAGGTTTGATGTTGCCTGGAGCCAACTCATTTATTGTATGCCCCTAATACTCAAGTGGGGGTGGGCTTATAGGCCTAGTACTGAAAAATGTGAGTAAGGGAGACATTTTAAATATGTAAAAACAGATGAAACATGAAATAAACACTTTATTCAAATTAAATATAAACTAAATTTTTATTTTACTCCTTGATTGGATTCCCTGATATGAATGCCAGGCTGTTACACTATCAGCCTACAGTACTCCCATGCACACACATACATCTTCTGCATACTACTGGATCTGAAGCTTATTCCACTTGACTTAAACATGAGAATCCGTTACAACCACTGGCTGAAACAGCACTTTCTATCAGGATGACCAATCAATGTCTAACTTGGAGAAAATAGAATCTGAAAATGTTCTACAGTCATGAATACAAAAACTACAAAAGTTGAAAGACTACTGGAGATATGAAAAAATTAGCATCAACCTGTCATCAGCATGTACCACGGAATAAAACAAGTGTTGACTTCACTACTGCTAAGTGCTATACTTTGACATGATTAATTCAGTTGAAAAGGCAACTTTTAAAAATCATTAAAAATTAGATGTCTTGAGATTTAAAAGGCATGGAGTAATGATTAGCAAGGTGATTATTATAACTGAGTAGTGAGTTTGAATCTCACTGTATGCTTTATATAAAATTAGACATTAAAACATTTACAAAGTGAACAAAGTTCTTTATATAGGACAAAGACTTACATGTTAGACAGATTAAATTTACCAAGATTCTGCTCTGGATCCAACCAATGCTTTTATCCACTGGGCCATGTGTCCTTGATTCTGGACACCTGTTGAATTTGGTTGGAATGTCCTTTTTACTGAGTGTTTAGTGTTTGACATTTCATTTGAAGATCTTTGATTCTCTTTTTATTTCTTGACAGCAATTGTCTCTTTGGAAGCAAAGATTTTCTCTATTCACTAAAACTACTTGGCATTACTTCGATGACCTATTAATCTGAAATGAAAGATAAGGATTACTTTTAGAACAGTTTACCTTGTTTTTATTGGTAATTTTGTTTTACTGTTTAATCTTTTAAATTTGATAAGATTTGGCTGAAAAGTTGGCCATTTAAGATGTTCATCTATTGAAAATATAATACAAACTTTAAAAGAAAAGTACTTTTCAAATTTCAGATCCAATGTGAATACCTTTCTCAGGATACAATGGAAAGATGGATCATATGTAAGTCATCATATTTTTGATCCTGTGGTGAAAGATTCCTCATTCTGTTTAGATGTTTTTAGTGTTTTTATATAATATACATTTTAGAGGCTCAAAGATCATTTTTATTTTCTTGAAAAAAAAAAAAAAAAAAAAACTGTTTTAAAATGAGTTTATATTTATAGTATACATTTTATCATTAATTTTATTTCATACCAAATAACTGCAAATATATTGTTAACCTCTTCTGGTGCACTTTTTCATATTAACTTATTTCTGTTATGCAAGGACCAGGATTTGTAAATATACACTTTTTCAAAGTAATTTTTTTTTTTTTTTTTTTTTTTCAAAACCTAGATACCATGCTTTCTCTCTTACTTACTATGTGACTAAATTTATACTATAATAGCAGTGGCAGACTGGGTCAAAAATTTCTACCAGGAAATCTTGTAAAAGGACCCACTTAATCCCAAAAAGTTTCATCAAACAAGGAACTGGGGATATCTATCTACGAAAAGAAATTATAGCATCAAAGAAACCTTATTTAAATCTTCCCAGCATCTATGCAATTTTTTTTTTTTTTTTTTTTTTTCCAGTTTTTCCTAAAGTGAAGAATTAGTCTGTCACTGAAATGACATACTCTTTCAAACAATGTTAAAATCTTATACTATTTTACAATAATTATTTTATTTGTTCAGTTGTCATTCTTTAATTTCTTGCAATCAAATTTGTTGACATTTGCAGTTGGTTTGATGCTTTGCTACCAACGTCTTTCGGAGCCCCAGGTATGGGATTTGTGGAAAATTGCTCTCCAGTCTGGTTACATTGTACAATTGTGCAGAGATGAGGTGCTTCACATCCACAGTTATATTGCAGCTTTTTTTGATAGCCTCAAAGGGTAAGTTTATTTGAATCTTTGTGGATTTCCTATTTGTAGTATAAACAATTTTTCTATTACATATCTTTATGAAACTCTCTCATATCTATAGTATTTATTCTTTTTAACGTGCTAGAACGTGTGCATATTAGCTTTTTTTTTTTTCTTATTGCAGTCAACATATACAACATAAAAGAGTAACAGAAGTAAAAGATTTTCAACAACATGCTCTTCAGACTTCGTAAGTATAATTTATAAAATTCTTTTACCTTTTATTTCTTTAATTTTTAATTGTCCCAAAGAAATGGTAACTTTTTTTTTTTTTTTTTAGCACTATGAAAACTTGCTATATAATTATAACATTGAGACTACATTCACTCTAATAAATGATCAATTAGCACTCTAATAAATGATCAATTAGGTAAAATATTAATTAATATGGAATTGCAAATTGGTAACAACTTTATATATATATATAATGAAAGGTTTTTATTGGTAACAACTTTATATATATATAATGAAAGGTTTTTACAATTGTTTGTAACTTTTTTTTTTTCTTTCAAAGACATTGTGGAAGGAGGCACCCAAATAATTTAGCAATTCATGTATTTTCAAAAGTGTTTTTTGATGTTTGTACAGTTTTTTTTTTTTTTTTTTTTTTTTTTTTTCAAAATAAGAGCATCAAATGAAGATGTATCTCATTTTCCTCTATTTTCACGTTAACATTTTTAAAATTCAGTTTCAATTTTAACATTTTTAAATTCATGATCCACGAACACACCCAAATTGTATGGAAACATACTGAAATGTCAATTTTCAGATTTATTTTTGTAATAGGCATTTTTAACATTTGTTATAGATCTGCTTACATAAATACTTGTTTAATTAATCTTAAAAAGAATTATGTGCTATGAAAAATTGTATAGTTCATGTTATCTGTGCATACACAACGTCATCAATATCTTAAGAGCATGCTATCTATGAACACAAAGAAAACTAGATTATTTTTTCAAAAAATAATGAATATATGGTGACTGAAGTTTTGTAATTACACACAGAAAAAGGAAAAAAATATTAGCTGACAATATAATTTTAGTAAAAAAAAAAATCATCAAAATTCTTTATATGATTATAAAGAATTCTGATTTTTCTCATGTTATCTTATTATGAATATATTTATCTTTCCTTATATATTTTTACATTTGTTTTGGTATGATTCCAGCCCTGGTCTGCATAGGGAAAGAAGAAAATTTTTAAGAACAGCATTAAAAGAACTTTCTTTAATCTATACTGATCAACCTGGATTGTTAGGACCAAAGGTAATTTTTTTTTTTTTTTATTTTAATTTTTTGCTTGGATTTTATATTAGAGTATCTGAAATATTTGAAAAATCATAAAACCAATTTGAAGGTTTCTATTCATGATTTTTTAAAATGCAATTCCAGTTCGTGATTCACTTTTTTTCTTAATATATGCTCTAATAATTAGAAAAATATAAGAAAAATGTTTTTTAAACTAAGATTGTTGGTATCAGTAGTGTCCTGTTTATGGATAGAATAAATCTGTTTAGAAAACTGACTTGGTAACCTACTTAAAGGTGAACTCTTAATCTTTAAGTCCTCCTTCTAGGAGTAGATATTCTGATGAAAACCTGGTGACTGATTGCATCAACTGATGTAAACTTTTGGTTAAATGCTATTGTTGTTCTGAGTAGGATTGATCCTTACTTTAAAAATCTTTAAGCCCAGGAATTACATGTTAAAATATCATTGCAGGAGGATCTGTGTATTTAAGACACAAAGGTAGACTGTAACTAAAAAAAAAAACCCAAAAAACAACAATCTAACTCGAAACTTGATAACCATATTGATATTTATGTTGCTAGCAGCTCTGGAACTACATAAACAGGACTGGCTTAGCAGGTGTTTTGGGACACTACAGCCCAAACCTGATCATCATCATGATACAGCAAGTAAGCTAATGGATATCAATTTTTGGAACTTTGTTAGATTTGGTCATCAGTAATATGTCCTAAAAAAAAAAAGAGATCTGTGCTTATAATATGGATATTATAGCCCTATCTGAAACTAGATTTGCTACTAAGGGTCATTATACAAAGCAACCAAGTGGCTATAGCTTTTATATGAATGATAGACAATGTGTTTAGAAAAAAAGTAGATGTAATATTTGCAGTGAAGGCTTGAGATTTTTTTTTTTTTTTTACAGTGATATAACTATATACAAGGCCCTGGAACAACTCTAGGTAGAGGCACTGTTTATGTGGATATCTGAGGAAGATAACTGTTAACCCTAGACTTAAGATTGTAGTGGTTGAGGAAAACATCCTCATCCTCTTGGGAGTTCCACAGAGCAGTGGTTTGTGGGAAGAAGCTGCTGGTGTTAAACTTGCATCCCACTAATGGAATGCAAAGAGAATGATGGTGGTTCACTACAATGTGTGTGTAGCATGATGTGGGTCTTACCCTTGAAGATTAGAATTGGTAGAACTAAGAAATGCAACTCACCTGAGCACTTACCATGGAAATAGCAACAGAGCAGTGAGAGGCTTGTGATGTTTCATCTGTGAGAAAGGGGTTGAGGGATGGAAAATAATTTGCCACCCACTAGGATGTGGAGATGCTTTTGGACTCTATTGAGATTGGAAAGGAAAAACTGGGAAGCTTCTGCCCACATGTGGCAGCAGTACTTCATTTTAGGCTTGATCTGTAAAGGTAGTCAGGTACTTACTTGAGCAGTACATGAAACCAGGCATTTTTCCAGCATCTTTTAACAATGGATTTTATGTACGAAGTCTTAGTTGTGTTTAAGGCCCAATAGGCTCTCAAGGCATGGGGCCTCCCTGAGGTAATGCCTATTCATCATGGCTGGTGATGGTTCAGGGTCTGATCAGCGATGATGGAATGTAACTAGTTTGGTTTTTCAGGCTTCAAATGTAACCAGCCAGTTTTTCCCCCACTGTGATGTTAGAGCTAGATTGGAGGAGAGATCAGCTGCCAATTACTGATCATCTTGAGTTTTGGAGGTGCACCAATATAAGTCACTACATTATATATTGCATGGGAAGCAAAGTCAAATATATATTCCAGATGCCTTCTTTCTCACGACCAGAAGGCACATGTGTATGACTCAGTTTTGGAAAAATTCAATGCCTATTTCATGCCTAGAAGAAACATAATGCCTGGAAGGGCAAAATTTTATCTTAGAGTTCAGTTACCAGAAGAGCCAGTAGAAATGTTTATTTGTGCATTGCACAAATTAATAGAGCCCTGTGAAGTTTCAAAGAAAAATTACCAAATCATGTTAGAGAATTCCTATTGAACTTGTCAGTGATAATGGGAAATGATTCACAAGTTACACTTAAGGATTTTTCAGTTATAGATTTAAACACATAACATTATTCTCAAGCAAATGGAAAAGCAGATATATTAATATTTCAGATAAAATATTTGAAGTAGATTTGGTAAAGCATATAACCTTTTACACATTGTAAATGTTAATAGTAAAAAAAATAAAAATTTTCTTTTTAATCAAGTAGGTATGGGGAGAGGAATGGATAAAAACTATATATAAAACTATAAGTATACATTTTTTTTTCTTTTTTAATAGATATTTATGCTTTATTGCATATCATTGGACAAGAATTCCAAATAACAAAATTAGCCTCATATTTTCATTTTGATCATTCATGTTCAATAAAATATGCTTCAGAAAAAAAAAACTTTCTTCCCAAATATACAGTTATTTGTGTGTGTGAATGATATATTTCTAAAAAAATTAATTGATTTTATTTTTTATAATACAACATTTTTATTATTTCAAATGTTATTTTTAGTGGATACCCATATTTGAGTAAACCTACCATTTATTTTAAACAGTAGTTCATCTAGTGGTCTGCATACTTAAAAAATCTTAAAGAAAATGTGCCTTCTGGCAGGATTTGAACCTGTGTCCCTATTTACCCAGGTTGGAATCTTGCCAGAGGGTACATTTTCTTTGTTTTCTCAAGTACACAGGCCTGTAAACAAAATAATTACTGTTTAAAATAAATGGACTGTTTACTCAGATATGGGTATCCATTAATTCTTTGTTGTTTTGGTTATGTTTTGGATATGGAACTGGGCAGATACATTTTTCGAGAAAAATCTGAACAAGTGAATGTTCTTTAAGGAAAAAATAGAACCTTGCTTGATTGTGAAGCTTTTTTTTTTTTTTTTTTTAGCCAAACAGCCAATGCATGTCAAGTCAAAAACTGATTCCTCCTGTGAAGAGAGATATAAGATTTGAATCTTGCAAGAGGCCACAAAACAAATACTGTTTAAAATAAATGGACTGTCTACTCAAATATGGATATCCACAAAAAATGTTTGAAGTAATAAAAAAATATATTTATGTCTATTCATATTTATTTTCAGGTTCTCTATGTGTTCCAAGGTTTATCCATGGCCCGAGATGAAATATTTTGGTTGCTTCGTCACTTTGATAATCCACCTTCTAAGCGCCATAATATAAAATTGTCCCAGGAAGATTTTGTAGACAGGTGAGATTTTGTTAATTCTATATTTCTCTATGATATATTTGTTTTATAATTTTCATATAAGTTTGTGCATCTTTGTATGTATAATTTATACTCTCTACTTTATTTTGAAGATATGCAAAAAAGAAAATGATAAATCCAATTAGCTTAATATAGTAGTAACTTTACAGAAAGTGCACTTTCAAAGTTTTTTATAAACCTTTTATGTACAAAATGCATTTAAAAATAAGAAATATGTGCATTCTGGAGAATTGACTTAACTGGAAAGTCAAAACCAGGACTATTTTGGATATGGATCTATTCATAGGTATCTATATTGTTTAAATCTTGTTTGCATAGTCATATTGAAATTTTATATATTTCTTTGTACTCAGATATATATATATAACTCAGGGGTTTTTCTTATATAAATATCCATAATTACAGCCTGATATTATAAAGATATTGTGTGGTGACCATCCAAGTAAAGGAAACTGAAGTTCGTAACTGTGGAAAAGCAATAGGAAACTCATCTGTTGTGTTTTTGCAAGAATTCATAGTAATTCACACATAAAAAAAAAAATTTTGGAGGGGCCATGATTACCTATGTTCTTTAATATATACTGCATTTAAAAAAAAAAATGGGAAGCGGTATTTCAGATGATCAAATAAAAATAAAAATAAAAAATAAATCTGACTTTTTGTATGATGTCTTTGATTGGACAATCATTTATAGTTTTTTAAATAAAGAAAAACTCAAGGAATATTGAATTTCATATGATTGTATTGAAAATTCAAATAAAATGTTAAAACAACATTTTTAATATTCATGTCCTCCAGTACATAGTGGATCAAGATTCTCTACAGCTTCCTTTCTTTATTATTTGGGATAAAAGTAATATCAGAAAACCAAAATGACATTACTCATAATCAGTATCATAATAAAACTGAAGATTTTGTTATCTCATGGTTACTAATCAATGTCTCAAAGATAATTTATAAATGGTACAAGATAACACATAGTCATTGTGTAATAAAATAAGCACATCCATTTTCCCTCTTGCTTGTAAAACATCCATCCAATAAAATAAACGTTTTTCCAGTACAAAGCTGAATTAGTCAAATAAAGTGTATATAGGCTTCTATATTAAATTTTTCTACACAGTCAGCATCATAATAAAAACTAACAACCTTGAGTTATCATCTTTTAGTCAATTTTCAAAGAAAATTTTATAGAAACAGTTTTAATTTGGATGACTTTACAAGAACTTTTTTCTTGGCATGAGATTATTTACAATAATTTTGAATAAACAAAAACATGTGTCGCAATACATTGCATTAAAAGATACATTTTTTTTAAAAAAGGTAAACATTTCAATGCAATTTTTGTTACAAAATATGTTGTTTTCTGTGGCCAGTTGTTAGAAAGTCTCCCAAAAAAGAGAGACAGGTTATTTGAGCGAAAAAAATAATTGTAAAACAATCAATAAATTTTTAAAGTTTCTTTATCTGGTTTCCTCTTAGAATCTTTCTGAAACAGTTCTATTCACATCAGTAATAGATTTGATTATGAAAAAAAAAGTGAAAGTTAGCATTGATTTACGCTTTATGTAGCTTTTTGAAAAATAATATTCAAAATATTGACTGTCAAATTATCCAAACCTCTTGTCCTTTTGGTGTTTACATTTGCTGTAAAAAATTTAGTGAACATTTAGCAGCCTTTTACTGCAAAAATGATACTTGAATCGTAATCAATCAAGTGAGTTGGTTTTGAAAGTATATGAAACTATATATACAAATTTATATTTTTTTTAATGATTTATGGGCATTCCCCTTATGTAATATTACAACCAATTAGTTAATCCTTTGTTTCTCAAAAATAAAAACAAAAGTGATTTATACGCAATTTTTTACAAAATTTGAAAAAACCCAAATCAGGCTATCAATATTTATATATATATATATATATATATATATATATATATATTAAAATTAATTGATTTAAATATGATTTTTTCGCACAGTTCTAACCATGTTTCAAAAATGAAGGTAAAAGGTTCCAATTTAATTTGTAATTAATTTAAAGACATTAGTTCCATTTCATCCTCAAGCGAATTTTGGAAAACTTATTACTGGGTTTTAAAGGCAGACTGAAATATATATTTATATATATAAGGATCTTTCATTCATATTTATGGATTAACATATATATATATATAAAGTATCCGAAAATGCTATTGGAAATGAGTTATTGTTTTTGGAGCGCGCAGTAGAAACGCTGAGTTTGATTTTAAATTTTTTAAAGTTGTGCGTTCATATACATATATGGTGATGAACGAATTTTTACTGGTATATTTTCTGTCAAAGTGGCATGAACAATATTCTATATATATATATATTCTATACCTGAAGATGTCTGTAGGAACAGACGAAAGCTTGTAGTAAAAATAAGAACTAATACGGCAGAAATTTATATAAAACAAGGATCATTTCATTCATAACGGATTCAGAGGTTTTTGTATATTATTTGAATTGTTTGCGATGATGGATTTCTCGCCAATTAAATCATTAACCTTTGCATTTGTTTTTGTGTGAATAATTCATGAATTTGTAAATTGATTGCACGTTTATCGTAATATATATATATATATATATATATATATATATATATATATATATATATATATATATATATAATATGGATAAATTGTCGTCTGAATTACGCAAAAGTGAAAATAACACTAACATTTCATTTTAACAAATATATTCAAATTGCAATAATAATATCTTAAAATACTGAAGAGTAAATTTATCCAATAAAATCACCATTGCTTTCAACCACGGCCTCCAGACGGCTTTAGAATCTCCTACAACTCTTCAGGACTGTCGCCTTCTTTAAGTTGGTGAATGCTGCCCAGAATCCAGTTCATCTTTGGTGATACAAGTTTTTTGGTCTCTAGCTCAACTATCTCCATCTATAATAATCAAGAGGTTGCAGTCTGGGGAGTTAGGTGGCTAGATGTAAGGGTGATGTCATCACAGAAATTGTCTGACAGCCATGACTGTGTTCTCCTGCTTGTGTGGCATGGTGCAAAGTACTGTATGTCAGACATAGGATCTTCCAGTTGCCACCCTCTTGTCCCAGGGCTGCATTAAGTCTTCAAGGCAACTGATATTGGTCTCCGTGATGAATCTGAGGCCCTCACCAACAAATTCAAGATTTCTTTTTCCGTCAGAACGATCAGGGTGAGTTTTTCCAAGCTGCCGTAACTTTGTAATCCCCATTAGACTCATCCATATCTTTGCATATCCTCTGCATCGTCCTCAGATTGACAACCACAAACTCTGAAATGTTCGTGTATGAAGTTTCCGGCCCGAATGACAAGCAGTACAGTATGCCGTTTCCAATTTTCTGGCGGAGTGAATTGTGTCAATTGCTCTTTTTTGTTATACACGGTGCCAAACTAGCCCTACTTATACTGTGTAATCGACAAAAATCAAAGACAAACAATGGGCATGCGCGAAATTAAAAATATAAAATGGCGACAATTTACACTTGAGGGCGTAGTGCTGCCCTGGATCAAGATGGTGGCTGCTCGAAGAACCTATGTCTGGCAATAGGATTCTGCACCATGCCGTACAAGCAGGAGAATACAGTCATGTCTGTCGGACAATTTCTGCGACCACATCACCCCTTTTCTGGTTACCTAATCCCCAGACCATCCCCTTGATTATTATGTGTGGGGCGCAGTTGAGCGAGAGACCAAAAAAAATCTTGTAACACGAAAATTAACTGAAGACAATGATTATGGTAGCATTTATCAACCTAACCAAGGAGACCGTCCAGAAGAGTTTCAGGAGATTCCGAAGTCGTTTGGAGACCGTGATTGAAGCCAATGACGATTTTATAGAGTAAATTTAACTCTTTCGCATTTCAAAGATATTTCTGTGTAATTTTGGTCAATATATCCATTAAAATGAGATGTGATATTTTCATATTTACGGCATTTAGGCGACAATTTCTCCATCGCAAATCCTGTAGATAGATAGATAAAAACCCAGTATTGCTTTCATTTGAGAAATGGTTAATATGAATGCGAACATTAAACTTTCCTCCTGGGAGATGCTCAATATAGCGAGTGTATTTCTTTCCATTTTAGACGACATGATGTGTTTAATGTACGAATATAAATGGAATGGAATATTAAGGAACAAGTGAAATAGAAAAAAAAAGAAGAAAAATAAAGAAATGATAAAAGAAAAGGAGAGTAAGAGATGAAGACGAAAGGGAGGAAAAAGCAATGAGAAAGGGAGGGAGATAAAGAAAGAGGAGAATAAGAGAAGGGAGACCGATATACAATAGAAAGAGAAATTCAGTAATAGTGAGATATAGAAGTAAGATAAAGAGCGGAATAAGAGAAAGATAGAAATAGAGAAATAGGAGAATCAGAAAATCAAGAGAGTAGATGAGTGAGTGAGAAATAGGAGGAGGAAAAAGAGAAAGAAAGAGAAAGAAAAAAATAAAAAAGATGAGAGAAACAGAATGATATAAAGAGTAACCGAGACAGAGTAAAAAAAAAGAGTACCAGAAAGAGAGAAGACGAGGTAGAAAAGTGATAAGGGAGATAATGTGATAAAAAGAGAAAGAGAGAGAGAGAGAGAGAGAGAGAGAGAGAGAGAGAGAGGGGAAATAAAAGATCAATGAGTAGGAGAAAATGTTTTGCACGAAGCAGGAGGCGAGAGATGGACGTTGAAAAAGTAAGACATGTAGTCTATTTACGCTTCTTTGTTAGCATGCAAAAGGTTTATAGCCGTAACTGGTGTATCACATGACTTCAACTGACCAATCAGAAACAAATTAAGTGCCTGAATCAGCGAACTTTCTTTTTTAGTGGATCATCTCCTGCTGAGCCACAGGAAGAGGCCATTGATTTCACTGGCTTCCTTTCAGCGATTTACTCTTGTGCCAGCTGGACGTCAATCCGTAACTTGATACTTCCTTGGTCCGATGTAGCAAAAAAAAAAAAAAAAAAAAATGAAAAGAAAAGAAGACTGACCGACCTTCGTCCTAACCCGCCATGTTTGCTGCCGGCTATTGGCCGCTCTCTTTTTTTCGATTCCAACTTCCTCAGACACCACTTCTCACCCGCGTCAAATGAATTTCTCAGAACAGCTTATCTTCCACTATTTTCTTCCTTCCATTTTTTATTTTATTTCTTAAACTTTATTGATTTGTGATTGTTTTGATCGAATTCCAGTCAGGTGTGATTTTGTTTTTTAAATTGAAATAACCATTATTTAGACAAAATGATTTGAAAAAAAAAAAAAAAAAAAAACACCTATATTGTAAAAAAAAAAAAAAGAAATGTGATTTGAGTCTACCGACGGAAGACAAGAACCAACTATCGATATTATAATAACAGGTTACACCACAGGTAAAGCTGGTATCATGTAACCCAGTACTACCTGCCGCATGGTAGGGTGATCGATGAATAAACCAGTTCCCCTTCAGGTTTTTTCTGTCGAAACGGCTGGCTACACACATCAGGGTTAAAAAAAAGACTTGTCAAATTTCGAATGCAACCTTCTTGTAGGCTTGAAAATCATCTAGCACAGTGAGGTAGACAGGAATACGTTTTGAATGTGAACGCAGCCAATTCCCCGATGAGTTGGCATCACTGGGTGGAGGGCTTCCTAAACTGAAACCAGTTACCATGGCGGATTGAATCTCTCCGATTGAATCAATGGCCACGTGACCAAAGCGAACCTTCAAGTCGAACGACATCGGTTTTGCTTTGAGACAGATTGTCTCTGCCAGATCTACTTGCCTGAATGAATGAATGCCACTTTCCACCCGAATATGTGGAGGGAAGTGGTCAGTGATCCTATCGACGGACACCTAGTTAAAGGGATTGATGATAATGGTGATGATGCTGATGATGAGTCGATATTTGATATTTGAGCAAGGCATTCACTAATCTATTGAGTTCGTTATTGAGGGTTCCACACTCGTGTTCCTGTGCTAAGTTAAACTCAGTTAATATCAACTGATGCTTAGCAATGTATCAATAGTACCTATTACATGTAATGCCTGTACAACTCTAATGTGTTATAGTACTTGTAATCGTGGCTAGATGGGCAGTTAGGTCTCAGAATTCCACTTCTGGATTTTATAAATGGAACCGTAACTTTTGTATTAATAGTTTCTTCTCTCGCAAATCTCGGCTGTGGAACATTTATTTTCCGGCTTCTCGCTTTCCTGTCAACTACGAACTTCAAAATTTTAAATACAATGCCAGTCAAAATCTGTATCCTTGAAACCTGTTCTTTTATTGTTCTGCCTGTGTCTATCCCACTCAGTAAGTAACCCATTTATAAAAAAGTAATTCGGACTTTTTCTAACCAGACGCTTCTCTGTGGCTGAATGTTAACAGCACGTCAGATCAAATTAAGGTCCCTATTAAAATACAATTCGATTCATTCGTACCCGAAGAACGTATATTTTCTAAACTAAATTTTTTTGAAATTCAGAACAGGAATGTAATAATTAACGTTTAATTAAAAAATAAAAAAAAATAACGTTTAATTAAAAATATAAAAAATAACGTTTAATTAAAAATATAAAAATAAAATTAACGTATAAAGAGAATATATATATATATATATATGTGTGTGTGTGTGTGTGTGTGTGTGTGTAATATATATATATATATGCAATTTATTATATATATATATTTATATATATATATATATACTTATTGGAAAGTTATATATATCAGAGATAAAGCTAACATATTTAGTTTGAGGGATGTGAGTTTGTGACCCTGGGTTTCACGCTTTTGAGATCGT
Source organism: Acanthosepion pharaonis (assembly GCA_903632075.3). Lineage (NCBI taxonomy): Eukaryota > Metazoa > Mollusca > Cephalopoda > Sepiida > Sepiidae > Acanthosepion > Acanthosepion pharaonis. The sequence continues at coordinate 164,378 of CAHIKZ030002928.1, read as the reverse complement.
CAGACAAACAGATTAATTTTTAAATTTTGGATTTATATAAAAAAAAATATATCAGTGTTTTAATGGAAGTATAGGAAAAATTGTCGTCGGTACGCATTGTCGTCATACTTACATAAATATACATACACGCCCGTACAAACTATTTCGTAAAATATTGAAACACAGGGTCACAAACTCACATCAATCCAAATATATATATATATATATATATATATATATATATATATATATATATATATGTAAATAAATAAAAATTAAAACAGTAAGATATAAAAATAACACCTATAGTAAAATAAAATTAATATGAAATACCATAACATGTAAGCTTTTGAATGACCCATGTCCTCAGTACTTACATGTGAAATATTATAATAATAGGTTTATATATAAAAGAAAAGTTTACTGAATCAGTGAAATTAAGTAACCATTTCTGCTGTCATAGTCATATAAAAAAAAAAAAAAAAAAAAAAAAAATGTAACCTCATATACATACTTAAACTTAATGTTAAAATAATCCTACATAATATAATGGATTCTAATACATTTAACTGTTCTTAAAAAGAATATAGTAAAATAAAAATTAAAAAGGAAAATATTTCAAATCGTAGTTAAATAAAAAAGTATTGTAAAAAAATCTTTAATTTTAAAAGATGACGTTGAAAATTTTTACCGTTAACAATTTTTTTTTTTTTTTTTTTTTTTTTTTAAATTCAGACGACATCCATTCAACCGACGTCAGGTTTCAGTGTAAAATACATCCTCACCCCTTACCAAAATGTAGCTAATAACTGATACAATGATACTGTCATAAGGAAAATCTAGACACCCCGTGTTCAATTTGAGTAGAATATTCTGTAACCATGGAAACGTGATTTTAGCTGTGTATTTAAAACCCGGTAAATTTTAAAAGTTACTCCAAAATTCGCTTGAAGATGAAATGGAACTAATGCTTTTAATTTATTTGCAAAAAATAAAATTAGGGGTTTTAGCTTCTATTTTTGAAACATGGTTGGAACTGTGTAGCGAAATATATTTTTTATTTTTAAATATATTATATATATATATATATATATATATAATTATATATATATATATATATATAAATATATATTCATCTTATACACAATTTACAAAATAAAAAAAAATATACCTTACATTTTTAAGCATTGAATACAATTTTTTAGACAGAAAGATTTTTTGAAAAACTAATTATTTATCATAAAATAAAATTTTATATTCATTAAATTATTTATATATATATATATATATATACATATATATATATATAATTTTGGAAAATATATTCGATACATATCTTATATATTTATATATTTTGAATTTTATTTGTAAAATATATATTTTATAAATAAATAATGTTTTTGGTAAATTTTTTTTTGACAATGTTTTAAAAGAGATTTATTTGATATATTTTGTCACAAATATAAAAATTTTATAAGTAATTATATCTATATATCTTCTATATTAAATATATATATATATATATATAAATATATATCTGTTTTTATATTATTAAAATAATATTTAAATTTAAACCATGTTTATTTTCTATTATATATATTTAAATATTTATCCGCAAACATAGTGATTCATATATATTCGTCTTTATTCTATCAAAATCAAAAAAATTTTTCCCAAATCAAACTTAAAATTCCTTATAATTTCAAATTTTTGGATAAACATGTCATGCATAAATTTTAAATATATTTAAAATATTTAATTCTATATTTGTATATAACTAAAAATTTATTTTTTTAAATACTGATTTGAAGAATAAATGAGTAATATTATGTAATATTTATAAAAAAATTTTGAATTTATGTTTTTTTCCATAAAAAAATGAATCAAATTAAAACATAAAAAAAATGAAATTTTTTATTATATTTATCAATCAATTATTTTTTATTTCCAAACTATATAATTAATTTTTTTGAAATATTTAAAAAAAATGAGGCTTTAAAATGATATTTATTTATATTGTTTGAAAAAGAAGAAAATTTCAAAATCTTTAATGATGACATTTCTTTATATTTGTATTTTCTATAAAAACTAAAAAACGAATGTTTTTCAGAAATTTGTTTTTTATTTAAATTTAAAATAAACCATGGGTTTATAAAAATGTGTTTCATTTATAACCAAACAAACATAAATGATTAAATATATATAATTTACTTATATATAATATATATTTATAAATGATATTATTTAAAATGAATATAATTATCACTTTATATATTTTTTACCGATATATGAATATGTATTTATTTAAAAATATATATATGACAAAATATTTGAGAAAAACATAAAATACATTTTGTTGTTTATTTTTATTTATTTATTTTGAATTTTAAAAATAATTTAATTTCAAAATTTTAATGAAAAGGAAATTATTTATATATTTTTAACTTTAAAATTGAATGGATTGTGATTTATTAAAATTTTAGATTTAAATTATATGCCTATTTTTTTATTTTTATGAAATTTAACATGAATACTGAAAAAAAAATAAAAAATAAATTTTTTGGGAAATTAATATACTATTTTAATTATTTATATATCATTTTTTAATTGATATATTGAAAATTTTTATATAATTATTTTAATTTAATTACAATTACCAATCCAAAATATATTTAAATGTATATTATTAAAGATTATATTTATAATTTTTTATAAGAAATTGAATATCAATAGTCAAAATATATTTTAAATAACAAATAAAAAAAAAAATTTTTTTGGTGTTTCCTTTAAAGAAAAAAATTTCCATTACTTTATCTAGAAAATTTTTTAAATTGAAATAAATTTTCTAATTTTTAAAATTTTTTTGCTCTAAAATTAATTTTTGAAAAATTTAAATAACCAATGTTTTGTAACCTTTTCAAAAAAATTTAAAATGGGTATGGAAAATTTTTGATTAAATATTTTTTTTTTTGAATGCCAATATTTTATATTGAATATATATTTTGATTTGGAATTAATCAAAATAGATATATATACTTATATTTAAAAAAAATTAAAAAGATAATAATCATTTTTGTTAATTTATTTTTAATAAAAATATAATATATTATAATCAAATAATATAAATAAACAATGAAAAAAATAAATTCAAATTGTATTTTTTATTCTTTAAAATATTTTTATATAATTATAGAAATAATTCATGGATTTAAAAAATGTTTAATATTTTTTTAAAAATAAAAAATTTAAAAAACCAAATCATTTAATTGAAAAAAAAAAAAAATTTTTTATAAAAAAAAAAAAACATTTAACCTCATTTTTAATGAATTGTTTTAAAAATCTAATTAAAAATACTTTTAAATGTATATATTAAACAAAAAAATTTATTTATTTTCATATTATTTCTTAAATTTCAATATTATCATTTTATTTCATAAAAATATAATTCTCTTTAAAAAAATTTAAAATTCCCTTGAAAATAAATTATTTAGAACAATGTAAACATTTAATATTTTATTGTTTTTATATTCCAATATTGAATATTTAAAAAAAAAATCTTTTAAAAATTCAAAAGAAAAAATGATGTAACATTTGAAATTAAAAAAAAATCTGTCTTTACTTTTTAATAAAGGAATATTGATTTAAAAAATTTGAAAATTTTTCGTAAAAATATATATTATTTAAAATAAAATTGATGAATCGTTTTTTTTTCTGTCCAATATGGATTTTTTAAATCCAGATTATCTTTTTAAATTGAAAAAAAATATAAAAAAATTAAATTTTCAAAATTTTATATAATATTAAAAAGGATGTAAAAAATTAAAAATAAAATTTTAATTTCCTAATTATTTAATAAATTTTAAATAATTTTTTTTAAATTTTAATTTTTCATTTTTGCATATCTATTTTTTTAAATTATACATTGACCAAAAATAAAATTTAAAAACTTAAAACATTTTGTTTGCTAAAAAATGGGGAAACTTTTTTTTTAAAAAAGATTGATGTAAAAAAATTTTTTTATTTAAAATTTATCAAATTTTTTGAAATGTTTCAATTTTTCATGTTATTTTCTTTTGATTGTTGATTTTTCCTTTTATTGAAAAGATTCTTATATATAAATTTAAATTATAATATATTTATAATTGTAAGGGTTAATGAAAAAATTTAAAATCGACACAAATTTTAAAATATTTAATAATATTTTTACTATTTTTTTGCCATTTCAAATTTTTTCCTTCATGCCATGTCAATTAAATGGTTAAAATTTCATTCTTTTATTTTATTAATTCAGAATTTATTATGAAATAAAAAATTTTAAATTTTGAACTTTATTTTGAATTCAAAAAACTGTAAATATTTTTTCATTTTTTTATAAAATATTTTTCAATTTATATCAAAGAAAAGGAATTAATTTTTAAAAAATTTTAAAATAATTTTTTTTTAACAAAAAAAATATTTTAAAAATTTTTAAAATAATTCAAAAATTTTAAAAATTATAAATTTTCAATTGGAAAATCTTCATTTTTTTATAAAAAATCCAAAATATTTAATTATTAATTTATATCAATCATTTATTTTATTTATATTAAATGATATTTTAAATATAATTTTGTATAGATTACAATAAATAAATTCATTAAATTTTTTAAATATTTTATTTAAATGATATTATTTTAATGTAAATTTGTAAATTCATTTTTATACTTTTTCAAATGAAAATTTTCAAATATTATCCCTTTTTTTAAATATTTTAGAATACATTATATTTTTTACCATTTAAATAACAATTTTATAATTATTCATACATTTGGTTAATATTTTTATATATATTTGATATTTTTTTTTTTAAAAATTTTTGTTTAAATAATTTCAAATAAAAATTTTAGTTTGTGCAAACTTAAAAAGTATCTGTTTTTATTAAAATTTTGTTATGAAAATTAGGACAAATTTAAATCATTTAAGGTTTTAAAAATAATTAACGACTAAATTATTATTGGTTAAATTTTAAAAGGTCCATTTTTAAAATAAATTTTCCTTAAAAAAATTTTTATATATAATTTTTATTTTTATAATATTTTATAATATAATATAAATCTTAAACTTTCCAACTAAAAATTCTAATATTTAAAATATAAACAAAACGAAACAAAAAAATAATTTTCTAAATTTTTTTAAATGCGCGTTTAAATATTTAATTTAAATTTAAATTTTAAAAATTTTCCATTTTTATGTTATTAATATAAATTATATGTAATTTTCAATTCTTTAAAATATTTAAATAAAATCTTCATAAAATTTTTAAACAAAAATATATATAATTTTCATAACATTCACTGGTATTTTTTTTTTGGTAATTATGTTTGATTTTTTATCTTGAATTTTGCTTCAAAAAAAAAAATCTAGAAGGGGAATTTTCAAATTTAAATTTTCCATATATTAAAAAAATTACCACATGCCAAGAAATTAAATTTTTATTCAGTTTTTGCATTTACTTTTAAATTAAAATCAATTTTTTTAATTTTTTATAAATATATATTTTGTTTGTTACATTTATTTACCCAAAAATCAAATATAAGGACAATGAACATTAATTGAATTTTATAAAACTTTTTTTAAAAATTATAGTTTTAAAAAAAATCACAATATAAAATAATTGTTTGTCCCAAATTATATATATATATTTTCATAAATATAATTTATATAAAATATTTATATATATATATATAAATATATGCTAAACACAGTCATTTTATAACAATTTATTTAATATTAAGTATCACCATCATTGAAAAAATCAAAAATAAAATTAATTCCTATTATTGTTTATTTTTTTATTTTTTTCTTTATTATTTTTTCTTTTTTTAAAAATTCTAAATCAACAAAAGATTCAAAATCGTTAAAGGTTTCATAGATTGATGAATTAATTTTTATATTATAATTTTTAAAAATGTTTTTTTAAAAATTTTTAAAAAATTTTAAAAAAAAGTTTTATGTTATGACAATAATTCAATTATGATAAAAAATTGGAATTTTGGTTTTTTTTTTGAAATTAAAAAAATCATGATTTTTAAAAAAAAAATACACTCTGGCAAAAAATTGTCCAAAATTTTATTAATTGAATATTTTTGGGTAAACGAAAAAATGTTTTATTTCAAACGATTTTTTTAAAAATGGATAATTTGTTTTCCAAGTTTTTAGAAAATTTAAAATTTGATTATTTAAATTTATCTTATTTATTCACCTGTGTAATTTTTTGACTGTAAGTTTTGTTGAAAAAAAATAATGTAGAAAATCCAATCCAATATAAACGTTAAAAACACAAAATACAATATTTGGTTTATTATATAAGATATATATATATATATATATATATATATATATATATATTATATATGTAATGTTGAAAATTTATATGTTTTATGTATATATTATCCATTATTTATTGCTATAAAATATATATATATATATATATATATATTTATATATAAAATGTTTATGTATGTAAAAACATATATATATATATATTTAATCTTTCTGTATTTATTTCTTCAAAGAGGTTTTCTCAAAATTTAAAAAATTAAAATTTAAAATTAATAAACATTCAAAAAAAATGATTATGTGCAATCGCCAATTATGGAATTTAAATCTATATATATATATTCAAACTATTATTCCGAATCATTTTTTTTTTAAAATTGTAATTTAACATTTATTGACCTTATTAAAAAATTACCTTATGGTCGATATCACAATGATTGATCAATAAAAAGATATTTTTTCATTTTTTCTTAAAGACCAACGGATTTTTGTACATATGTGAATTTTTTTATGAAATATTTAAGAAATAATATCTAATTTTTACTTAAAAATTCAAAAACATATATTTACATTGTTTTTATTTAATTTAATTTATATACTAAATAAAATATTTCAAATTTTTTATATAAGGCAAAACTTTTTTCTGATTTTTAAAATTATGTAAAAAAAAAAAAAAAAAAACTATAAATTTAAATTTTTAAAAAGAGTGTATCCGTTTTTAAATTTTTAAAGATATGAAAAATATTTAAATATAAAAAAACAAAATATAAATATTATAATGTTAATTAAATACCTTATATTTTGAAAATATAATATATACATATAATATATTTTTTTTAAATTTATATATATTTATATAAATATATATTTATATATATATATATAGTTCAATAATTTATATATATTCACATATTTAATCTATAACAGTAACATTATATATATATATATATATATATATATATATATATATATATATATATAATTATTTTTTATAAAAAATTATAACATAAGTATGTTATAAAATCACTACAAAAATAGCCATTTTGTTTCAACACACTCTGTGTCTTATCAAGTGATGATGTTGAAAATAAAATAAATGGTTTTAAAAGTTTCAGATTAATTAACGATCCTACACTAGGGGAAACATTGTTACAAAAGCTAGAATAACCAATCAAAAACAAGTATAGAAAGATTCAAAAGCTTGACAACAAAATCATGTTATAATAGCTATTCAGATCTTTAAAATACGTGTAATATTAAAAATAATTTATACTAACCAATAATTATAAAATTATATGATAAAATTTAATATTAAAATTAAAAACTGGCAATTTTTTAAAATCCAAATTTAATCACTATTAAGTTTAAAAACTACAAAATTATTGAGAAAAAAAAAATATATGTTTATTCAATTCATTTCTTCATTGAAATTACGTTCGACAAGACGCTACAATATATCCGGTCATTTGACAATACATGTATATATATTTTTTTTTTTCTAAAGTTAAAGTTTAAATGTGGTCTTAAACTCACGCGTGAAAACAACAAAAACACAATCAGATTATAATACATAAGCATCCAGACATATTTATACATATATACACACACACACACATACACATACACACATACACAAAAAAAAAAAAAAAAAAAAGGAAGAGGTGGGGAATACATGAACATCTCTACAGCCCTTTATGAAAAAAGGAGACGTGGGAAACCAACACTATACACACACACAATTTTAAATGTGAATACACTCTACATACACATAGACACCGATAAATACACATACATACATCCACAGACAATGACATAGACAATCAGATACCACAACCAATAAATATTTAGACTTAAATAAATAAATGCTAACCACTTATTAAATTATAACTTTGGGAGCAAATATACAAAGATAAAAAATATTTTAAAATAATATTATTTAATATATTAAAACGAAAAAAAATAAATAATAAATATCAATAAAAATTAAATACAAATTCAGGGTAAATAATGTTGCAATAGGAGGAGGTTAAAGAAGATATACAGCGTATTTATGCATTTGAATTTCATTAGAGTGATCTGTCATGAAATAAAAAGTTTCTTTTGATTGACTCTTAGAAATTTAATGGGTCTGATAAAATATCCGGCAACATAAATTTTTTTTTTTTTTTTTTATTTTATTTATTTTTTTTACATTTTTTTCCGTTTTTCATTTTCTTTTTTTTTTCTTTATCTTTTTTTTTGTTTCTTTTTTAAACAATCATTCATTATTTTTTTTTTTTAAAATTTTTCCTTTTTTCTTTTTTTTTTTTTTTATATTTTTATCTTAAATATTTCTTTTGTTTTTCGTAAATCTTGTCTGTATTTACAAAAGAAGCATTACAAATATATAAATATAGCAAAAATCATGTCTGCTATATTGACGTAAAAACAAATGATATATATATACATATATATAATTTAATTTAAATAGTACCCTCCAAATTTTGTCTATAACACATTTACAAACATACAGGGATCTTTCAGACTGGTGACACACCCAAATGAAGACCAAATATATAGAGACAAACAAAGACATTTTTTTGGTTTCTTTTTTTTTTTTTACCAAATTCCAAAAGAGTCAATCCCAACTATAAATGCAAGTCAACTTTTCTTTTTTCCTTTTTTTGATTCACTTTAGATTGTTTGTGTTTTTCTTTTTACGTATTTATGCTCAATAGTAGATTTTTATTTTTTGTTTTGTAACTTATTTTGCTGCTTAAGGAATTGTCTTTTTTAAATATTGTAAAGAAATGGATAATATTTGATTTGGCTATGTTAAATAGATTTTAAAATTTGCTTGTTACGTTTTATATGTTTATTGTTAGTTGTATTTATAATTTTAGTGGAAGAAAATGATCTATTTGATTTCCGAGGAGTTCGCCTTGACTGGTTCCGACTTCAGGTAACTTTTTCTTTTCTTATTTTCTAATTTTCTATATTTATTTCCCTTTGTTAGATTTATTTCTTGTGTTTGTAAAAATATTCTGTTCCAGTTGGAGTGCTGTTTTCCAAACTTCAAAAGGAGTATCGGTGTTTTTGAAAGTTAAATCTGTTAACACATGACATTGTCAATTTTTTCCACTCTTTCTTGAGCTGTTTTCTTGAATTACTGTTGTCGCTCTTGTACTAAATAATAATAGAAAAGTTGGGGAGCAAGTAAATTAAAATCTGGGGGAGAAAATTACTCATTACTATTGTAATTATGAATGTTGTATTCTTTTGTAACACATGTACAGTTGGGTCCAAAACTGATGCCACTGTATAGGATAGAGGTGGGTGAAATTTCAATCTTGATTTTTGTTTATGGTTGTATTTTTTCACCTGTGGCTATAATATTTCTCTTATATAGATGTTCACTTGTAAAGCAAAATAGTATCCTTTAGTTGAACATTACCAATTTGCAAATACCACTAGATAAAATATGTGACATAACAGGCCATGTGGAATAATAAGGAATACAAAAACAAGTTAAAAACTGAAATTTGAGAGATAAAATAATTAGTAAAGAGCAAGGTGGAATTAATCAGTCTTGCAAATATAATCTGGTAGAACAGCTCACTCATTCTTCCAGTTGGCAAATGTTTCTGAACTTATGATTTTTGCTATGTTTCATTTCCTACAGAAAACTGCTAAAATTTTGGAAAAAATAATGATTGACCATAAAGAAATCCCAAATGATACTTTGATTCTTTTCCTCCAAATCCTCAACTACTTGCATGATTGTCAAATAGGAAAATTGAAATGTTTATAGGGAAGCTGATTGTAAAAAATCTGTTTGTTAAATGGCCTTGGAATTTTGATGGATGAGTACAAAATAACTAGTTATGCACTGTGAGTGAATAATTAATGACTGTTTTTGTTAATATATTCAGAACTACAGGCTGATTAAAATCATAACTTTTATGTGTGTGTTTTACTTATCAGTGTGGAAAACTGATCTTAAAAACTTTTTTGCAAATGTGACTTCAAATGGGTGTTGATTCTATTGTACAAGTCTCTAAGAAAGTTTTTTTATATATATATATATATATATATATATATATATACACACAAAAACACTTTACTAACTACAAAGATGCATTCTTGCTTTGATGCACATGCATCTCGACTGATGAGAACCAAAAATGGTTATAAACAATTCTATTTACAAGCAAGGCACATTCTTTTTCTTATTCCAATTGATTTTGTTTTTTTTGGAGGGAGGGGGACACCATAAGGACAAACACCTTAAAAGGAAACAGAAAGGTAAAGAGAAGGAAAGAAAAGAAAGTAACACAGACAATAGTATTGGTTATAGCAGTTTGAGTGGTGAAGGAATGTTGAGGCATTAAGACAAAGACCTGACCCAGAAAGTTTAAATCAAAGTGGAAGTGTCCGCTAGAGCTTTTTATACTATGCAATCTAAGCAAGTATCTCAAAACTCCCAAGAAAAAGGAGATAGGGGAAAGGTGGAAATAGAAAAGAGGAATACAATGAAGGAGAACGGAGAAATAAATACAGAGGAAGGCCATAGTAGTAATTGAACATATACTGATTTTTGTCAGGAACCTTAAAACAGAACCAGAGCTGAATTATGCAGATTTAGGCTGAAGTTTGTTATTTGTTTTGGAATAAACATAGTATGTAAATTAACAAATGTCATTTAAGTAGAAGAAAAACTTTTTTTTTTTTTTTTTTTTTATTTCTTGCTAAAATTTACAACTTATTTGGGGTGTTACAATAAATTTTAGTTCAGAATTTAAGATATAAGTAAAAAGACATATAAAGTATGGAATGTTAAAATTCTGAACTAAAATTTATTGTAACATCCCAAATTTTTCATGTATTTAAATTTTTTCCGATAAATTCACTTTTGTCTTACTTTTGTCACTTTTGAATTTTTTTTTCTTTTTCTCCCTTTTCTTTACCCTTCTCAGTTTCCTCTGAAGGTGTTTCTCCCTATGGGTTTTTCCTTGTTTGTTTGTTTTTTTTGTTTTTTTTTTCTCCCAAAACAATTTGAATAAGAAAAAGGAAGTGACGTTCTATAAGCAGCTTGCTGTGTAAATAGAATTGTTCATAACCATTTTTGGTTCTCACCAATCAAGATGCATGTGCATTGAAACGAGAATATATCTTTGTAGTGAGTAAGGTGTTTTTGTCCAGATGTAAAATTTTTTTTAATTATTTCTCTACTCTTGGTATTGAGCCCTCTTTTGAATTAATGCTGTGAACGTTAGAATTTCTATTATTTCCATTCTCATTACATTCAGGTGTGTGTGTATATATATATATATATATATATATATATATATATATGCTTTATAACACCATTATTCTAACTATTCCACCTTAATTCTCTTCTGCTTCATTACTTTTCTGTCTCTGCCACTCATGGGTTTTCAACTATTAGGCATGCACATCTTTTTTCCTTCATACTTTTTATATTTTGTTTCTTCAGGCATACACCAGTGTGAGCAAGTCTGCTGTTAAACTCCAGGACCAGAGAGATATGGCCAAACATCTCAACATGGTTGTATTTCATACAAAAATGGTGGACTATCTGGATGAAATGCTGATTGAGACGGCTGACCTGTCAATATATTGGTAAATCAATAATCTGCTGCTTTTGTTCTAAACTTTTGAGCAATGTTGTTTCCTTTAATACAATTAGTTACCAATTAATGGTTTGTTATCTTCAAGTTTCAGTTTTCATTAAGTAGGTTTTGCATGTTTTTGCATTGTTCTGAAAGTTTTTAAGCAATTAAGTTTTCATCTGAAGTTTCCATAAAATTAATTCTGAACCAGAAACTCCTTAAAATGTTTAATTCAAGAAATTCTTTTTGAAAGTTTCTTTTTATTAATGTTATTTTTTATGGAAACTTTTTGATGATTTTCAGAATGATTTATATTGTTTTTCAGTAATTGTTTCATTTATATTTCTCTCATATTCTCTATTTTTCCTTTATTCTATTTCAGTTTTTACACCACTCTGTTTGAGCATCAGTTCAAGTTATGCATGGAGTTTCCAGCCCAGCACAGATATAGCATTGTTTTTCCCATGATATGTGGCCATTTTATGAATGCTACACATGATTTATGTCCTGAAGAGGTATGGAAAGCTATACATATATGCAGTCTTCAAGTTTCTTTTACTTGACTGTAATTTGAAGTTGCCCACTTGTAAAATTGGCTAATTTTTGTGTCTTCAGTAAACCTTCAGATTATATTAAATTTTAAAAATGTAAATTCATCTATAATTGAAATTTTTTTCATTAGGTTGTGAAATCTGTTTTTTTTTTTGTTTTTTTTATGTTTTGCTATAGTTATGTTACCAACAAATAACTTTCATCTATAAAACAAATTTATTTCATATTTAATTTTTATTGAACCCTTTACCGGGAAACATAATGTGCAACTTCAGTTTTGACTAGCAAAGTTTTCTGGCCTTTATCAAATTACAAAAAGTTTATATTTTTATAATACAAACCTTTTCATATAGGCAAAATTTTACTCTGTTTTATTTTTTTTTTCTGATCCTGACAGAGGCATTCCATAGGTACCAGTAGTGTGCAGTATGCACATTGGTTCCTGAAGGATATCTCTGAGGAAGTCAACCAAGTGATTACCCACATCTGTGAGGAGCAGTGTCAACTCAGCTACAAAGTAAGTACATTTTAAATTATGTCAACTGTTGGGAAGAAGTTTCTCTCTATTGCCTATTTGGTTTCTGTCCCCTCTAGTGTCCTTTATATATTCATTTAATCACTTATCTTGTACTAGGTTTGTCTAACATCTATGAGAGAATTACAAGTCCTACTAGGATTTATTATTAGTGGCTACAATCTTAACAACGTAAGATATACAGATGACATTATGTTGATAGCAGATACAAAAAAGAAACTGCACAATCTCCTACAGGAAGTAGTAAAGGCAAACAAGAAAAAAGGACTAAAAATCAAATGTAAGAAAACAGTCTGTATAGTTGCTAGCAAAAGGAATGGCCCAATATATGAACCACAAATTGGAGACATCAAAATAGAGAAAGTACAAAAATTTAAATATCTAGGAAATGTTTTAACAGATGACAGAAAATGTGATACCAAAATCTGAAGAAACATTGGAATAGCAAAAGATTCCTTCAAAGTCTTAAGAAATAGGAAAATTTCATTAGAAACAAAGAAAAGAGTACTGAACTGTTATGTAATATGGCCCTCCTATATCAGAGATGAAGAGACTTGAGACAGTTTTAGAGAAAATGGAAACAAAAAGGTCAATTCTACTTCAAATCAGAAAGATACAGTTGAAATTTCTCAAGCACATAATGGGGAAAGAGAGCTCAGAGAATTTAGCACTCACAGGACATATTGAAGGTAAAAGAGAGAGAGAGAGAGGAAAGTAGCAAATAACCTACCTAAGGAGCATGTGTAAATGGTTGGCAGAACAGTGATTAGAAGAGATTGCAAAAAGACAAAACTAAAAGCTAGAAAGGGCAGGAAGTTGTGGAGAACCATGATTGCTCACATCCTGAAGGAACACAGCACAGAGAAAAACAACATTAGTAATTTCCATTTTTGAGAAACCAATTGTAATGATTAATATATCATCTTAAGTAATAATCATATATGTCAGTTAATTAATTTGGGGTACACTAACATAGCTTAGTTTTTTCACAGCACTGGTGGTGTACACAGTGGATTAAAGGAAAAATATTTACCTCTGTGATAATGCAAAGTCACCTATAGCAAGAATAATGCAGGAACAAAATTTGGACTCTGTTGGTCTGTTCAATCACACCTGCATTTTCACCTGACCTTGCACCAACTTTATTACTTTTTTCAATTATTGCAAAACAAGTCATTGAAAATAAAGGTGAATATATATAACTCTAATTCTACCTTATTTTGAAGAATAATGTAAATAAACAAAAAACGACAAAAAATTATTTATGCCTCAACCTAATCTTTTTTAAAGAGAATTTGTTTTTTTTTGTAAAACTAAGAACCTTATCTTAAATAAGGTCTATCTATGGACATATATAAACATATATATCAAAGTGATTTTAAAAAAAAATAATAAATTATTTTCAGTCTTTTGCAGAATGTGCTTGTACACCTGTAGTCACTTGCTGAAATAAATACATTTTACTGAGTTTTATAGGCAGTTATTAAAGCTAGTGTTTATTTTCTAGTTTTCAGTTGTAGGTTTTATTAACCTAATAATAGAAGAATTTACAAGTGAATAGTTTTAAGATCATTTGCTCTATACTTCACTTGTGACTGAAGATAACTCAGTATCATTTATGCAGTCTCTATTTGTGTTGTGGTAAACCCTCCTACAGTATAATGAACTCATCCTTCTCTCATAAATACAAACTGCAAGAGTCGGATACTGGTGGAAGAGGGTGAAGTGGAGTGCACTAGTAGACGCATTGTTAATCTAATTACTAACACTATTGTTTTGTATATATCTTCAATATACTTTTCAACCTAACTTCGTCTTCCATGTCTTTCTTTCTGGCCCCTAAACAGGCCACAACAACTTGGTGACGAGGATTCGCACTTCACGGGGACTCAAAAAAAAAAAAAAATTGCCATTGCTAGTGTCCACAACAACTTGATGACAAAGATTTACGAGGATTTTGCGTGGACCACTATGATTAAAAGGAACTCTCTCAAAATACGGAAAATCGAGTTTTTTTTGTAAAAGACACACTTATGGAGGATTTCGAAAGTATTTTATTAGAACTTGTAAAATACCAGAATGCACAGCGATTACAAGAAAGAATGGAAGAGAAGTGGCAAAAACAATTGCTCTCTATACAGGAAAAAATGGAAAATGTATTACTACAAACCCAAAAGCAAAATTGAGAGACAGCTCAAACTTCAAAAGGAAAATCAAGAGAGACAGCTTGAATTTCAAAAGCAAGTGTTAGATTGACAAACCGTAGTAATCCCATTGAAAACAAATTTTCTTTTTTTTTTTGCAAAACACCATTTGGAGTGCGATAGAGAATTTTTCATACAATCCTGAGGAAGACATAATATTTGTGTCATACTTTAGAAGGTATGAGGACTTGTATATGTCAGATTGTGCAAATTGGAGTGACTACATTCTGCCCTGTAAGACTAGCGAATTGACATTCACTGAAGCAGTAGAATTACTAACGGAGCTTTTCAGCCCAAAGATATCTCTTTTTCATAAGAAATGGAAATGTCTTAATCTAACTAGGAAAGAATGGGAAGACTACACCACTTTTGCATCAATTGTAAACAAGCACTGCGATGATTTTAGACTGGCGGAGCTAAGTGCGAATAACTTCAAATGCTTGATATTCATGCAAGGACTAGTTTCAGCAAAAGATGCAGAAATTAGGCTGAAGAATATCAGAGTACGTCACTTTAAAGCAGGATTCTAAAAATATTGAAGAATCTGGTATTGCTCACGTCAAAAAAGTATGCTACAGTCTCCAAAAACTGAAACAAAGACAACAACAAATAAGCTGCCCCCTAACCCATGCTAAGGATGTGGGGCCTTACATTGGTACAAAGATTGTATCTTCGGAATAAAAATGTTACATTTGTAATTTAGTCGGACACAAAAGTTCGCATTGCCGATCTAAAAATAAAACCAATAGCTGCATAAAAAATACAAGGTCAGATGAATGAGATGGTGCTAATATCAGGAAATTTGTGCACGTAAAAATGTTCTACAAAAGTGTAGAATTTCAACTAGATTCGGTTCTGATTTAACTATAATAAACTTGAAAACATGGAAAAGATTGGGTAAGCCAACCATGATAAAATCTAGCAAGATTGCAAGATCAGTAACAGGAGAAAAAATTAAATTCGAGGGAGAATTGATTTCAGCAGGAAGATTCTTAAATTAAAATTGTTCGTACTGAAAAATACTAACAACCTATTTGGCACTGATTGGATGACACAATTCCAGCTTTGGGACTTGCCTATAAATTCATACTGCCAAAAAATTAAACTACAAGATGACATCCAGCCAGTGTGTTCAAAAAGAAGCGAAATGGGCTTTTTGCCTCGTTGGAACAAATTAACAAGGAACTTGCAACAGTAGTAAGAACTGGAGGTCTATCGAAGGTAGAAACAAAGAACAGTTCGTCTAAAAAGGCTAAAAAAATTAGCTGCTAAGAAAACGAAACTGAAGAAAGTAGCAAAGGTAAAGACGAAGTGTTTCATGTTGACAAGATGAAAAAGAGGAAAGTTTTGTTAGAGGCAAAGTAGCCAAGCAAAGAAACTGGCCCAAGGAACACAGGCCCTCTATCCCAAACAGAGCAAGAAAGTTGCATCAGTTTCAGCAAACTCTGATCAGAAAAACATTGTGTTAGACTTAAAAAAAAAAACCTAGACCAGTGAAAGGAAGTAAGCGTTGTGCAAAGGTTTTAGTTTCTGGAGAAAAAAGCAGCAAAGGCAGCAAAAAACTGTACCAAAAAAAAAAAAAAAAAGAAAAACAAAGAAAAGTTCGCAAGCTTGTTCTACGTTGAACTTGGCAAAACAAGTCAGCCAAGCTTTAAATTCCTTCCCAGATGAAAAAAGTAAACGCTTGTGTGTGTGTGTGTGTGTTTTTTTTTTTTTTTTTTTTTTCCAATAAAAAAAAAAAAAAAAAAAAGTCAGGTGGAGGAAAACCACTAAAAAGTTGGTAAACTTTCTTTTTTACAGGTGCATGCGAAAAAAAAAAATTATATGTTCATATTTGCTGAATTAATACATTGAAGTATTGATCATTAAACAATCAATTGAAACGCTATTTACTCTAAAGTTGAAAAAATTCCAACATTCACAACTCTTTAGAGATTAAAAAAACAAAACTTTTTAAATATGCTGATACAATAGGTTCGTAGACTTAGAATGATGAAAAAAGAACTTATTTTATACAACAAAAATTTTTTCAAAATAATCTTCCTTGTTAATGCATTTAATTTAACACTTCATTAATCACTTACAACGAGAATTTCTGATTAGAAGTTAGCTGATAACTCAATCTGGCTATAGACTTATTGGTTAATCATAACATAGACTAAATTTTATATAAATTAGTGGGAAAATTATTTATAAAGTGTCTGGATGTAAATATAAGGTTTTGTTTTTTTTTTGGTTTTTTTTTAATTTATGCAATTTGCTTTTGGAGTTTGATACTATTTTTAGTAAACAACTCCTTAGTTGAGATTTTTATTTTTTTTTTTTTTTTTTTTTTTTTTATAAGACTGCTTTTTTTATTATTTACCGCCCCCGTCATCTCTTTCATCTATTACAGCTGCTGCCCAAGCATAGTGCAGTGACCATTGGTCAGTCCTACCACCGTAGGAAAGCCAAAGATAAGAAAAACAAAGCTATTCAGGAACCAGAAAAGCCTGGCATGGAGAGTATTCGAAAAAACAGAGAAAATTTTACTCGGTGTGTAAAGTATATGTGTTTGTGTTGATTCTATATTAGTATTCAATCATAAAATTTTAATATCCTTTCTGGAAATAACATAAGCTGGAAATTGTCAGACAATATGCCATTGGAGGTTGACTGGAATAATACAATCAGGTTCTGATGAATAATTATTTTGCTAACTTGATGGGTCTATGAGCTGTATATTATGTGGAATGTTTTCATCATTGATAGAGAAATAGTTCTGTACAGCATTCAGGATTTCAGAAATATTGATGCAGTTTTATGTACTAAAAAGTAAAAAATATTGAACTTGTATGAGATAGATGATTGGGTAAATTTGGCATGACCTTCAAATGAGACATAATCTATGTGAAGTTATCCTCAGAGGTCATCAAAATGCTGAAAATGTCATTTCTAGCTGCTAGAAATTAAATATTGATATTGCTATGAAGTACATGACAAAGATTTTTTTTTTTTTTTTTTTTTGTAAGGAGAAATATTTAATTACCAAATTAGCAGAGGTACACAGTATTCCTTAGCCAACACTGGGTACCTCTGTTAGCTTAATAATTAAAACTTATGTAAATTAATCAGGTAATTAGGGAAATAAGTGTTATTTTTGTTTTTTTGTTTTTTCTTTGAATAATTTTACTTAGTCTGCTAATATTATCATTAAATACAAAATATACTAGAAAAAATAGAGTTAATATTAATAGGGCATACTTTATTCAAATATAAATATACTTTGCATGAATTGGAGATTTTATTCTTAATGCAAATTTATAGGTTTTGATTTACAGTGATTCTAGTAGCAAAGTTTAGATGTAGCACAAAGCCAAAAGTATTTACAGTAATTATATCTACATAAAACATTTTATTTCTCTTGACTTTGATTATTAAAAGAAAAGTACCTATAGTAGCTTTTGTCAATTTTTTTTTTACCTGCTAAAATGAAAAGTTCTTGATTGTATAAAAAATGTGCACACACATTTTCTTGTTTGCAGTATTAAATATAATACTCTGTTTTGGGAATGCTTAGTGTTTCAGTTTACTTTTCTCTCTTTTTAGAATGGATAAACTGCATATGGCACTGACAGAGCTATGCTTTGCTCTCAATTATTGCAATGTGATTCAAGTCCGTGATCATGGCTTTGTACCTAGAGAATTTTTCTTACAATTGTTGGAGACTCGATTTAACAAGTAAGTAGCATCATATGTTTTCTTCTTCACTTCTAAAGAACAAAACTCTTTAATAGTGCTTTGAATAATATCAATTTGAATGCTTTGTCCTGTCACTCCTGTAATTCTTAACATAAAATCTGGATGCTGTTCCTGTAATAGATTTACCAAAAAAGTGGGTAATCATGCTCAGAACATTAATTTTAAATGAATATAAAAATAAGTAAACAGCAAATTACACCCATTCAAATTTTCTTTATAGTATGTTATATGCAAGAATATTTGTCAGTATAATTTTATGCTTAAAATTTTATAGAAAATATATTAAGTGTCCAACTTTAAAATGTTAACACTTTAAAGTTGGATACTTCTGTTTGGTCAATTTCCCAGATTAGAATTGTATGAAGCTGTTAGTTACAAAGGTACTAAGAACAAGATTTTAACAAAAAAAAGTACTAAAGCAGGTCAACAGTAAGGTGAAATGGCTTACCTTAAGAATAGATTTACTAAAAGATGGGCATGCATGTACCCCAAACTTAATAAAAATAAAGTTTTATCATCAAAATTTTTATATTATTAAGAGGAAAGACCAAAAGATTTCTTGATTATTAAATTATATTTTTTGATCCATTTTAGAACCATCAAAATTTTGTTTAAAAAGTTTGTTTTTCTTGCATCAATGGGTGATCAGAAATCCGTATGGGAAATTTGAGTATGTTGTTGCAGTGAAAAATACACTGGTTTACAAATTCTTGTTTCTACAGATAATTGTCAGATTTTAATGAAATTTTCAAAAATTATTCATTAAAAAACCATTTAAAGAAACCATTTTAGAAACTTTTTTTTTTTTTTAATAAAAATTTTAATTCAGAACTGTAGAAGAAACCACTTTCTCTCATAGCCACTACTGTTCAGGTAGTATACATTGATAATGGTCAGTAAGTCGGCGATTTTGGCTGCCAAAGAAATATTTTTTTTTTTTTTTTTTCTGACTTTTTTTATGCATTAAGTGGCATTTAAGACCCGCTAGTGATTTACAAAGGAGGCCACATATGGAGCAAGTGTGAGGATTGTGAGATGAGATCACTGTTAGATTGGCTGACCTTTTAGATCTTTGCTCTCGCTTCTTGAAGATGATTCAGACAAGCAGATTGAAAATTGCTGAGTCCACTATAACATGTTGATCTCCATTCTACCCGCTCCAAGACTAAGCACTCAAGGGTGTTATGTGGTATATTGACAGCTGACAAGTTGCTTTTCAGCTTGTCTTTGTATCTTAACCATGGGCGTCCTACATTCCTGTAGCACTGATCTAACTGGTTGTACATTAGGTGTCCTGTCATCAGACATTCTCAAGACATGACCAGTCCATATATATATACTGTATGATAAAAAGTCTCAATTCCTCCAATATTATACCTGTTAAAACAGGTCTACGTTAGATGTCCTATCTTTAAGGTTTAACTCCACAGATTGCACATCCTACATATTTATGGAAAAATATATATATATATATATATATATATATATGGATATAAAATTTCTGAGCCATACAAAAAAATGGCATTAGTTTTTTACATGCTATTCTCTTCAGAATTCAATTTCGTATCCAGTTAATATATTTAATATATATAAATATTCATTTTGTGATACATTTGAAATTTGATTAAGAAATACTTTTAATTCTTTTAATATATATATTTTTCATATCATATATATTTATATATATATATATATATATATATATATATCATGATTATAATAAATATGGAATATACTATATTATATATATAATTTATAAATTTTTTGTCAATTGTCAAAACACCATGTTTTTTTAATAATTGTAAAATAATTAATTATATTATCCAAAAATTTTTTTTTTTATTTTTTATCTAATAAAATTGAAATATCAAAAAAAATTATAAAAACTATTGTTTTATTTCAATTTTTGAAAAAGAAAATTTCTATTCAAAACCAGGTAAATTGATTTCTATATGTATCTTTGGATGAATATCCTATAACAAAATTTTGATTCTTAACGGAATCTGACAGGATTTTAAATTTAAAATTTTTTTTTTGTTTGAAAATCAAAAATTTGATTGAAAAATTGAAATTTTAAGTCTAATTTCTCTTATTTGGTTTTGGTTCAGTAAATAAATGATAACATTTATATTTTATCTGTCTTTCCTTCCATTGAATTTTTTCTAATTTTCATAATCCTTCTGATATTCTATTAATATAGACCTTTAAGTTAAATTTTCTTTTTGAAAAATATCTATTTGAAAAATAAATAATTTTTTTTGGTTTAATATTTTTTTTTTTTTGAAATTTTTCTCATATTTTTTAAAAGCAATTCTTATAATTTTTTTTTTTCTGAAGGTGCCATATTTTCGTTTTTTTCATTTTTGAAGCATTCATCATAAAATTTCAGATTGAGATTTTTTTTTTATTTTTTCAATTTTTTTTCAAATCAGAAATATAAAACATTCAAAATAGTAAAAAATTTTGAAAAAAATAGTGTTTTTTTTTATAGAATGTGAAATCTTAAATAATTTTTGTAAAACTCTTAAAGCAAAAAATGAGATTTTAATTTCAAAATAAACATGTGAAAATAAATATTTGAAAACATTTCATTTGAGCAAAAAGAAAATATATAACCAAATGTCATTTTCAAACATAAAAAAGGTTAATGGGCTGAAATCAAAGTTTAATATTTTTATTAGCTGAAAAATAATAATTTTTAATCAAATTTGTATAATTTTAAAACAGATCAAAAAAATATAAACAAAATACATTCCATAAATAATAAATTATAAATTTTTCTATTGAAAAACGTTTACTTTCATAATCTGTTTATTCTTTGGTTTTGTGTGTTATATGTTTGTTTATATATTTTACAAAACTAAAGAATAAATTGTATATACAAAATTTAAGAACAAATGCAAACATAACAAAATAAAGTTATATTTTAAAACTATTTTATTTTTTTATGGTTTCGATTTGCATTTATATTATAATTAAAACAATAAAAATATTTAGAATATCCATTTCCATAAATATTTTTATTCTTTCTATTTTAAATAAAAAAAAACCAAAATGATTTTGTCTTATCAAATATTAAAAATATGATTCAAATCTATAATATGGATGAATTATCAAAATTTCTAATGGATTAAAAATTAATGATATTATTTTTTAAATAGAAAATGAAAATTTCGTTTTTTTATATAATTAAATTCAAAATAATTTTTTTTTTTTTCTTTGTTTTTTCTTTTTATATATTTTTATTATAGTTATTTTTTAAGTATTAAAATATGGAATATGAAAAAAACAAATTTTTAAAAATTTTACTCTCAAATAAAAAAAAAAATTTTCATGAAGAAATTGTAATTTGATATTTCTACATTTTTTGAAAAACATATTTATTCTCTTTAAAAAAAAAAGAAAATTAAAATATTTCTTTATTGAAAATTTTTTTAGGATATTAATGACATTTTAAATATTTATTTTGTGGAAATTGAATGTTAATATTCCTTTGATTATCGATATAAATTGTAAAAATTTATTCTTTTAATATAATAAAAATATTTAAATTAAAAAAAGAAAAATTCATAAAATATAATTAAATTAAACAATTTTTCTTTTTCAAAGACAAATTTTTCATATTTTTATAAAATTTAAAAATTTTTATAAATAATTTGAAATGTCAATGAAAGATATCATATTGGGCATAATTGAATTAATGAAATAATTTATTTAAATAAATTTTAACATGAAAAAAATTTTGAAATATTTAAATATTTCTTTAAGATTTTGAAAATTTTTTTTAAAAATCATCATTAAATTTTCTAATTTGGTTTATCTAAATGAAAATTTTAAAATAATTTATAAATATAATCAATTTATATATATATATTTAATAAATAAAAATAAAAATATAAAAATGTTAATTTTTTAAAATGTATACCAAATTTAGATTTTTAATCCCTCAAATCTTTTTTTTATCCCTCTTTTTTAAAAAAATTTTAGTTAAAGATTTTAAAAAATTTATATATAAAATTATTAATTTTCCAAATTATGGTGAAGATTTTGTTTGCCTTTTTTTATATTCTAATTGTTCATTACAAAGTTTGGTAAATTTTTTTAGATAAAATTTTCCCAACACTTAATGTTTAAGTTTGCTTCATTTTTTAGATGAAGAATAGTAAATATGAAATTAATAGTTTATTAATGTTTTCCTAGTAAAAACAATATTGTTTGATTTTGTTATTTTCATAAATAAAATTTCATGGTGAATTTTTGTTTTATATATTTCTAATGAACTTCATTATTTAATTAAAATAATTTAACTATTAAATTTTTAAAATATACTAAAATCTTGGAATGAATTATAATATTTAATTATATAAACTATAAAATCATATTTTTTAATTTTATATTATCAGTGTCTAAACTACAAATCTCAGATGATATAAATTTGACCAAATATGAATAGATTTAAAAACATAAATTTTTTATAGATTATTATATCATTACTATATTATTTTTGTTTTCTTTTGTAGAAATTTTTTTCATTATGAATAATGATGCATGTTGTAACTTTTTATCTTTCTTCAAAGAAAAATCATTAAAATTCAAAATTTTTTTCTTTTCTTTGAAACACTGATGATTTAGACCATGTTGTAGTAATGAAATGAATTAACTCTGTACTTTTTAAAATATATTAAAAAAAAATCAAGTTAAAAAAATTTTTAATGAAAAATATATTATTTTATAAATATTTAAATTATAAAAAAATTGAAAAGAATTAATTCCAATAAAAATGCATTTTCAAGGAAATATTTGGATATTTTTAATTTAATATTTTAGTATTAGCAATTTTTCAAAATTAAATTGGTTCTTCTTTCTTTAAGAGGTTTTATTTCAAATGATCTTCCTTTATTGGCAAAAATCTTTTTATTAATCTTTCCATCTTTTTTTTAATTTATTTTTAAATCTAAATTTCTCTTATTAAACTGCAGTGTTAATCAAACTTTTTAATTAACTTAAATTATGGAAATTTTTCATTCTTTTATAACTATTATTATGTAATTTTCTATTTTTTTTTTTGTCAATACATTTGATAGCTATTTCGTCATAAATCATTAAGTTATAAAAAAAAAAAAAAAAAATATATATGTTGATAACTGATTAAAAAAGATATATTATTTACATTAAACAGAATTTTTACATAACTTTGTAATTTTTAAAAGTTTTCTTAAAGATTTTTTAATTCAAAATGTCCAATTAAAAACGTTTTATTTGTTTAGAATGCCATGTCTCTATCATGTATATATTTTTTTGTTTTTTAAAAACATATAAAGTATCCATTAAAATTTTAAATTGGACAATTGAAATTTTTTCAGATTTCTATATTTCCTTTATTCACATTTGCTTTGTCTTTTTTCTTATCCAAATAATATTTAAATTTTTTTAAATCTTTTTATAACAAATAAAATTATATGCTTGAAATTTTAAAAGAATAAATTAGAAATTTATTTCTATTTAAAAATATTTTTTAATTCTAATAATTAATTTTAATAGTTTTTTTGTTTTAATTTTTCTATCTTTTCAATTTTTTTTTTTTTCTAAATTTTCCGATTTTTATTTTGGGATATAAATTATAATATATAATTTTTATTTAATTTATATGATTTTTTTTCTAGCATTGATTTTGTTTTCTCATTCTTGATTTTTCATTTTTTACATTTTTTTTTTTTCTTTCCATTTTTTTTTTTCTCTTTTCAATAATACTTTTTTATAAATTTCTTTTTCTTTTGACTTCAATTATTATTTTTTTTTTAAATTTTTCTTTCTTTCTTTTTTTTTTTCTTTATTCTTTTTTTTTTCTTTTTCTTTCTTTCCTTTTTTTTTTTTTTCTTTCTTTTTTTTTTCTTTATTTTTTCTTTCTTCTCCTTTTTTTTTCTTTCTTTCTTTTTTTCTTCTTTTTTTTTTCTTTTTTTTTTTTTTTTTTCTTTTTTTTCTTTTATTCCATTCTTCTTTTTTTTCTTTTTTTTCATTCCTTTTTCATTTTCTTTCTCCTTTTTCTTTCTCCTTTCTTTCTTTTTCTTTCTATTTTTATTATTTTTTTTTCCTTTTATTTTTTCTTTTTTTTTTTTTTCTTTCTTAATTTCTTTCTTTTTTCTTTCTCTTTTTCTTTTTTTTTTTTCAACAATTTTTTTTCTTTTTCTCCTTTTCTTTCTTTTCTTTCAATTTTCTTTTTTTTCTTTTTATTTTCTTTTCTTTCTCCTTTTCTTTTTTCCTTTTCTTTTTCTTTTTTTTTTTTTTTTTTTTTTTTTTGTAGAAAAAAAGTTACAGATTTTTTTCTTTTTTCTTTTTTTAACAATGAAAAAATTCATTTGAGTTAACCATTTACCACTTGGCTTTGGTGGCTTGTTGACATGGAATGGTGAGACACAGATGCAAGTTTTTCATATACTTGGGCTTAGTTTCCAACAATCTTAACTAATGCTCAACATCATGTTCACATCCTGCAATGCCTTGATAATCACCCTTGCCAGAGTCATCTACCAGTTAAACCTACCATCTGCAAACTGACAATGACCTCACAGCAGACCACAGAGCCACTGGAAGGACGTTGTCCACCAAAAACTCCAGCAGATTAATCTGGTTCTGGAAGATGTTCCAACACTGCCAAGACCATGTGAGCTAGAGAGACAAGGTGACTCTTGTGGTCTCAACACCTTCATGGCATGAGATTTAGCAGCAGCGAAATGTAATAGTTGGGAAAAAAAATATCCTGTAAGACTTGATAGAATTAAGTTTCAAATTAAATACACTATCACCTGGCATAGTGACTACAAGAAGATAAGTTATAAACATTAAAGACAAAAACACTTGGTGGATTATATTGCAATAGTCTTTACTACTTTATTTTTTTTATTTTGACAATATAAAATATTGATAGATTCTTTATTTCTATTCTTTTGATTTTGTCAGGTATCTGGAAGTTCTTATGTGGAAAGTTACTTGCAATGCAAGTCAGATTGTATACTCACCCAACCAGAAGGCATTTGTAAGTTTAACCACTGAAGGCCAAGTACCTTTCATTGCTGAGGAATATGCAGATTTGACAGGTCAGTGTTTACAATATCAGTTTTCTGTACACACAATGAGTTTTTAAACTTTTCTTCACTTACTCTATTTGTTTCAATAGACTGGTCCACTTGGAAAAATAAGGATATATTTTGGGGAGGGAATAATTTTTATAGATTAGCATTCATTAGACCTTCCTTAAGCCATGTGACATCTGTCAGAATTGAAAAATATTTTTTCTCTTTTTTTTTCCCTAATTTATAAGGAGGATGGTTTCGTTCATAATATAAATATAGTGCAAAATTGATCTCTGATTTTTTTACAGAGTTCTGTGTACTTAGTTTGCTATTTACAAATGTCAACTTTGAAATTGTTTGCATCATTATCTGCATTTTTTTTTTTTTTTTTTTTTTTTTTTGTTATTATTATTTTAACTTTTTTTTCATTTTTTTTTTTTAAATCTATCTTTAAATTGATAAAGACATCTTAACTTTTTTTTATCTTGGAGCTTTAAATCTAATTAAGTTAGGTTTAAGACTCCACAGGACAATAACCTAGTGGATTAAAGTGGTGGTACATGAATTTGGTGACATAGTAATTATGAGTATAATCCCTGGACCAGGTAGTGTGGTAGACAGTTCTTGTTCTATTACCCATTTCTATGGATATCTTATCTAGTTCTTATTTTTAATACTGCTCAGTTATTGCTTGCCATGTTTTCAATAAGTTGTTCTATTACCCATTTCAGTTACTGCTTGCCATGTTTTCAATAAAATGTTGTGATAACAACAACAAAGATCAAGACCCTGTAAATAGTATAAATAATGATAACTCCTCATCTCAGAAATTCAGACAAAAAGCAACATTTGAACATGTATATCTACTATGCTTCTGCTATAGCGGTATACTGTTTAGCAAGGGGAAATTTTGGACAGTAGCGAGAGACAAGGGTCTCTTATTACTCAGTATAACATGTTCACCATCTGTCAGCTAATCTCTAATTGCCCTATGTGGTTAATAATTACTGTGTAAGAATGAGCAATTGGCTTGTTCCCTTGACTCCACATTGTGTTAAAATTAGTTTGAGCAACAATCTGTTGGTCAAAGCAACAGAAATGGGTACATTTAAACACTTATGTTCTTTTTCTTTTCCTTCTTCCTTGTGACCTTCAGAAGATAAAATTGAATGTGATGATTTGGAAATTTGATTCTCTATCACATAATACTAAGGATGTTTCTGGAACAGAACTGTACTTTTGTTCCTAGCAGATCGGATGTTATGAGCCATTTTTGACCAACTATTCCCCACATTAATGTAGCATTAACTGCTTATTTGTGTAAGTTATAATTATAGAAACAGTCAGAATACATGTAATTTGTTATGGAATCGGAAGAATTCCAATCCTCTATTGCCTATCTTTAACACTGGACCTCCAACTTTGATAAATTGACTTTTTAGCTCATTTATTAATCCTTGTCTTTCTTGAGAAATTCAAAAATTTGCAGTTTAATTTCAGAACTTTGGGGTGTCTGGCTTTTATTAGTTGAAAATTAGGCAGGCAATTACAGGTTACAATCTCAAAGAAATTCTACTACTCAACATTTTCACTAACTTTTCAAATCTTGGCTCCTGGATTTGATGGAAGTGCTACACCAGGTCATTAATTACCCCTTATCCTGAGAAATGCTAATATTCACAATTTCAGAATTATCAGATTTTTATTTCAATTGTATTTTTAGTCAATGGAGGATGTATCACCCTGTCTCTGATCCTTGGTTTGAGCTTTCTCACTCTTTTTATCAAATACTTTTTTATCTATGAATTCTCAGGCTATTCATCACACCTCCTTAAACTGCATTGTCTGTGTGCATGTGTAGGGGATTGCCTCAAATGGGCAAAATATACTAATTCTGAATTAATTACTTGAGCAACAAGCTTAATTTTCTCTCAGCGTAAAACATGTTCTGAGTAGTATTATCATCTTGTTACGCCAATAATACTGGATTCAGTATGACTTTTGTTCATTGATAGTTACATTTGTCAAAATGAAGGGTTGGTTGATGCTCATTCACCACTACCATTTCCTGATTGTATTATAGTACTTCTTTCAATGTTAGCTTGTTATAATGAATAGTTACAAACTATTAATCTGTTTCCCCCTCAAGTTTCTTATCAGTGTGGCTCTTATCTTTCAAGGAGTTCTCAGTGTTTGGAGATATTAGGGAAAATTTAGAGGACAAGGTTAGCAGAGCTGTCCATCAATGAATGATGCCTGTCAACATCGTCTGTTATGTTCTTAGTTAATATCAATGTGTATACTCATTCTCTTAATATATTCAGGAATATATAATATATATAAATGTCTAAATCAGTAAAAACTGGAATTTTCATAAGTCAGTACTATAAATCATCATAAATGAACTTTCATGTCCTGTTATGCATTGAAGAGTATCAGTTTTTTTAGTGTTACCATAAATATGATGACTACAGATATTCTTTATGAATTTGCTCAGTGCTCTGTGTGCGTATACATGTGTGTCTACTACTAAAAGTAATCTAAGTAGATCTTAAAACAACTTAATCTTTGGTTATACTGAACCTATTTCTTTTGAGCATATTTTTGTTTTTCCAGAGTTAAAAGCACTTGCAGAACTAATTGGTCCCTATGGAATGAAGTACATGTCTGAACGTCTGATGATTCATGTGGCCAATCAAGTTGATGAACTTAAGGTCTGATGAAATTATTGTAAATTTGTAGCAATTATCTTGTGTCAGTATCACTATTTAGATATGTATGGATTTAAGTCCAAATAGTGATTAAAATATGTTTTGATTTTAATATATTCAGATTAAATAGTTATTTTCTAATGTCTGTGTCAATTAGATGTAATAGTGACTATACTTGAACTTGAGTTTACAAGATACTGGATTTAGACATTCATGTCCTGTTTACCAAGTAAATTATTTAAAACTCTAAATGTGAAAAATAAAAGAAATATTTTCCTAATTATCATCTTCATTGTAATTGGGTATCACATTAAAAAATTTTGACAAATGTCATCATTCATTTTTTTTTTTCTTTTATTAAAAATGATAATAAAAGCTTATGTAGAGTAAAATTTCTTCTTAAATCTATTAATCTATGTTTATTAATTTGTAT
The DNA here is from genome assembly GCA_903632075.3 of Acanthosepion pharaonis. NCBI lineage: Eukaryota > Metazoa > Mollusca > Cephalopoda > Sepiida > Sepiidae > Acanthosepion > Acanthosepion pharaonis. The sequence goes on along the minus strand of CAHIKZ030002928.1, from coordinate 135,223 downwards.
GCTCTTTAGTTTTTCCTTCAAAAGGACACATGATGGAAAAGTATCATCTTCATTCTGTTTTTGCCTTACACAGAAACTGGTGATTGCTAATAAAGATACTCTGCAACTCTTGCGTACAAGCTTTGACAAGCCGGACACCATGAGGGAATTGTTCCGCAAGCTACAAAGTTAGTACCAGTTTGTAAATTTATTTTTCTCTTTTTTTTGTTTTAGAAATTTCTACCCTTTTATCTTAAATGAATATTTTTTTAATGTTTATTTCTTATATTCCTACCTTCTGCCTACCTTCCTAATTTGTGCTCTTTAAAATATACCAGAAAGTTGATGATAAATAGCTAAATACAGAATAAGTAAGCATGAATTGGTTGGGCTTGTAATTTTTTTATTCAGGATACTCCCCCCTCACATATTTTCTTCTAAAACCGTGAGTTGCTACTTTAGAACAGTGCCTTAAAAGAAATAGGTTAATTTATTATGAAAATTTAAAACTTTTTATTCTTTTAATATTTTTTGTCTTTTTAATTTTAATTATTTTGAACTTTTAATCCGTCTTTTATAAGATGGAATTTCTAATAAGAAAAATATTAATTACATAAACTCAGTTCAATGAATTCTCATCAAAAGAAAAAAAATCAGAACATTAAAGACCTTGTTCTTGATTCAATAAAGTTTAAAAATTTTTTAAAAAGCATACTAAATTGACTGATCTGATGCATTTGATGGAAGAATGTTTTTTTTTACAGAATATTACTCCTAGTATGAAGAAAAAATTTTTGTCTAAACTTTTATGGACCTTTTTGAATTTTTTTATTGATGCATTAAACCAAAAGCAGTGATTGCAGAAGAGGGTCATCCACCAATAATAACTATTGATATTGTCACATTTCATCTTGTCACCCAAATCTTTTGTTTTCAATAATGTCATTTATTTTTCTTTTATTTACTTTGTATTCCATGCATTTTCTTCTTACAACAAAATTATGTGTTTAAACAGATAAAAGAAAATTTTGACACACAAAAAAAAAATAAATTTCAGAAAAAACCACACAGCTTAACAGAAGATAAATAAAAAAAAAAAAAACTGTCCATTAACAGTCTCTTTGCCCATCAATCATAATTTATAATTTTGATTTAACACTTGATTCAGATGTGTTCTAATTTAGATCCAATACTTTTGCCTTAATTTTTTTTTTTTTTTTTCTCACCTTATTTATTTTTTTCCCATATTGTCTTGTTGAGAAGTTTTCTAATTACTTTTTAAAGTAGAGCTATTTCTTTTTGGGACAAAGATTTTTTATGTTTGTAGACTGTTTTTAATCTTCAGAATTAGAACTTTTTAGATTTGTTTCCATTATTATTTTACTTCTTCAAAATGTGATATTATTTTTGTTTGAATTCAGATCAAATAATATAAATTGACAATTTTTGGATTGTTCAGATTTTTCATTGAATGAACAATAGTTTTTTTTTTTTTTTTTATTTATTTTTTGTGAACATGTTTTTAGATTTTTCTCTTTGGTTTGCTTTTAAAAACAATTGAGGAACACTAGATATATATTTTCTTTGGTTAATTATAAATAAATTGTTGAAAAAAAAAAAAACCTTTTATAATTATTCATAAGTGATTCTACAGTTCTGAACAAATATAATTTGAAATTTTCATTAATGATTTATCGAGATATTCAGAAAAAAAACATGTTTAAAATTTTATTTATTTTTTAAGGAACTTTTGGGGGTTCATGATTTCCTTTGTTGTGATTAAATTTGTTTTTGTTTTTTTTATTATAAACTCTCTCTGTCTCTCTCATTTGTAAAAATATTCATTAGTTTTTTTTACATCATAAACATAATTACAATTAAGTGAAGGGATACAAAAAAAAAATATTTTTTTTTTGTTATAAAATGTATTTGTTTTTTATTTTTAATTTTAATCTTTTATATCATAACATTTTTCCATTAGAATTATCAGCATATTGACTTGGGCAAGAATCATTTGCATAATGTGTTTGCTTCTAAATGAAAAAAATAATGAAACTCCATATCTTTCTGTAAAAGTTTTGCTGTTTTCATATAAGTAATTATTAATGAAAAAAAAATCCATTGTGTCTTTTACTAACAATGGAACTAAATAAATTTTTTTTGGTTTTTTTCTTATGCATTTCAAGTGTTGAATTCCAATTTCTCTAAATTAGGTAGAAGTTGCTACTTATTCAATAAATAAAATTTTTTGACATTTTATTTTAATAGAACTTCTGCTGTTTGAAAACAGATTTTCTGATCAATTATACAATCTAAAAAAAAACTTTTTGGTTGAATATTGTTATTTTGTTTTGATTGGTTCTCTTCAACTGCTTTATGATAATAATCTATTTCAATGATCTATTTCAAGTCTAAAAAATGACTGATTTTCATTTTCTCTGAGATGAAAATCATTTTAGCTTACTCCAATATGGTAAATAATTGTCTTAGTTTTTTTTTTTGTTTTATGAACATTTATAATTTTTTTATTTATTCCATATAAATTTTTTTGGTAAAAAAGTAGAAACATAAGTTATGTTTAAACAACAGATATTTTTTCTGGAAATTTCTATTTTTTCAGTTTACAAACTCTTTTCTTTCTTTATTTCTAATCTATATTTAACAAAAAATTATTTCTATTAGTAAGATGTTTTACAAAATATGTCTGATTTAAAGTTGAATCATTTTTATTTGAATAATTTCCTATTTTTTTTTATTAAATACTAAGGAATTTGATTTTCATGTTCTATTTCAGAAAATTTTTTTACTTTTCTAAATGTGTTTCAAAACGTTTCAAATAATTCTTTAATAGGTTGCCTGTATTCACTAGTTTACTAAAAAAGTGTTTAAAATAGTGATAAATTCCATTTCAACTGCTGTTATCTTGTTTGTTTTCGAGCCTATTTTGATACATTAGTATGTAAATAAAATTTAATCTTTTCACTTTCACAAGATACATTTCTTTTTCATGTATAAGGATTAGTTTTTATTCCACATTTCTTTGTGTTACTATTTCAATGAACCTCTGTGCTTTTTCTGCATTTTTGAAATTGACAATTTCATAGTGGTAATTTTAAAATTAACATTTCAAATAAAGTTGTCTCCTTTATATTTTCAAAATAGTGTCTTCTTTCTCCTAAAAGACATTTGTCAATTTGGTGGGCTTGAAGTTGTATTTATATATATATGAAAATTTAAGTGTGTGTGTGTGTGTTTCCATTTAAAAATAAGCAAACCCACCCTTGATTGTAAAGTGCTGAATACAATGTCTGACCTTTCAATCAGTATCATTCAACTGAACCAAACAAATGAAAGGGATATATTGTTCATTTTATGCAAAAACGTTGGGGGTCCAATGCATCAAAATTTATATTGCTGTCCAAATGAATGAACATTGCCAGCTGAACAAGATTTTAAATCCTACTTGTTTCATTGATGGATATTATGCAGTTTAAATCTTTTCCTCATATTTTTGTTAATGGTGCATATTCAAAATATAAAGTACTTATCATATTTTATTAAATGGTAGTTGCTTTTGTGTATTTTCTTAAAAAATACATGAATCAGAATTCATATTATAAATATATAAACTGTGGATATGGTTAAACTTAATTTTGAGGCATGGGTCCATAAAAAATTGAAATATGAGGTAATTTTCAAAATGTAATCAGTTTCCTTTTTTTCTTTTCATGATTATTTGTTTACCATTTCAACTATTTATCTCATTTATCTTTTGTTACATTTTATTTTTGAAAAAAATGTAAAAAAATTTAATTTTTTTTCTCTAGTTCAAATTTTGCAAACACGTTTGTTTTGTTTTTTAATTTTTTTAAGCCCCCCATTTTTTTTTCCTTTTATGTATTAGTACTTCCATACCAGTGACCCTAAATTCAGGTGATTAATCAAATTTACATATAATTTTCTCTTCAGTGAATGAAGAGCTCAATGCTCTGAGTAGTTTTCTAAATGGGGAGGGAAGCAGGCTGAAGAATATATGCTGATAAAGTTAAAAACTGTGCGATAAAGGGAATAGAATTGCAGTGATGGAACTTCATCTCTACCTCTAAAGGAAGAAAGAAAAAGCACTCAATGAATCTGTGTATTCAAACAATTCTAGCATTTGTGATGAAGAACCATTTCAAATGACCTTCAGTTCCAAACACCAAAACCAATGGCATACTATTACTCAAACTTTGATATTACATCTCTGTCCAGTGCTATAATCAAAATTTTAGTTCCAACCAAAAGCAGAAATGACTATTTTTGATGGCCTTTGTTGGATGATATTGCACAAGTGGCAACAATATTTGTCTTTAGATGGGATTTTGGTATAATACCACTTTTTAAGACATGATAGGATATGGATTGTCCCAGGAATATTTTCTAGAGCAGAGGCTTATAAACAAATTCAGACTGCAAATCACCAGAGAAAATACAGGAGGATCATTCCAACCATCCAGAAAGACTTTTTTTTTATCCTTTCCAATAAATGTATTTTTTATTCATTTCAGTTTTTTTAGTTTGAAGATAAATGAGTTTAAAGGATTGACCAATGATTAATTTTAGGAAACAAATTTCTAAGTGTCAGTCATTACTTAAGTTAAAAATTGCATAATTTCATAAGATTTTCCAAAATTAGATACACATATGAGAAAAGGTATTCATATTACAGAGAAAAGAACAGTTTTATTGAATTTTACATCCCAAATTTAGTAAAGGTTCAAAGTTTCAGACAAGTACTGCCAATGGATACTTTTTATGGTAAGTTCAGAATGGTATACTTTTGATCTGTTTTTGCTCTGCTGTCAAATTGCACTGTTGGCTGTTTTTACATGGTGTAAATGAGTTTTTATTGATGTACTACTGAAAAAAAAAAGATTTCATTGTTGTTGTGCTATGAACCATAGTAAAAAGTTGCAATGTATTTATCTGTTGAAATGAAACTTGTATGAACAGTCAAATATGCACTTCTGTGTAAGTTTTAACTATTTCATTTCTGAGAATGCAATTTTTTCCCAATGTTTAGGCTGGTCTGATCTAATAATTATTGATTCAACCACTACTATATTTCTTTTACTTCAAGACTACCTATATAACATTACATTTATAGATATTTAAGTATTCTGAAACCTGCATCTTCAGTTATAAACTGTCGAAAGTGGCTTCTGGATTTTTTTTAATGTATTTAACGTGTGTATACATGTTGGTTTCTGTACAGTTTTTGTTATAAAATAAGATTTCAAGCTTTTTTCTTTATTATGGTACTTTTATGTAGCCATGTTAAAATATAGAGTAATATTTTCGGAGACTCCTTAGGATTAAAAATATATAATACAAGATTAGAGCTTTAAGTTTGGCTATTTTTGTCTAAAATAGAAATACTTTAAATTGTAGTTTGCAAGGTATTTGATATGAAATCAATTTGTAAAATTGTATCTAAGTAAATTTTTCAATAGTTTCTTTTATTATTCTTTTTTTTTAAATCTAAATAAAGATAACATAAAATAATCGTGGTGTAGATTTTATAACTAAATTCACTTTACATGATTTTATCATTATGGTTTTTATTTTTTATAAAATAATCAGAATAAACTGAACTCTGTTCATCAGTGTTGTCTTTACTGTAATTACTAAATAATTGATTCTAAATTTGTATTATGGTTATAATATAGTAAATATAGATCCTTATATCAAATTCAAGCACAAAAATGCCATCAAACTTCTGACAAATATATTAAAATTGTGTACTTTATTTTTCTTTTTACAAAAAAAAAAAGACTTTTGGTCTTACGTCTCACTTGCTCTCTTTGCTTTAAACTTATACTGAAAATTTAAGATTTTTTTTAAATTTTGCCAAAGTCAGGATTTGAAAACCAGTAACTAAACTTTCTACTAACATTTATAAAATTGCATTGAAATTCCCCCTTATTACATTTTTGTTGGTAATGGGGATGTTCAACATTAAAAAATTTTTTTTTTTTTTTTGTTTTCATTCATATTTACTTGTATTTTTATTTTTCCCCTTGTCAGAACCCAGAATGTCAGCACGTAAGCTCAATTATCTGTATTTTTTTTTTTTTTTTTTTTTTTTTGTCTGTAGACTTTTTATTTTAGTGTCTCCTCTGTCAGCACTTGTTCTATTTCTGTATGGTTTACAGTTCTTGTGTTGTATTTTCCATTTTTTTTCTCTCTCTTCCCCAATAAGTATTGTGCTTGAATTTCCTTCCTTGCACTCATAGGTGGACACTGACTGACCAATCAAATGCCAGAATCTCTCCCACCCATCCCTATGCCTTATATATATATATATATATATATATATATAATATATTTGCTTTTGTTTATGCCCCCTCAATTTATTTTTTGTACTCTAACCTGATTAAAACTTTTTTTTTTTTTTTTTAAAGAAATTATCATTGTTGTTGGCAGTGTTATCTAGCATGATAGGGATTACACTTAAAGTCCTATTCTTCTTGTATCAAGTAGTGCTGGACATCATCTCTGACTCGCTCCTTGGAAGATTTAAAGGCAGTATGTAAGGCTAATAACAACAAGCATGATAATTTGAGCAGGTGAGATGCTGGCCATTGTAAACTTGCTTCTTAATGCACAATGACATATAATAGCTCTACCAAACCCATCAAAATGGCCCATTTTTTTCAGACTCTCATGTCTTATGTTTATGAATGACCACATTTCAGTTGATAATCTTTTTATTCATAGGGAAAACAAAAAATTTGGATCAATACAAAGAGATACTGATTTTTTTTTTTTTTTTTTTTTTGTTTGGTTTTGTTTGTGTGTTTTTTTGGGGATTTTTTTTCTCATCTCAAATATTCATCTAAATGATTTTCATTGTTGGAACATTTTACATAACTTACAAAATCCAATTCTCTGAGTGACATGGCATTTTATTAACCCCTCAAAAAAAATTGTTGTATAAAGAGGGTAAACTGGTGTTTTCATTGAATAACTAATAAATAGTACATCTCAATTTTTTCCTTTTCACTTTTAAAAACCTAACATAATAAATCAGATATAATATATTTTATAAGTAACCTTTAGCAAAAGATGCATGTTTCTACAATTGATGAGTAATATAGAAAATAAATATTACTGACATGGTTTATTTTCCACCCACTTTTTTATTTTTTTTTATAATTTTGTGTAGATACAGTTATTATAATTAGTTTAGCTCTGCTGTTAAAAATAATGGCATATTTTGTAATTGCATTGTATTTATGTAAAGTATAACCGTTCAGCCTCTGCCTTGTTCTCATGCTATAAATAAAAAAAAGTTATAATAAATTAAACTTTTTTGATATGTACATATATTTAAACATATCTTAAAAAGTTTGCATGTAATGGAAATTCTGGTAATGTAGAAAAGTTTTAACATATAAATATTATATATATATATATATATAAAATGTTTTAATGTTATATACTTTAGCCACCATCAAGACCAGATATCTTAACACCTCAACTTTTCAAAATAGCTCATTAATACAAAAAAGGTTTTACATTTTTTTTTTTTTTTTTTTTTAAAAATTAATTTTATAAACATTACATCAGACAAAGATTAAATAATACAAAATTTGCATGCATTTACCACATTGATTTTGACTCCAACAGATTTATTTGCTATTTGTTTATATAATTGATTTTCTTTATGAAAATAAGAAAAAGGAAAAAAATACTTTATGCTTAAGTTATTGGAGTGATGTCTCATTTTTTAGTGTTTTTATTGTTAGCATTACCAAAATACACTTGCCAACTAAAATTATTATTATACATAAAATTATTTATAACTATGGATACTTTGAATAAATATTTTTAATGGTGATGTTTGTATGCTATATAGTCTCCAGATACTTAAAGGTAAGAATTGGTAATTTAGATTTTTGCCAACTCTTTCTTTCCAGCAATTAGACTGCTATTCTTTTCTATAACCTTCTTTCAATCCTTCTATTTATGCTCATAAGAGCATAAATTCCAAGCATGTCACCTCATTTTCTCTGCTTTTTCTTTTTTATTAGTTGCTCTACATATGTTCATGTCTCCTTTATTGTACTGTTTGGACTTTCTCTTTCTCCTTAGTTTCCTTTTTTGTACTTGTTGCACATAAATTTATTTTGTGTTGCATTTAACATTTTTTTGATGTTGTAACTAACCTGTGTTGTTTATATAACTTTTCTGGCTTATACTACTCTGGTATTACAAGCTTCCTCATGATAACACTTTTCCTTTTCCAAAATAATGATTTATGTATCTACTATAACTCTTTTTTTTCCTTAAAAAATGCCAAAAATGCATAGAAATTTTTTTCTTTTACAAAATTAGAATTGTGACTTGAAAAATCTTGCTTCACCCTTTGCAAGAATTATTGTATCTTACATTATTTAAATTATTGTTTATAAAATTGTGTGTGCTTAATAGTTTCTAATATGTCTGCTGGGTTGGAGATAATTATGACAGCCCACAAATATAGCTGTTAAATTTCAAATATCGTTCAAAGAATGTGTGCGTGTGTGGAAGGAAATTTGATTTTACAATTTTTAGCTTTTTATATATGCACATTTTGAAAAATCACCATCATCAAGGTTGGGAATGAGTGTAAGATATATTACAAAAAAAAAAAAAATTATCTTTTCCAGAGGTTTCTTAAAATTTTTCATAATGTATCTTCATTTGTTGTCATTTTTAAACATAGCATATACCAAATTTCACCAAAGAAAAGATAAGAGAGAACAACAATATTAGTATTATTGCACAAAAATCGAAATCTACTACCACTATTTAGTAATTTTTTTTTTAAATAGTCAGAAATGTATGGCACTAAGAAATGATCAAAAAGTCCAACCAAGTTGACTTCAGATTGTTGTCATCTTCAACAATGCTCAAAAGAAGTGTTTACCAAGTTCTGAATTAAACTTTGTATTTTAGTCCAGAAAGAAGATTGTTACTGATTTTGATGCTGTGTTACATAGAAGTTTTGTCCATTTGTAGAGATTTTTTTTTTATTCTTACATTTTAATACAGCCATTCCAAATGTTATGGTCACCAAAGAATGATTTGAATGCATCTCTGTAATGAACTGATCTGCAAACTCACCAGATTGTAATCTCATTAAGAATATGTGGAGTATCCTCGTAATTATTAATTGCTATTTTATATTTAACTTTTAAAAAAAATTCATATCTTATATGTCCATCTACGAATGTTATTTTTAAAAAGTTTCCTTTTCACAAGGAAACAGAACACTAAGCTAAAAAGTGATTATAAAATTAAATTCACCATCCATCTTTTCATGTGTAATGAAATGGATTACACTCTCTCTGACCAATATTTGAAATTTACAAGTTATATTTATGGGATTGTTTTATAATTATTCTCACCACTTTTTACACAATGAAGCTATAAATACAAGAACTAGTCAATACTGAAATGTTACTACATTGCAAAATAACCCATTTTTATAATTTGTTAACATTCTTAGGCTTTTCAGTAAAAAGGAAATAACTGTAATGAGTAAATTTAATATTAAGAATGGAAGAAAATTCTCAATACAGCAAATAGCAACTCTTAATGTCATGAAAGTTCCCCAAAATATTAGCATTATTCTAATGATTGTCTGATTATTTAATATTTATTTCCTATAGTATTGATCAGCCTCAGACTGTTATCAAATTGAATGCTTTGCTGTATGAAAATTAGACTAGAATTCAATTTGTAATTTTGTTTATAGACAGAATCATTATGTAAGACCTACATAGTGTGAATAACTTATAAAATACCTTATTCTTCAGCAATTCATTAACATTTCACCTATCATCTGCACTTTACTCTATTGAAAATTATTCATTTTTCTCTCGGATTTTAATTCTATAAAAATATATTACCCATCTTGACCTATTCTCTTTTTGCTGTTTATTTTTCCCAGAGAATACTTTTCATCTTGAAACTGAAATATATTAGATTAAGTTACTTAGATTGTCTAATATACTTGAAAATTAATTACATTTTCTCTTTATTAGATGTTGACAATGTTCTGATCGTATGACAATCGTCGGTGTGCTAATCCTGTCGTTCCATGCTCTCTGCCAGGAAGCATTGCAAGATGTAAGTTCTGTTCAAACTTTTTCCCTCATAATTTATGTAATCACAAAATTAAGATTATTTATCTATTCTAATGACAAAAATTCATTCATTGGTGCTAAAGTCTACTCTATACACATGTAGAATAATATAATGTGGTTCCATTTAAAACATTTGGTAAGGCAGAGTCTGTCTATATTTCTGAGATGAGGTATTATGTACATTATTTACATTATTCGGACTATTGTCCTCATCTTTGTCGCCATATTTATCACAACATTTCAGCCATTGTACGCTCCAGCCTTCTTCAAGTGGTTGGAATGTCGAACTGAACCCTTTATTTCGCTCACCTGGGTAGACTGTTCTAGTTCCATGTGTTGATGGATGTCAGTTATCAGTTATCTCCTGTTAATTTCCCTCGGAAAGTTCTCCACTGCCTTAACAAAATAATGTACTTGGTAAGGCAGTTTGACATTTTTGAAATGCTACCAAAGTTAATGATCATTTGTAAATATGCACTAAAGTGTAATAAAATTGTCCCTTCGCAGATATCTCTCCTGAGTAAGACCCCCTGTAATAACCTGTACCGATTTTATTACACATATTGATGCAAAGAAAGTGTCCTCATCTTTGTTGTTTTGCTATCACACTATTTTGGCTGTTGTGCTCTCCAGCCTTCATCAAATGTAGTGCTACTGAACCCTGTATTTTAATCAACAGGGCTAGATTGTTCTTGTTCCACTGCTCATGATTTATTTTAGTACTCAGTTATTGCCTGACCAATTTCTACTGAATCCAAGTACACTTCCCAGCTCCTGAGCAATTACTATACTATTTTCCCATAGGACAATTCTGTGTAGAAAAGTTTGAGCTTTAAACCTAACCTGCCTACTCATGAGTGCTGCTGTTTGACTGCACTCACTGAAGCTTCTTTTGTTACTGCTGTTGCTGTTATTTGTCTTTCTTTATTATATCCTATATATTTCTGTGCTAGGAATCTAAAGGAAATCCTCATAGCCTAGCATATGTGCTGATTCTTTTAAAAATTAACTCTCCAATGTTCTTACTTGTCCAGTATTTTCACTTCATTCCACAGGGGCTGATGACTACCCCTTTCCCTCCATACATGATCAGTTATACCTGATTTCATTATTTTTCTCTATGCCTTTTTGATGTTCCTCCAGGACTGGATTGTTTCACCTTTATATTCTTTGCCATAACTGCAAGGAATGGCGTACACACAGTTCTTGGTCATGTTCTCCCCCTTGGTAGGCTTGACTTGACATAAATTTCTTCCTAGAGTGGGGCTGCTTCTGAATATTGTCCTGATGTTTTATGGACTGCAGATCTTCTGAATCTTTTCCCATAAGCCCTTAGGTCAAGGAGGAAAACTAGAAAATTGCCAATTTCAACCTGCAGATGTTTGCAGAGTAGTTGTTATTCTGAAGGGTACACTTGATGTTGATCATTTCCTGTTGGCATGTGTCTGGGTTACTACATAAGATTTTTGCCCAATGTTGTTGCCATCAAACAATCCCTTTCTTCACACTGTATAGCTGGTGGCAATTAAAGTCCAGTGATTGTTGGCTTATGATATACAGATGTCTTGAACTCATTCTCTGTGAGAGTTATTAGTACATCCAGGAAAGCTACCTGATTATTATTTTCTTCTATTGTGAACTGGATAAATGATCTTACTGAGTTCACAAGGTCTATCAATATTTGTACATCTTTGTGATAAGGTCATAGTATGAAGGTGTCATCTATGTATCTCAGTCATACTGTTGGTTTCAGTAGTGATTTTCTTAATGCCATTTCCTCAAAGTATTCCATCACTAGTGACAATTGTGAACTCATAATCTAGCCTTCCTCCTGTTGGCATATGCCAGACTCTAGTTAGAACTAGTAGTCAGTACACAGAACATCAACATTTTCATCAGATTATCTATTAGAATGTTAGTATATTTTCCAAGAGAGGGGTTTGATCTCAATCAGTTTCAAGCAGTCAGGGCCTCACCTGTAGGCTCACCATATCTAAGCTTACCATGACAAGGACTTCCCTGCTAGAGGGTTGACTATATCCACAAAGAATCTGCCCAGGAGATGCCTTTGATTAAACCCTTTTCTCTTTGACTATTGGTTTCAATTTCTACTTTTGTTCTCTTGGAGAGACCATCTCATTGTTGATAGCTTTTCTTTTCTCATTGAATCAGCTGTCTATACTTATTCAGTATGAAGTAATTTTTGTTCTTATTTAGGATCTGTGACAGCCTCCTATCAGTTTTTATGGTTGGATCCTTTTTTTTTCTTTTCTCTATTCTCCTTTTCTCTTTTTCTGCCTTATTTTTTTTTTTCTCTTTCTTTTTTCTCTTTTTTTTTATTTTTTCTCTTTTTTTTTTCTTTTTCTTTTGTTTCTCTTTTTCTTTTGTTTCTTTCTCTTTTTTCTTTCTTCTTTCTCTCTTTCTTCTTTCTTCTTTCTCTCTTTCTTCTTTCTCTCTTTCTTCTTTCTCTCTTTCTTCTTTCTCTCTTTCTTCTTTCTCTCTTTCTTCTTTCTCTCTTTCTTTTTCTCTCTCTCTTTTCTCTTCTCTCTTTTCTCTCTCTCTCTTTTCTCTCTCTCTCTTTTCTCTCTCTCTCTTTTCTCTCTCTTTTTCTCTCTCTCTCTTTTCTCTCTCTCTTTTTTTTTTCTCTCTCTTTTCTTTTCTCTCTCTTTTCTTTTCTCTCTCTTTTCTTTTCTCTCTCTTTTCTTTTCTCTCTCTTTTCTTTTCTCTCTCTTTTCTTTTCTCTCTTTTTCTCTCTTTTTCTCTTTCTTTTCTCTCTCTTTTTTTCTCTTTTCTCTCTTTTTTCTTTTCTCTCTTTTTTGCTTTTACTTATGTTAAATTTGTCTCTCTTTGAATTTTATAAACTCTATCTTTTCCTTGGTCATAATATTCTGTTAACACAACATTTTACTCTGATAGCCCCTTATTCAAATATTCTGAATTTACAATGCAAAGTGTCATTTGTCCCCCTGTAAATAATATATGGACTATTTCTAGCATTTTTTCATTTTTTTTAACTTTTTTCTTTTTTCCTTTTTTTTTTTGTTCCTTTTTTTTTTTTTTTTATTTTTTTAAATTTTTTTTCCTCTTTTTTCTTTTTTTCCTCTTTTTTCTTTTTTTCCTCTTTTTTCTTTTTTTCCTCTTTTTTCTTTTTTTCCTCTTTTTTCTTTTTTTCCTCTTTTTTCTTTTTTTCCTCTTTTTTCTTTTTTTCCTCTTTTTTCTTTTTTTTTTTTTTTTTTTTTCTCTTTTTTTTTTTCCTCTTTTTTTTTTTTTTTTCTTTTTTTTCTTTTTTTTTTTTTCCTTTTTTCCTCTTTTTTCTTTTTTTCCTCTTTTTTCTTTTTTTCCTCTTGTTTTTTTTGTTTCCTCTTTTTTTAAGTATTCCAATTTATCCTCCACCACCATAGCGTTAAATTTGACAGCTGACAGTATAATGATACTAGTGTCACTCTGTAAAGTCTTGATTGCCAAACATTTTTTCTTTGTGATTGATTTAGGTGACTTGACCTGTTCTAGTGCTTGTCTCACTTTTCATGTTAGCTCATCTGATTAGGCCTTTGGAATCTTCAGTACAACCTCCTCCACAGGAACTATCAAATATTCAGGTATTAGTTCTGCCTGGTGGTGGTGGCAAAGTTGAGATGATTGTTTAGCATAGATTCTTCAGAGACATTCTTCTTCCAATTACTGATATTGACACTAGCTCTTACCAAATTGTTCTTTCATCTGTACTAGTTTCCATGTTTAGCGAGCCTTAAATCTTTGAAATTCTTAATTGTATGACTTAACGGGTCTTGTTGGATTCTGTATTTATCTGATTCAAGCATTATTTCACTAAGTAATATCTGGGTTTGTTCTGAGAGTTTATGTTCCAGTCTTTCCTTCATGAAGACATGTCCTTTTCTTTCCACTACCCATTTTACTCTCCTGGAACTGATCAAACTATGGGACAATAGTTTGGTGGATTAAAGTCATGGGTCTTGAATTTGGTGACAGTAATTGTGAGTTCAATCCCTGGGCTGGTAGTGTGAAAACACGGAGAGCATTAACAGAGGGCACAATGGTTGAAATGTTGTCATAACAAGATTAAGACAATAGTTCACATATAAATAAGGAAAACTTAAATGATTTATAAGACCCAAGTTAGTTCTGTACAACAAATCTGATAACGCCAACTCAAATGGATATTAATATACTATGAATTAGTTATTTTTACTTTGAATATAAGTATACTTGGGGTATATCACAAAAACCTGATGTGCTAGGGCAATCCTGCATATAGATTCAGAATTAGCATATCCAATTAAACATGAAATATTTTTATCCAGAAAACAGAATCTATTTACATTGTTCAGACTGTTGTACTCATCTTTGTCACATTCACAACATTTCGGCCATTTCATGCTCCAGCCTTCTTCAGGTGATATTTGTTTGAATTTTGAACTGAACACAGAATAGTCAATCTGGATGATGGCATTTCTGAAGATTGATTCGATGACATTTGGATAGATGTTCTTCCAATGCTTATTTCCTGAAATGGGCTGACACATAACCTTCACATTTTTCGGTTGTTCTATAAAGTCACTGTGAATCTGTTTCATTTCTTACAAATATTGTGACAGGAATTGGCAAAGTTCTTTTTCTGCATTTTGTTGTTGCCCTGCTGTTTATAGATGAGAACTGCAATTCCAATGCAAAAACCAATAACTTTTGTCTTGTTTCTTTGTGTGTCAGTGTACAATATGCATACCATAGATATTTTTGAAATTGACATAGCTATTGTGAAAGATACAGTTTGTTCTAGTTGATTTGCTGTGCTTTAGGACTTGGTGGATTTTCTTTGAATGGGGCTGTCTTCTGCTGTGGCTTTTATTCCCATTTGAGTTCAGCTAATTCTTTTGAGGGCTTTAGACAGGACAACATTGTAACTAGTCTGACCAATATTGAACACACTGGATAAGTCAATATGGCTATTCGTAGCAGTGGGTAACGAAGAGGACTCCATCCTTAAATTGCTTGAAGGTGCCAATTACAAGAAAGGAGGAGGTGTCCACTGGAGATCTGCTCACAAGTATGTCAAACTTAGAAGAAAGCTAAAAATTTGCTTCTGTACCAGCCTATGGACAACATAGGGTAATATGCATGTTTCTTCTGCCTCTCATGATTACCATTTTATTATTCAGGTTTTGGATGAGCGTATACCATTCTTGATGGGTTCAATCAGGGACCTCCAACAACATGTTCCTGCTACGAAAGATAACATGGTAGGTGGCAACATGCCCACTTGTTAATTACCTTCTGCTTTTACTTATGTTAAATTTGTTCCCCTGTGAATTATTATAAACAGTATCTGTTCCTTGGTCATAATATTCTGTTAACACACTTTTACTCTGATAGCGATTTATTCAAATATGTATGAATGTACAATGCAAAGTGTCATTATCCAGGAATAGATAATATATGGACTATTTCTAGCATATATTAATACTATCTATTGTGGAAAATAGTTTTTAAACGTGTTTACAGGACTATATGAATGTATTGACATTATATTTTTTCCCTCTTGCCACTTTAAAAATCTTCATTACTGATGAATGGGCAAGTTCTTTTTTGCTCAGAATATCCTTTTAGTTATCCTTGGAAGAAGAAATTCCAACAGTAAAGGGTGGAGGTTTATTATTGTCACCTAACAAAGCAACACCCAAACTTAAATTACTTTGGTCTCCACCAAACTTAAAAATGTGTAGAAGCATATTGTATGTCTGTGTACTAATACCAAGAGACCAGTTGTTTATAGAAACATGTCTCCTCTCTGTTATTTAGTATGGCATGCAAAAAATATTCTTGAACGTTTTCTCATTGACTTGAAATATAAAAAAATCTGTTTAGTTAAAGTTTAAAAAGATGGAAATTCAGTTTGATCTTTAAACAAACAATCCTAAATTAATAAATCTCATTAAAAGCCTATTATTAAAAATTGGTTTCTTAATTTCTCTTTAAATGAGAGAATTTTTTGACAAGGTCAGTATAGCTTTAGCATTTCTTTTTCTTCTCTGAGGTTTCATTTTTTTGCCATTATCTTTTATATCTCTTTCAAAATAAAAAATTAGAATCAAAGTAGACTGCAGAATTCAAACTTGAAGATGCTGCTTCTATTAAAGAAATAAAACAATTCTACAGTAACTGTAATACATAGGATTCAATTTTCCACTTAAACAATTGATTGGAGTGAAGTAAATTCTGTTCTTTTTGTTTTATATATACTTAATTAAAAATACTGTAATGTAATCATTATTAAATTTATTATTGTTTTTGCAGGAATTTATATATTTTATATATATATATATATATATAATTATATATATATATATATAAAATTTGATTATATGCTTTGTTTGAATGTTTTTGTTGCTTCTATGAGTATCTTAAGGATGCTTCTCAACAATATAGCATTATCTGTGCTCTTATGCCCATCTTTTAGTTGTATTTCACACTAATACCAAGTTGCTCTTTCTCCCTATCACAGCCAGCTCATGTGAAACAACAGGTTGGTAATATTTCTTTATTACAACGGATGTTCACATTATCTTTACATTAACATTTTTGGGTGTGGGTTTTCTGTATAAAATACTTCATATTTTTGTTGTGTACTTTTTACTCATACAAAAATTTGTGTTCTGTTCAACTTTTAATCTTGTAACATTTTTATCTTAATTTCCCCCAGCTATGGAGGAGTTTTATCTGGAGAAATCATTGTTATTCTCAAAGAATTGTTAATGCAATATTAACTCACCAAAAAAAAGAAAATTCTTAGAATCCAAAATATAATTCAGCTTTAAATAAGCCTCAAAGGGTTGATAACAAAAAAAAAAAAAAAAAAAATTGAAAAAATAATTTTATTTTCATAGATTTCTTCTGTAATATTTAAAACTTCTGACTTTAGGTAAATTGATTTAATATTTTTTAATCCATTTAAAGAAATTTTTAAGCTTTCATTTTTAAGTTGTTTAACAATTTATACATGTCATCATATGTGGTGTTTACAATTTGGCCTTCTTTGGTTAAGAGACATGTGTAAAATAGCATGAGGAAATTAGCCACATAAAATACAATTATTTAAATATTTTGTCTAACAAGACAAGAACTTCTGCATGTGTGTTATTGGTAAAAGGATAAAGCTATAATCTAACCCTTATCCAGTTTAAAATTGTCTGTTGCTATGTTGTGTTTATCTTAGAGAAAAAATAAAACTTGTAGCACATCTTTCAGTCAGGAATTAACTGTAGTTTTACTTCCTTTTATTTAACATAAACTATTTTTTTCTGTAGAAATCAATTCAGAAAGGGAACAAGTGAAGTTTTCATAAAAATTCCAAATCATTAAGGAAATAGTAATCAAAATATAAAATACATTCTTCAAATTTGGTATGTTTAAGTTTTTGTCGAATTTTGCTTCAGTTTTATTTTCTGTTTATATTCTACATTGCAATAAAATGAGTATTTGAGAATAATATTGTAAATTGCAGCTAATGAAAGTTTATCTTTAGAGGTATACATGTTTTCCTGTAAATCTGTAGACTTAGAAATTTAGTAAATTCCAAATCGGAAAGGAAAGAATATGCACTAACAGTGCTCCATTTATCACTACCAAATTGAATAGTAAAATTCATTCTAACCAAGCTTATTTTATTAATTATTGCTAATGATTAAATCCTAAATGTATTATTTACAAGTTTTTCAATATTGAAAACTTCTCTTGTTTCACTTTATGATAATAATCTCATTGCAGATCTTTATTTGTTTTTTAAGAATATTTTTAAAGAACACTTTCACAATGGTAGATTAGATTTTTTTTTTTTTTTTTTTTTAAATTTCTTTCCTTTAAAAAAAAAAAAACTTGTACAGCATGCTGTGTGAGCCATTTCCATCAATTTATTTTTTTTATTGTAATTGGCATTGGTTGGTGATGTGATACTTTTGTTATATAACATTTCAATATTGCACCTATTTTTATTTTTTAATGTGTGTGGATGATATTAACATGTGGATAAACCTTCAATTTATAATATATCTGTTTTATATTTTTCACTGTTAATCTCCTGAGGCCTATGTACTGATGAGGAGGGTAAGGGAGGTATAGGCCAATGTCATAGGTATTCATATTTGGGATAGCAATGATCATGAACAGAAAAATCAACATCCTCTAGCAAGTGTTCCAAGAAATAGGACTCAAGATAAGCCTTTCCAAAACAGACTATGATCTGGAATGGAAACAGTAGCTCAAATAAATACTCTTTACAATGAAAGTATATAGAAGAGCATCTCTGAAAACACATGACATTGAACCTTGACATAGAGCAGAAGAAAACTAAGTTGGCTACTACTCCTTTCAGGTAATAACAAGAAACTGAAGTTATAATTCATTAAGGATTGCAAAAATTGGACAATAGAAGAGTGAGAAAAAAAATACATTGCCTGGTTTGATGAGTCTCAGTTTCTGCTGTGACATTCAGATAATAGGCTAAAATTTGGCATAAACAAAATGTAAGTATGGATCCATGGTTCAGGGTGGTGGTAGTGTAATGGTATGGAGAATATTTTCTTAGCATACATTGGGACTCTTTTTATATCAATAAATATTGTTTAAATGCTTCAGCCTACCTAGATATTGTGGCTAACCATGTGCCTCATTTTATGTTGACTGCACCTGTCCCTCTGGTTGCCACTCCACATAGGACAACAAACTGCATGTCAAAAAAAAAAAAAAATTAGTGGCAAATTAGTTAATGGAATACAATAATGAGTTTTCTACATTAAAACAGCTTCCAGTCATCAGACCTCAATCCCATAGAGTAGCTTTGGGATGTGGTCGAAAGTGAGATTTGTGCAATTTAAAATAATTGTGGGGGAGACATAACAGCATGGACCCAGATTTTAAAAGAGTGCTACCAGAATTCATACCAAAAAAATTGATTAGGGAGGGGGTCAATCTGGTACTAAACAATTATAATTAATAAAGTGTGTGCATGCAAACACACACACACACACACACACACATATCCTTAAATCATCTAAATAAAATTCTTAATATCATTTAATAAATTCTTTCTTGGTATTTTTGCATCAATGTGTCCTAATTTTATAGAGTACAATGTTTTCCTTTGTTGCAGACCCAGCAGGGTGCAGTGCTGGTTTATTACAAAGTGGCCTTGTGCCAGACACCACACTAAGCTACCGAGTCCACAAACAATGTATATAAAAAAAATGCGTGAATGAACAGTGAGAGGAAAGGGGTCAATCAACGAGTGCATAAATTATAAACATCAAAGAGATAGCCAGAATAAAATGACAAAGGCGTCTGGATGTAAAACATGTGTATTTTTTTATTAAATGGAAAAACAAGTAGATTATCTTGTAGTACGAGATCAGAGAAAAGGTTCCGCGCCAAAATAGGATAGCAAGGTGAACAAGGTGGGAAAAAAAGTTTTATAAGGTTCTGGAAAAAAGTACTCGTTAACAGAGGTGTAGGTGCGCACAGATAGAAAGGAGTACTCACTGTGGATTTTTTTGGCGTTGAGAGTGTATGTGATTTTGTGTCTTTTTTTTTTTTTGTTGTTTTTTTTTATCTTTTTTCTATGTTCAGGTTCAAAGTAGGGTCTCAGAGTTTGGTCAGGTCTTGAATTAACTGTTGAAAATTTTAACGGATTGCTGTGTCTAGCCAAAAGGACGAAGAGTTATTTGCAGTTGGTTGCATCGTCTATGTGAAGTTACTTATGGCGAGTCCAGAAGGGACGAAGAATATCTGTTCATCAGTAAGATATCCCTGTCTGGATTTAAGGTTGACTGACGAGGGATAAAATAAGTCACTTGTTGAATACGAAATTTTGCCCATGACTGTGTCGTGTGTCTCGCACATTTTCTAGCAGAAAACGGAGAAGGTCTGACCTGCGGGTAGCAAGTTTGTTCGTCAGTAAGATATCCCTGTCTGTATTTAAGATTGACTGACGAGGGATAAAAATAAGCCACTTGTTGAATACGAAGTTTTGCTCACGACTGTGTCGTGTGTCTCGAACGTCTTCTGGTCGAAAACGGAGAAGGTCTGACCTGCAGGAAGCTTCAAGACGAGAAGAAGTCTTGGTACAGTGTGAGGTCGACATTGTTGAAATAAGATATTCTGGCCCGCATATTGGTTAAGGGCACGGAATAAATGAGTTGCCCGTCTAGTTAGGTCGAAAGTCGGGAGGCAACTGGCTTGCAAACGCTGTTCGTTTGAGACGCTGAGAAACGCGCGGGAGAAAATTCAAAATCTGTTAGGCTGACTTCATCAGTAGGAGCTAGTGAAGTTCCTCCTCCAGATTACTGCTACGTCTAGCTGTGAGAGGGAGAAAGGGGTGCAAACCGTGCGCACACACGCACGTGTGTGAAAGGAAGGGAGGAAAACTCGCGCGCGCGTAAAATATAGATGGAATTAATGTGTTAATGCCATACCTTCAATTTTAAAACTTTTTAATCTTCATGAAAAAACAACTATATTGTCTCAGTAACTTAAATATAAAGCTCATTTTTTTTATCAGATTGCTAGTTGAAAAAAGGAATTTATATAACTTTTGGATAGAAAAATTGCTTTAATTTTTGTAAATTTATAACTTTAATTTCTTTTATGACTTTATTAAGGAAGATCTGTTAAACCTTCACCTGCCAATGCCATGTTGAAAGAAAAATTATTACTTTGAGCTTAATGGCTTTTGATGTAGATGTGTTCTGCTTGAATTTGTTACTTTATGTTTTTTGCTTTTTCTTTCGGCCTAGCACGTTCACATTTCATTTTGTTTAACCTTTATTATCTGAAATTTTTCTTTTAAAAGGATCTACATCTTATTTTTTCATTGTCTAGTATTAAAAATATCTGTTATGCTTTTAATGAGTTAAAAATGTCTAAGTGAAGTCCCTTTTCATGTAATCATATAAGAAATATTCTATTCTAACTCTGTTCATGAAAAAGAAATTTTCATGCTATGTGTCTAGTTTTCATATTTTATATGTAAGGAAATGAGTTTATAATTTTTTCATAATTATTACCACACAGTTTTCAGGAAGCAAATATAAATATGGATGTGTCTTGCCTACTGTGAATCAGAAACTGTTTTTACTTATCTTATATTTTTTTTTTACTTGTGATAATTATAATTAATGTTATATGAAACAATTAAACATATATTAAATAATATTGCTAATGTCTTTACATTTGCAGTGTATTATTTTTTTAAATAGATTTGATAGATTATTATTAATAGATTGAATAAATTGCTATTATTAATATGCATTTTAGGAGAAATATGGTGCCATTCTAATTTTTTCTGTTCTTATTTATTTAAAATGTTTCCCAACATTTTGCAAATTTACTTGGCTTGTTAAGTTTATTTTTTGTGTTAGGGTTCATAAGACACAAAAGAAATATATTATTTCCAATGGCTTATAGAGGATTAAAGTTTGGATTAGTGAAATTGTGATGTCAATCTCTAGGCCACGTCGTACATATATACTTGAATTTTTATATATATATATATATATATATATATATATAATCAGAATCACGCCAAGTATAGCGATAATGCCACTAAAACGCAAAGGGTTACAAGGTGCGAAAGAATTAGGAACAGAAGCACTAATGAGCAGAAAGAGATGAGAGTAATCAGGTGGATTGATATTTAAATTCTTGAAGATTAAAATTGACTGGAAAGCATGGAGACAGAAGGGAGTTCCACAAGTGAGAAGTGTGAGAGAAGAAACTGTTAGCATAGAATTTATAGATAGCTCAACTGTAAATTGATGAGATCTTAATGCCAGTCTAGTGCTGTGATTAAATTCAAACTCTAAGTATCATAGTGAAGGGCTCATTTGAACAATTGCCTTGAAAGTATTTATAGAAAAGACAGACAGGCAACCTTATGGTGCTGGGAAAGCGACTGAAGCTGAGCCTCCAGATCAAGACCAATAGTATTGCTGATTCTTCTTTGGATCTTAACATGGAACCCAAGGTAAATAGCAGGGGCACCAGGCCATATGTGGCAGCAATATTCTAAACATGGATGAATGGTAGACTTACAGACGTAAGATGGATTCTGGAGAGAAAAATTCTCTCTCCTGACATAGTGAACTGACTTTCTTAGCAGCTGACATAGCAATGGATTCAATATAGTCTTTCCATTTCATATCATCAGAGAATGTTAGCCCAAGATGGTACAAGTCACTTTCCTGGAGAATAGCATCAGTCTCTCAGATGATTAATGGAGAGAAGTTTATTTTTGGAGGTGTTAAAATTAAGAATCATTTTTTTTGTCCCCAGTTGACTACATAGTTGTCATTCTTGACATTGGCTGACATTTTGATTTTGAGGGGAAATGGGAACAGCAACAATAAGTGAACAATAAGCCAAGATGAGATATCCCTAGATGTAGACAACAGAATGAGAATGATCTACCACCATAGCTTGAATAAAGGCTTCGGTTTTAAATTCCTTGAAAATTACCTAGATCAACCAATACCTTTGATTTGAGAGCAAAATGTTGTGATTGTAATAACAGAAGAGAATATTAGTCCAACTGTAAATAACTCTTTATCCCAGAAATTCAGACAAAAATAAGGTGATACTATTTTCTATTAATAGAAAAAATAAAAAATGTTTAACTCAATAACTGTTATATACTCTGTTGGTCAAATGTCACTTATTAATTCCAGTCTAAGAATATTAAACATTACAGAAACCATTAATTTTTAGGCAGTATCTTAAATATTTATAACCCAAGAATTTGTTCTTGGTTAAAAAAAAAATAAATAAATTTAGAAGTTAAGTTTTAAAATATTCAACTAATCTTCATTCTGAATCATTTTCTAAATGTTGTAAAAATAGTCCAGCTATTGTAACTTACCAAGACTTTTAGAAAATTTGTGAATTGGCATCTAATATATATTGTGTTAGCATCTCTGAGCAAACAGGGAAGCACCTAACTGATCCAGTTTCCAAAAATGTTATATTATGTAACTTGATGAATTAAATCATGTGAATGTGTTTTTTTTTGTTTTTGTTTGTTTTGTTTTTATACCTTAATCAAATATTGCAGCATGCTGGTAATTCAAGTAACATTGAAAGGATTAATATAAGAAAATAGCTATGAGCACCACTTGGCCTTGCTGCTTATCTAGAAAGAATATTGTTGTTAGCAAGTTACAGTCAAGTGAGAGGGTTGTCATGTAAGAGTTTTCTTTAAAAATCACATTATATTGTCCTTCGTCTGAGATTTCATTTTGTTAAATTTAATTTTACATATAAATTAGGTATTATTGAAGATAAATGGAGTTTAATGCCAACTCTAAGGGAAAATGCAATAGATGAATGACATGACCAAATTATCATTCTATACGCACATTGGGAAATATTGTCACAGGTTATTTTCCAATGATTAAGAATTTGAACTCAAATCTTCAAATTATACTCTTACATTGTTTTACAGATAGAAAGTCATTGTCCTAGTTACTTTCAAACTAGCATCTGCTGCTTCTTTTTTACTTTCTAATCATTATTAGTTATGAAACCCTGCTTTTGAAATAATTTCATGGATTGACAAGTAAGTATCATATCTTCATTTTCATTATCAGTTATTCTTTAGAAAATATTTTCTTTCAGCATAATTGAGACTGCTTGTTCAGAAAGAAACCAAAGGAAATATTGTTTCACTTGAGCAAATATCATTTTGCTTGTCAGTAAACTAATTTTAAATATGATGTCTGCTCATTAATTTCTTCAAAGCTTGAAAGTTGGATTTTTCTCATTAGAAAATGAAATAATTTTATTTTATAAAATAAATTTAGTCTACTCAGCCTGGTGTATTAAATCGAACTCTTTTTGCTTTCAGCTCAATGTATGAATAATATGTTAGATGTACAAAGAAAAAAATGGTTATTTTATCAATTATACTTATTGTGGTGTGTCAAATCTTGAACATTATGAACATTTTATTAGCTTTTATATAATATAGACAGGATTTCCACATCAACAATACTTATGTTCAAAGATCAAATTCATTTAGTTAATACATTTTCATTATCATTTCATGTGCCAAGTGTGTTTCATTGTCTACCAGTTTCATCTGCCAAACTTTTTGGCTGTTCTTAAACTTAGAAATAACATTTTTTTTCTATTATCTATTACTAGATAGAGGCTAGAACTTGTAAAATAATTTTGCTTGTAGTTGAAGTTGTTTATGAATTTTATCTCAGCAGTGAAGACTGTTGAGGGAATGTTCATCATGTTCACATAGAAAACGGGTGTTTCCCATTATATTTTTCCCATAACAATTATTGCAAACTTGAATGTGAGTCTGAGTAATAAATGAATAACATAAAATGGTATATAAAACAAATGACAATGTATGTATTAACAAAAGTATACAATAATAAAAGAACATTTAAAGACTAAAGAATGTGTTTGTGTCTATGAAGTTTGTGTAAGGAGAGGTCCAAGAGAAAAGTAATTTAAAGTAAAAAGAATGTGCCTTGGGAGTGGGGGTACATTTTGTTTCCTCAAAAGAGACCATCTTATTGTTTAAGAGAAAAAAAGAAAGAGGATGGGTGAAAATATCAATTCCTATTTATAGGCTTAAGGAGCATCCCCTAGTGTCTTTTTTTTTTTTTTTTTTTCTTTAGTGAAGTAGGGTAATCCACAAGACTGGACAGTACATTTTACCACTTTTAGTTATAACTAACAATCCATATTCAATGAAAACAATTTATTTTTTCAATATCTCAAATGTTTGGCAGTTGATATTAAGAGTTTATTTTTGTTTTGTTTTTTCTTTAAACTACTTTTAATTAAAAAACCCTTTAATTTGGAATTCATTTACATTTAATATATTGATGCTTTTTTTTTTTTTTTTTTTTAAAAAAAACTTTTCTACTGAAAAGCAGCAGTAGTTAGTGTGTGCACACACACACACATATATATATATATATATATATTATATATACACACACACACTTTTACTAAATTTGACCATAAACTGCTTACTTTTCCTGAGAATGTTAATGCTAAGATTTTTTTTTTTTTTTTTTCAATAAAATAGGAATAATAAGACAATAGCAAAATACTCCATACTTATAAATTTCTTGTTTATTTTTTTTGTGTTGGTGAATAGTGCATAAATAAATTAATTTTGATTATTGTCACTTAAGAATTTAGTAGCAAAATTGAGGAAGAATCTTTTAAATGTTTTTTATACAACCTGGATTCTTACCTTTTCAATGCAGTCTTGTTCATTGTCCACTGCTTCACTTATTTTACTTACTATATTTTAATGCATTTATTTTCTGTATACAGATTGTCAATGATATGGCTGCTGCCTCTGGTTTGTATTGTCCGGTTGATCCCACGCTGTGTGCTGCCTTGAGGGCACAGAAAAATGGTAAGCATTGATCTATTCTTTTATATATATATATATATATATATATATTTTAAGACATTTTTATGTTTATACATTCTTTTTATAGATACAAATATTTAAGTAAATGCTCTGTTTATAATAAACAGTTTAAAACACTTACCGGCCAAGAAATTTTCATAGAATATGTTCGTCCTCCGACAGGAATCAAACCTGAATCCTATACGGAACCGTCATATAGCCAGATGTGCCTTAACCGTTTCAGCCACAGACAAGTGTTGGGTTAGCAAGGTCAACTTTACTGTCTTTAAACTATAACCTTCCATGATTCTCTCACGTACATTCATATCTGCTCATGGCGTATCCAAATATAAACAAATGACGTCACACATTATGAAAGTCCGACAATTATAATTTTAAGACATTTTTATGTTTATACATTCTTTTTATTATTTGTATCTATAAAATATATATATATATATATATATATATATATATATATATATGTGTGTGTGTGTAAAAAAGTAGAAAAATAGGAAAAAACACATTAGGTAAATAATCCGGGGTTCTTTAGTATTTTTGTTTTTTTTTTTTCAGAACAGTGGTCCATACAAAATGTAGAGCTTAAATTATTATTTTAAAAAAATTTTTTCCTTCACTACATAAGAGTTCTTATATATATATGTAAGTATAGGATTGGTGTATACAGAATAAATTCCAATAACCAACAATTACTATTCTTAAGAGTGCTCAATACAGAGTAGAGCGAATATAATTATTTATTCAAAAATTATAACATAAATATGTTATAAAATCACTACCAAAATAGCCATTTTGTTTCGACACCTTTGGTGTCTTATCAAGTGATGATGTTGAATGTAGAATAAATAAAGGTTTTAAAATTCAAATTAATCAAATATCACAAATAAACGTTGTTACATAAGCTGGAATGACCAATCAAAATACAAGTATATGAGAATTCAAAAAACTTGACAATGAACTAAGGTTATAATAACTATTTAATGCCTTAATGTTGGGCTTAGACTAAAATGAATTTATTCTGACTAATAAGTATTAAATTATACGATAATATTTGAAAAAAATTAAAATTATCCATTTTAAAATTTAAATTTAATCTATATTAAGTTTAAAATTATAAAATTACTGAGGAAAAAAGAAAAATACATATGTTATTCTATTTATTTTGTTTTTATTGAAATTGAATAAACGTTAATATCAAAAAATTCTGAGATCCATGACAACATAGATACATTTTATATATTCTAAATATAGGCAGGGGAAATGAAATCATTGCAAAAGACAATACATACAAATCAGATTATAATACATAAACATAATGATTTTTTTCCTTTAGATATATACACACAAAAAAAAGTGACGAGACAGGAAATATCTTATACAACTTTTTAAAAAAAAAAACCCAAACATACATACACAATGAAAGGTTTTCTCCCAAGTTACCATGCACACACACACCATGAAGACATGTACATACACCCACATACATTGACATAGACATTCCATTACAACGACCAAGAAATATTTAAGATTGAAAGTGTAATTAAACAAATTCCAACTACTTATTAAAATATAACTTATATATAAATATATATAGATTTCTTCTAATAGAACAAATTTACAAACAATTCAGAAATTGTAGCATTCTTTTGTTTTATATATGTAAAAAAATTTTATCTTATATATATAAAAAGAAAAATTCCAAACACACATATATATATATATATATATATATATATATATATATATATATATATATATGTTTTTATTTTAAAAATTAAAATAAAATTTCTGTTAAATAATTGATATTTTATTTACCATTTTACACATTCTTCATTTACAGATTTAAGAAAACAGAAAAAAACTATCCTTACATAACAAAATTTATATTTAATTATATATACCTATATAATATATATATATATATTTAGAAAATTTACACACATAATATATGCAAATATAAAGAATTTTTCAAGATTTATAATATATATATATATATATATATATATATATATATATAATTTTGTTTATTTTTTTTAAATTGCTGTTCATATTGATATATAAATGTGTGTTTGTGTATGTATATATATATGGAGGCAGTGTTCAGTTTTTGTGTATAATTATTTATTCAAAAATTGACAACATAAACATGTTAATAAAATTTCTAGAAACAAATACCCATTTTGTTTCAAATATTTTGTTTATTAATCATCACTTTTTTAAAGCACCAGAGATGTTTTGAAAAAAAATGTCTATTTTTGTAAATTTTATAAATGATGTTGTTATAATTTTTTAATAAATATTTTAATAATCTGTAAATTAAAAAATGATTTTAAGAATAAAATTTTTTTGAAAAGAGATTGGAAAAATATTCTGTCCACAATTTAATGTGGTATTATATATATATATATATATATATATATATATATATATATATATGTGTATATGCATATACACACCATTTAACCTTTAAGATGCATATAATTTAAATAACTTTTTTATAGTCTTTTTTCCTCATAATGAATACATTTAACTTTTGAAAATAGAAAAATAATCTTTCCCTGAAAGTAATTAAATATTGCTATATTTAAGCAAGCTGTTGATTTTATTTTTAAAAATGGCAAATTGGAAAATTACTTATTTAATCATTTTTTTTTTTTTTTAAATAGTTTAATGCTTTGCCTAATTTTTATTTTCAGAGTTCACACATAAATTATATATACTATAGCCTATTATCTATGGTGTTTGTAGCTGTTTCTCTCCCTAAACTTGCCAGAAGTGAGTCATCATATTTCAGAACCTCTATAGAAGGTAAATTTTATTTCCTTTTTTTGATTTTTTTTTTTTTTTGCTTTAAAACAATTTATTTCATATCTAAAAAATTTAAAAAAATCATATATATATTCAAACCTTCATGATAGTTCATTTTGTAAAATAAATATATTATTTAAATTATATAAATATATATATTTTATACTTATTTTTAAATACCTAATCTTTTTTAATTTTAACTGCAAAAAATTTGAATAACAACAATTGATATGATTTCATCTCTGACTTTTTGAACATTTTAAAAGTCTTTTTAATTTTTGGTGCCCCATGGATTCTTTCATTTTCATGGGATCAACCTTTACAATATGGGGTAACATGATTTATGCAGTACTCATGAACTCATGAATGTCTTCATCAACTGAAAAGAGATGCCCAAGTGTTAGAACAAAAACATTTTCAATAATTTTGGGACCAAAAATGCTTGGATTTTTTTGAATTGTAAAAATGTACTTTAATTATAAATAAAATGAAAAAAAAAAACATTGCTAATATAATTTTCCAGTATGCATCCCTTAATGGTTGTAATAAATAACTTCAATTTATCATTTGCAATAAAAACTTTAAAACATCTAATTTAATTATTACCAAAAGTCCTTGACTCCCTGGATGATATAAATGATAAAAAAATTTTTTTTTTTTACTATTTTCAACAGAAGTCTGGGAGACTGCATGTTATGAAACTAATAATCAAAAAAATAAAATTAAATTCTTATTTGGTTCATAAAAAATCTCTCTGATTTTTTCACTTGCTTTAAAATTGTCCATATCGATTATCATTTTCAATTTAAAATATATATTTCTAATGCAAATACTATATAGCACTTGCTGTAAAGAAAATATAACAATTTAAAAAAAAAATCATTATTAAAAAAAAAAAGAAATATTCTGTATTAAATACAATGGCATTTTAAACCGCACATAAAATATTTAATATTTTTTGGTGTTGTCAAGCTCTGTGACTTCTAAGAGCCTAATTTTCTCTCTTTTTTTTTTAAAAAATGTTCTCCTCAATATCACTTGTATACAATACTCTTGAATTTAAATTTGAAATGTAGCATTCCTAAAAATGATACAATAAAGTTAATAAAAACTTACCTCTGTGGCACTGACCATATTAATGTTCTTGATATTGACTAGGGATGATTAAAAGTTCTGAAACAAAAACATGAACTTTGGATAGTTTCTCTAAAATTTGATCCAGATATGTGAACATATGATACATACATATATATAAATTAGAAAAATGCCATAAAGAACAGAAACCAGCCAGCAGATGAGCATGTTGATCAAATTTAATATACAAATTGTAAGAGATATTTTTAGAAGGAAAGTGCCAAATTTAAGTTTTCTTTGATTTCATATATTTTCATAACTATAGATTCTTTAGTTATCTATAATTGCAGTTACATGTCTAAAGTCATCTTTCTCTTTTTTAGAAATATTTTCAATTTTAATTTATCATTTTCTGTAAATTTTTTTGATTTTAACCTTATATATACGTTTTTAATTAATTTATTTTTTTAATCATCATATAGTACCACATTTTTGTAAAGAATGGTAAACTGGAAATTAATCTATGCAAATTGTATCAATAATACTCTGTATCATTTTAATTTTTTTCCAATACTATCTTCTGTTGTACAAGGGTTTTTCCAATGCAAAAGTAAATTGTGACTGATTATTGTAGATTATTTTATATCTGTATTGATTTATGTCATATAATCTCTTGGCTCTTTATTTGTCAAAATCTCAATAACATAAATTGTCTTGAAAAAGCTATCAATTGCATTTAAGCTAATGCCATATCATTTTTAAATTTATATAAATTTTTAATGAATTGGAAATATAAAAAATTTTTAATAATAAAGCTTTAATGTTTTATTACTGATTTACAGGTTGCTTTTCTCTTTACAAAAAAATTCTATTTTTTGTATATTTTATTTTTAAAAATTAATATATTAATAATAATGAAATAAACATTAATTGCAAACTAAAATATTATTTTAGTTTCAGCTAATAATATCTATCCTTATTCATATTCATATTTTTTTTTGTGTGACATAATGGGTCCACCATACAACTGACTGAACTCACATAAAATCAAGTGGGCCCTAAATGATTTTATTTTTTTATTTTTTTTATTTTATTTTATTTTTTTAAGTCTAGTGTTCAAAGTAGCAATCCTCTTGAGTGAGTTGGTGGGGGGTTAATAATGAAATAAATGAAAAATGGGATTAAGTGATACTTTGTCAGAAACCAGATGTTTCCACTTGCAGCCTTATATAAGTAGATTATTGGTTAAATTGTACAACAGATAGAAATTGTCTCTTTAGCTAAATATCAATAATATGATGAACGTAAACATATATATATATATAAGAAGTGTATAAGGATCTATATAAATCTACCTACTTATATTTCTCATATAAAAATAAACCTAAAATTATTGAGAACTAATTTGTATGTCCATTTTTCAATTTCTCTTTTACATACATTTATGGCTCAATGAAAAAAAACCCCAATATAGACCTGATTTGTCTGGTCAGTAATTTTTGAGAAAAGGTATATATATATATATATATATATAAATATATATATATATATATATATATATATATATATATATATATATATATAATATATATATATATTGAAAATTAAAATATTCAAACAAAATCTTCAGACACATTGGGTTGTATATTAATATTCTTTCATTTTTTATTATTATTTCATTTAGATTCCTCGACTAGTTTCGGCCAAAATGGCCATCATCAGGAGAAAAAAATTTTCTGCTTGCTGGTAGCAGTAAACTACAGAAATGAATGTCTTGATGGAGAAAATGAACTTTTGTGTCTGTAGTTTTCATTTGTTTTTTTTTTTTTTAATCTTTTTAACATGAATCTTTTAACATTCCTTGTGTTGGTCAAACAGTCTCTTTTAAGTTGTTATTTGAGATAAGAGCTGGATGGATCTATGCTTCTCTGAATTCCCTTGGTCAGTTTGACAGTTTTATTGGTTCCTGGAGAGGGGATGTGTCTCTGTTAAGTGTGTGTGTGTGTGTTATTTGGTTCTTAGGGAGTGAGTGAGTATGATGTGTGTAAGCGTGTATATTGCTGTGGGTGTGTGTTATCATTTGGCTCATTAGGGAGTGAGTGAGTATGATGTGTGTAAGTGTGTATATTCGTGTGGGTGTGTGTATAAGTGTGAGGCCTCAACACCTCCGTAAGCATGTCTGTCTTGTGTGGGTGAGAAATGTGGGTAGGTTTTGATTTGTAGGGTTATATATTAATACTATCTATATTGTTAAATTTATGGTTTAGCCCGGCTGGATATTGTGTTTTTAAACGTTGTATCCACTTATTTTCATGGAACTCTAAAATCTTTCTAATGTTATCTGCTCTGAACTTTTCTATTCTCTCAATTATAGTGAATTTGGCATGGGTTTTTTGAAATCGTGTGTTTTTCTAGGCGGAAATGTTGTTCTACAGGTAATAATTTTTCATGGGGAGTCGACTTAATTCGATTATATAATTATTAATTCTGTAGTGAAAGGGCCATTCAGATTTTCCTACATATTGTTTCTGGCATAGTGTGCATTCTAGGAGGTAAATTATGTTATGACTTCTACAGTTAGAATCGTGGTAGATTTTTGAAAGTAGATTTAGTGATTGAGCTAGTGAATGAATTTATGTGTTTAATGTGGTTGCAACATAAACTTCTTTTTTGTTGTTACATGGTTGGGAAAATCCTGTTGTTTTTTGTTGTTAGTTTATTACGGATTACCTTGTCCCCTGAAATGTGGTTACTACCTATGATTTCTTTTTTAGGTTCTTAGGTTTAGACGATATGCTAGAAGGCCGGGTTCCTTAAACAATTTTTTTTAGGTCTGGTTTGAGATGTAGTATTTCCCAGCAACTTTTTGATTATTTGGGATAGTGGAGGCAGAGTGGGATTGAAAAAGTTTTAAGAGAGGATGCGACTAGATTTATTTTTTTTTATCTTGTACATTAGGGTGTCTTCTCTATATGTGTGGAAATTGCTTTTTTATTTGTTCCCTGATTAGGTGTTGTTTATAGCCACACCAATTGTGAATTGATGCTAAGATTTTCAATGTGTTTATTTAATTCTTCATTGTTGGAACATATCCTTCTGAGTCTAAGTTTTGATTTATAGGGAAGGTTCTCTTTGAGGTGTTTAGGGTTTTCTTCCAATGATAGATAAAAACGTTTATGTCGGTGATTTTAAAATAAGAATCGTTTGTTTTCCTGTTTTTATCTATGTAAATGCATTTTTCTAAAAATATAGCTTGTGGATTTTTCCAAACTTTTTACTCGTCGTTTACTGTGTTTATATTTCATTCTTTGGAAGAGTTTTTCAAATATTATTGTATTTTAAATTTTTTATTTTTTTTATATTTAAACATTCTGATTTGTCATCCGATGAAGGTTATCACAAAAAAGAGACTGTTTCCCAAAGTTTAAATTTAAACAATTGTTCATTTTAATGATTCCATTCTTTGTTTTTGGAGAAATTTTTCCCATTGAATTTGAATATTCAATGTAAATATATATTTTAATAAAGCTTTATTGATATACTCCTGTTAAAAAAAATTTTTTATTTAAAAAAGTTTGAGTTTTCCTTTTTCAATATAGCTATTTAATGTGTTTAATTTTTTAAAAAATTTATATATTCACAGATCGTCACTTCAAACAGGTATTAGGTGGAACTGTTTGCATCTTCCTTAATTTTGTTTAAAAATCTTATTGTTTTGTTTCATAAAATATCTTAAACCGTAGAATTTTTGTTAAATTTTTATTTTTTTTTACATATTTGGCAATTTTTTTTTTTTTCTCTGTTATGAATTATGAAATGATATATACCATTATGTCAGATTCATATATTTTAAAAAGCAATTTTAACAACAGTTAAAATTATACATATGTTATATAATATAACAAAGAAATTAATAAAAAATATTACAGATAGTAATCACTGCAAATTCTTAAAAAGAAAACTAAATTTATTCAGTTTGAATATGCAAATTTTATAAATAAAATTGATCTGCATTCTTGCAAATATGTGGCATAACCTGATCACCGACATTTTTAAAACTGTTTTAAAGATATAAATTTTGTTGGCAAATTTCAAATATCACTTTGATTATACCAATTAGAGTAACATGTCTAATGTTTTTGTGGGAGATATGTGGATATATTTTGGATTATTCCACAAATCAAAATTGAAAAAAAATGCTTTTTTTTTCAGGTTTGTTGTACAGGCATTTGAAAATGAATATTTTTTTTTGTTTGAATTGTCATTAAAATTTAATTTTTCTTACACTTTTATGAAATTTATATTTAATATCTATCTGTTATTTCTGCATGTGTGTATTTTGATATTTTATCCTAATAAAAATCATCCTAAAATTCAGATTTTAATGTTTGGTTTGTCACCGTATTTCTTTTTAAGTTCAATCTCCCTCAACATGTACCATTTTTTTTATGGTGTAGAGAAGAGAGAATTTTTATTTTCACCAAATTTAATTTACCAATAAAAATTAAAAAAATTTATTCATGAAGTGAATTCCGGAAACTAAATGTTTATTGAAAAACATTAAAATAAAAATATTTTATCATGTTTAAATTTGATCATGGAAATATTCTGAAAAAGCTGAACTTCTCATCATGTGTTGAATTTATGCATTGGTCACCAAATTGTCCTCAATGGAAGGATTAACCCAACTTTTTATATATTTTTTTGATTTAATTAATCAAATGAAAAGTTTTATTTGGATGTTTTCATAATTCCTGAAACAATGGGTGTTGTCTAATACCTCTTCAATGAGTTATCAAAAAGTAATGTTAGTTCCATTGTTTTGTTTATAATTTTCAAATATTTATGGGGTATATATATATATTCTTCTAGTCATGTTTGTGGCCCTGTTTTGAAGGCATCCATATTTTTCTATAGTTTTGTTATTTATTTGAAAAACTTTGAACACCGAAAAATTCATGTATATATACCAGCATTGGATCTGACAAAACACAAATGACATTATTACAATCTATATATTTATATATATATATATATATAAATTTATATATATATATTATAAAATTAAACACTGTGTTCCTGTTTATTAATTTATTACTTTGAACTTGCAGTTTACGTTTTGTGGGTTTTTTTTTTAGAAAGATTCGGAACAATTTATGTAACAACAAATATATATATATATTTCATTTATTTATAATTCTCTTTCAAATATAATATATTTCTTTAACCTTAACATTCCATAACTTGAAAAAATTCTTTTTCTCCAAATATTCTTTTTTTATTGTTGTTAAGTTTCAACATTCAGTTGATTTTGTATATTATCATATATCAAAAAAAAAAAAAAATCATTTATAGCATTTTCAATGCATTTTGTCAATGTATCCTTCGTGAATTCATCTTTGAAATTATTGAACACAAAATATTTCTTTCTGAATTTTTTTTTTTTCCAGTTCATAAAAAAGACGCTTTATATAAATATATTTGGGATAAATATAAATTTTCTTCATCCAACACCTGTTAACAAATTTGTTAATACTAAAATATTTTTTCAACTTGTTTGGTTTGAACAAAAAAACATTTGAAAATCATTTGTTTTTTCTTCTAAAATTTTTAATTTTGTTCCATATAAATTTGTGTTTAACTAAAAAATTTTATATAAATTTGAAAATTTTTATTTAAATCATAAATTTGTATCTAGATAGTGTTTTTCATTTCAAAAAGAACAAGATTAGATAATTTAAAAAAGTAATTCAAATTTCCAAGAAGGGGTATTATTTAAACAAAAATGTTACATTTTAACAAATGCTCATAATTTTTGTCAGAATACTCCTTCAAAACATAAGACATTCTAGAATTTTTTCTGTAGAATGTTTTTTTATTCATTCTTTGAATATGAACATTTTTTTGATCAATTAAGTTTTTAAAGTTTTTTTTTTTTTTTTTTTTAGTTTTTTTTTTTTTTTTTTATGTGATTTTAATCTGAGTCTGAAAAAAAAACAAATCGGGCAGATTTTGTTTCATTATTTTTATGATATAAACCCATTAAATATATTATATATTTTATATATCATAGAAAATTAATATTTAAAACAAATTCTTACCAATTTCCTTCAAAATTTTCCATTTAAAATCATATTATCAGTCAATTTTTTTTGTGTCCATGTTTGCGTTCATATTGAGTCTCGTTGTAAAAAATGATATGATTAACAATTAACGTCAAACTCTTAATGCGAATCACATCATTTAAAAGCTATTCCATATATATATATATATATATATATATATATATATATATATGTGTGTTGTGTGTGTTTGTTTTTTTGTTCATTTGAATTTTTATATATAAATAATATAATTTGAATTTTATTTCAAATCTTTTTTGAATTTTTTACAACAACTCTTCATTTGAACTTAAAATCTTATTAAAGAAAAAACTCTTTTTTTTGAATTTTTTATACTCTTCATTTAAATTTTACGTTTAATAAATAAAAAAATTTTTGTCCAAAAATAATCATTTGAATTTTTCGATCAAACATTCAAAAATGAATTTTAATTGATAAAATTAAAATTGTTTAAAAATATAAAATATATATATATATAATTTATATATATTTAACTATCATACTAATAAATATTTGGTATTTAAATTTATTATAATATATATATTATAAATATATATTCTTATGAAAATTTATAGGATTTCGATAAACTGCTGTCAGTGAAAAAAGAATAAAAAACTGTTTTATTTAAAATGTTCTCTATTTTCAAACTGTTAAAAAAAAGTGTTATATTTATATATATATAAAATAAATAAATATCAAAAAAGCTTTTTAAAATTTCAATAAATTTTTTTAATTGGCATAATACTTGTTTTTATTTTATCTTGAAATTTATTAACTCCTTTATCGTATTGAATTTAAATACCTTTTTTTTTAAATTTTGTTATAATATTATATAAATAAATATATATATTATCCTAAAAAAAAAAAAAATTTTCATTCCCATTGTTTTAATATAGGGTTTGACATAGTTTTTGTTGTTAAAAATTATTCTTCAAAGAAAAGATTCAAAAACCAATGTATCAATTATGTAATTTTTAAATTAAATTTTGGATATGTATCAGGA
Source organism: Acanthosepion pharaonis (assembly GCA_903632075.3). NCBI lineage: Eukaryota > Metazoa > Mollusca > Cephalopoda > Sepiida > Sepiidae > Acanthosepion > Acanthosepion pharaonis. The sequence goes on along the minus strand of CAHIKZ030002928.1, from coordinate 98,590 downwards.
TATTTATATATATATATTTATGTTGGTCACACCACAAACTCGCTTTCACGACGCTTGACACTACATTTTAATGAAAACTCTAACATTTTTAGGCATTTAAAACAACATGCCTGCCCGCACACACAATTCCGTAAAATACTTGTCGAAAACACAACTATACTTCGACATGAAAACAATAGACAAAAACTAAAAATACTTGAAGCATTATACATCAAACAGTTAAAACCCAACCTAAACAAAATCAACTATGGAATCTCTACAAATATTCTTAAATGTCTATAATTTCTATAATTGGTAACAGAAGCCATTGGTTTATACCAACGGCTTTCCTTATTTCATTCTACAATTCACTCTCGTGTAGTCATGTGTGACGTCATGAGATGCGGTGCGATTTTCGCTTCTAGCGTCTTATATGCGCGTTTCATCGTTGCTTAGTGATCCACTATGTAAACAAAACAATGACAGACTATCATCACTGTCGTGTCCGTATATTGTTTGATATGTTTGTAATTACATCTTTGATAATGGCTTGAGTAAGCCGAAAGCTTAGATTTTATTAAAAATAATGGATAAATATTGTGAATTTCTTTTTTCGTTAAATGATAATGTTATCAAACTTATCAGAAGATACGAAAAAATTTTACATAAAATAAATAGACAACACTTGTCTATATTATTTAATGAAACGTGTATAAAAAAAAAAAATATGTTTATTGAAGATGGAACAGAGCTTTATTTTAACTCAATTTAATTTAAATAATTATATTGTTTTTTAATCTTGTTTTGAAACATGGGACTTCTTATGTCGCGATTTGGAATCATATTTTTAAATAAATAATTATATTTATGCTCTACTTTTGTATCGAGCACTATTTTTTAAAAATAATAACTAAAATACTAAGGGACTTTGGATTATTTACCTAACCAGTTCCTTCCTATTTTCTATATATTTTCATTATATATATATATATATATATATGTATGAAGTATTTTGTAATTAATAATTATTATTTAAAATAAAATATTAAATTTATTATTAAGTTAAATATTAAATTAATTAAAGCCATTTTGTTAACATAACTATTTATTTATTGTAATTTTTTCATCTGATCTATGCAAAATGACCATTTTTAGTTTTCAATTTCTTAAAATTTAAACCTCATAATTTAAAGTTTAAATTAAGGTGTATTTTCACCAGCTGTCTTTCTGTTTTGAAAAGCTAAATGTCCTGAAGAAAGAGCTCCAAGGAAACCACTCCACCGTGTTTTTCTGCAAGGAAGCAATTAGCACATTTAATTGGAAACTAAAGCTGTTTTGGTTGAACCTTGGGAGACAAGAGTTTGCAAAGTTTCCTTCCAAGCTGCTTGATAATGACCTTAGCAGTGTATGTTGCATAATGATATAAAAAGTCGCTTCTCTGATCTACTCCAAATGACAGTGCCACAAAGGTTTGTGGATCCCTGCTGATGCATCTGAAGTCGATATCACCCTACAAGAAAGTTTCATTGAGCTTCAAATTAACACAGCAGCTCAAGCACGGTTCAAGCGTGGAAGATACCAGTAGCTGTGGATGAATGAAGATATGCATAAGAATTACCCACTACTCTGGAAAGATGTGAAGTTGCTTTTACTCGCTTTTCCCACATCTTACTTGGTTAAGTCTGATTTCAGTCAGATGATGCATATGTTGTCAGACTTGAAATTGCCTTGTCATAGAAAAAAAGAGGCTCTCAAGCCAAACATTGACAATTTGGCAGCCAGTCACAGGGATCACATTAAAAACATACAAGATAGAGCTGATGGTACATTTTTTTTTTTCATTTTGTAATTGAGTTTATTCAAATAAAATATTTATCCAAATAATATTATTCTTTGATTTACAAACTGGAGTTAGTGTTTTAATGCTTAGTTCTACCCAAACTACAACCTTTAATATTCTTACTTCCTTAAATATATTGATTTGAGGGACATAGCAGGAGAGAGGAGGGCGATAAAAACTCAAGTTGGCATGAGGAGCCATAAAGAACTTGCATTGTTTTGAAGTGGGGTGACGACCAGAATAAGGTTGAGAAACATTGGCCTACACTACAATATTACTTGACATTTCCATTGTTGGCTTCTAAATTGGTTAAATATTTTCTCATGTTTTAATATTCTGCATGTTTTCTGTTTACATCCACAACATAGCTTCTTTTAAATAATTTCCTGTTGATAAATCCACTTTCTGTTTTAATTCTTTCAGTATAGTATGTTTTTTAAAAAAGTACCAGAATAGCTATATTTTCTTTTTATTCCTTTTTCATTGCAGCTTGCCTCCTCTTCAATGCTTCGTCTTGGCCAAGAGACAGATAAAGAAGCTATCAAAAACAGAGATTCTGTATATTTGCTGCTGGACCAGGTTAGTTTTATCTGTTTACCATTAATAATAATTTTGCTAAGATAAAGATTCATTTATTATCTCTACAAAAGCTATATTTTTTTCTTGTTAGCATACAATTTTTTTTGTTGTATGCTCCAGCCTTCTTCAGGTGGTTGGAATGTCAAACTGAACCCTTTATTTCACTCACTAGGGTAGACCGAGTGTTCCTCAAGTTTACAAATTTTTCAATGATGTTTTTTGTCTATGATTTCAATCTGATCCCACAGAGGGCATTGACCTCCCTTTTCCCTTCATATGTGGTCAGCCACGCCTGACTTTTCCACTTCCTCTGTTACAGCTTTCTAGTGTTCTTGAAGCCTTACCTTAAGGGGGTGGCCTGACTCTCCTTTATATTTCTTTCCTAATTTTATTTTTTTGTTATTTTGTGATAATTTTTTTTTTTTCTTTTTTTTAAAGTTTCTGTTCCAATTTTGTTAGTATTATGAGGCTTTGGAATCTGCATTTTCATGCTGGTAACCCCCTATATTTTGTTAGTTATGTTGACAATATATTTACATAGCTTCATTCTAATCTAGTAATGGTTACAGTAGGAAAGGTTTTATTCTAATATAAAATGTTCTATTTTAAGAGAAAAACTATCCCTCTTCCTTATGAAAACTGATACCTATCTAAGAATTTGTATTGAAATTAAGCAATTTGAAATATTTCAACATTTTTATAAGAAAAATTTTCACTTGTTCCAGTATTGATTTAACCAACTTGTCTATAAAATTCTTTCTCATAACATACCATTTGCTGATTTCTATTTTTTTGATTTTCAGATTGTCCAAGAATCTCCTTTTCTAACAATGGATCTGCTGGAATCCTGCTTCCCTTATGCCCTGCTTCGCAATGCTTACCATTCTGTATACAAACAGTCAACTGCTGACCACTGAGCAACATGGCCATCCCTCACCACTATAGATATATAACTATTAATTCTATTATAATCCCAATCCCTTAAAAAAAATCTTCTCTTGTCTATTTGCAGCATGTGTTTGTATCTGTTGGAGATATCTTGCAACCAGAAGACAAAATGTTGTTATTGTGTCCTCTTTTTCCCCAAGGGTGAGGGGAGGTTGTACAGATGACTCTTTTACTTTCTCTTGTAGACACACATGTGGGAATATTTTTGACTAAGAAGATATTTTTTAGGATATGCCCGATGATAGAAGTATTAAGCTGCCTGGTTACTTTACTAAAAAAGTTTCACAAGCAGTGTCTTCCCCTTTTTTTTCATCATGGATGACATTTGTGTGGGGGTATGCACAACAAATTGGGTAACTAAACTGCAATAAAAGTTACATTCATTTTAAAGAAGAAAAATTGAGGGAGACGCACACACACACACACACACAGAAAAAAAGACCTCTTTTTATTCTGCTCTTGCAAGAATTCCTTTTCTGGACAGACCAAGAAAAGAATAAAATGCTTTTCTTTTAATTATTGTCACCTGCCCCAAATCCTACACATTTAGGCATGCATATATTTTTTGTTTTTGGAAATATAAATGTCAAGTTAAAGATTTAAATATTTTCTAAAGAAAAAGAAAATTTGAGCTAAGATAACTTTTTTTTTTTTTTTTTTTTATTTTATTAAATTTTAGTATTTCATCTTTGTGTGCAATTATGTGTCTTTGTATTCTTGATTTTTGTTGAGTTGAGACTTTGAGATTCTGTCTAGCTGTCTGCTTCTTTTACAACACAACAAACCAACATAAAAATATTTCCAAGCTATTTTTTTTTATTATTATTGTTGTTGCTGTTAAATAATAGATGCATAAAATATTCTAAAGATTAATTTTTCTTTCCTTTTAAAGATTTATAAGTTACTAAAATGTTATTAGAAGAAATTTAAATGCACTTCTATCACATTACCTAAACCATTCACTGGGCTCTAAATTCTCCATTTCTCTATGTAGTGTAGTTGTTTCTTCTCTTTCTATTTATTTTGCTCGTCACCATCAACTATTTAACAACAAAGCAATTTTATTACTAAAATGAAGAGAAAAAAAAAAAAAAAAAACTCCCTGTAAAACAAAGGTCTTTGTATCCAACCAGTTGATTTCTGTATTTTTCAAGTAAAAAATAACAAAAAATAAGAAAAAAATTAAAAAAACAAAACAAAAAAAAACACTATTTGGATCAATTGACAGTGACATTCATAGTGTGTATAATAAAACACTTTCAGCTTCACTTGTTAGTAGCTTTATTTCTTTCCTTGAATGTAATATGTCCTTGGGGAGATATGTCGGCTTGTTTGGTCAGATATTTTTAGTTCACTGTTTCAGATTCAAAAACATTTTCTAGCCAGTGGTAAAACCATTTTTTTGTTATGCATTTTATAGACTGGAATTTTCTTTCTTATTTACTTTTTCACAAATTAAAATAAGTTTCATTTCTGTTTATAACTTAATGATAAATTTAGTTTGTTGTGCTGATTTTCAAATCAACAAATTTTCATTCTTTGAATGAAATTTTTTTGTTAAATACTCATTTGAAATTAATCTTTTATACACACACACACACACACACATATATATATATATATATATATATATATATATATATATGATGATGAAAACATTTTTGAGATTATTTGCTAGTTTTTTTTTTTTTTGTTTTTTTTTTTTTGCATGGAAAAGTATTGTTTTTAATATTGTGGCCAAAGTTGCTTTTTAGTTATTCTAAACAGATAACTTTGTGAGAATCTGAATATTATTTTTATTTACATTTCATATTACTTTTTATTAATTTATGATGAAATCGTCTATTGAATAGAAAAAAATCGACCTAGCTTTTTTTCAAATTATGCTTTTTCAAAATTATTATTAAATGTTTCTTTCTACAATATTTTACAGTATGTATTGATTTTTGTTCAATACACTGCAAGATAATTATTTCGTTCTTTGTAGATTATCAGTTGAAAACATAATTTCTATTTTTATAATTGCTGCATTGTTGCCAATATTTTAATTTTAGATGCATATTTGACAGAAATTTGTCATTTTTTCTTGATTTCCTTTTTTTTTTTTTTTACTCTAACATTTTTTTAAGTATTAAAATTAACAACAGATATCTATATTGAAATATGGAAACTGTATCAGAGCACAATTCTTAATATATTTAAAATTACAATGTTTTGTTTCTATTTATCAACATGGCTTTACTATTTAGTAATGAAATATTTCATTATGGTAACACAAGTCAACTTGAAGTGGTTATATCTTGAGTTACCATAACAGTATATCATGTTGTTAATACACTACTTTTTCTAAACTTTAGATATTTTTACTTGAAAATAATTCAACAATTCTTTTTTTATGCCTAATTTTCAACGGGTAAAAGAGGCAAGGGAGACAAATTTGAATTTCTTATTGATTTGCTTGACATAATTAATCTTAGAATGTAAAATGGCATAATAGGTATCTGATAATTCACATATAAAACACTGTGTGTTCATGTGCAAACACTCTTAGCAAAATGATGTAAATGTTGCTCTGTTTTGTGCAGGGTGGTGTGTTTACTGTTGTAATTGCTAAACTCTTAAATATCTGTTAAAAATCTATTAAAACAATGTAAATGAGAGTAGAAAAATGTCTGCTCTCATCTTGAGTATTCAATAATTTTTTTTCTTTTCTTTTTAGAATCAATATATAAGGAAAATCTAAAATGTAAAGTAGAATTTTCAAATTAATGTTATCAAGTTCACATTTTAAGATACCATTCTCACTCCCATCCTCTAAGAATGGTATATTCCCTACAAAGACTTAAAGGCAGTAAACAGCCCATCCCACTTTGAAAATTGCACAGGAAAACATTTAAATCTTTTAATTATATATTAGCATAAAGAAATGATTTTATTCTTGGCTGGTGGGGAAGATGTAGGTTAGATGATAGTTCAACATTTTTTATTTTCTCTTTTTGCATTTTTTTGAGAAAACACTTGTAGTCCGTCAGATATTAACAATTCTGTACTTGTTCCTCATCTTTAATTGCCAATAGCAACCCCTCACCCAAATTGAAAATCATGACAAAATGCTTCAAATATTAAAAAGAAGATTTGTAAAGATTTTGTTCAAAACACAAGTTTCATATTTTTCAGATGGAATTTTTATTTACTTTTTTTAAAATTGATATTTTATTTGAAAATGCACCTTTTGCCCACCATTTTAAAAGGAAACCCCAAAATACACTGATGACAAATTCTGTTTAAAAAGAAATATATGGGTTGTTTATAATTGCTGTACTCCCCAACTCCAATACCACCATCACCATCATGAATTTGTAGTTCCTAACACTTCTGTTCATAAAAGTTGTTTAGTGCTTCATTTCCTGGGCACATTGTTCCCACTTATCCACAACCAATTGATCTACATCATCCTTTTTATTTCGCATCTATTTATAATAGCCCCCACCTTATTTTGGTATATTTTATTGTGTTAATAAATATATTGGTTCCTTCTTGTATATAAAGCACTTTGTGTTTTTTTAAAATTTTGTCATTTGTATAAGATAAAATGGTAATGAAAACTGATTTATTTGGTTAATTCCTAATTTGTTGCAAGGCAGGAATTTCAATGTGGTGTAATGGTTAGCAAGATTGTCTCGCTAGATCCATTACAACTGAATAGTCAATACAATATTCACTGAGTGTCCCATATTTTCAACTTCATGCCGCATCTTAGCTATGGTTAAAAAAAAAAATCACATTTTGTTGCAAGTTACACCACCAAATTGAGAAGCCAATTTTTATTTAGCAATTTGAAAAAGTAATGCAAACAAATAGCATTGGACTGATGACATGGGTTAATTATATTGAATCACCAATAAAATTGAAAGAAAAAAAAATAACTTTATACATTTTCCTAAATACTAGGAACTCTTATTTCCCAATATTAGAAACCACAATAAACAAAAACACTAGTTTTATAACAAATAACTAGAAGTCAAAACAAACCAAAAAAAAAAAAAAATTAGACATTCATTACATTGTAATGAATGAAAAAATGAAATCAAATACAGACTTGTCACAATAGATTAATGTCACTCAAAAATAGAAGTATATCAACATTCAATGATTTAGGATGAATTCTCAGTTATTTTCTGTTACGAAATTGTCAATATTTCACACAAATGACTTTACAAAAACAAGTTCAGTTTTATAGTGTAATTTTATTATGGTAGCATTTATTAGCAGTTGCTAGTATAAAAAAAAAAAAAAAAAGAATACTTTAAAACACAGTGTGTCAGAAGAAACAGGACTGAAGTTAAAAAAAAAACTGTCAAATCCAAAAGTTTTCCCCTTTGGAATTATCCCCCTTGAGTTTAACGCACTTTCACCTTCTCTGCCACATCTCCATGAACTCCTGGAAGGATTCTTTGCAGCTCCATCATCATAGCCTTCTTGATAGCTTCCATATCTGGGAAACGGTGGACCCCCTTGTGCTTAGGGAAAAATCAATCACACGTAGCTAGGTCAGTAGGGAGTAGTTTTGAGTATGGAGGTTGCTCAGTATTGAACACATTTTCCAGACATGGAAGCCATCAAGAGGGTCATGATGATGGAGCTGCAGGGAATTCCAGTAAAATCCTTCCAGGTTTGTGTTGAAGGATAACTGAAAGGGGAGGACTAGTTCGGATTTGACATAAATGTTTTGTGACTTCAGGCCTGTTTCTTCTCTGACATAAACACAATATTTTCTTGCTGTCGGAGTCACTGGATTATATAGACAAAATGAATGGCACTCATCCTTGTCTCAAGATTGACCTCCTCAGTATCATTAGCCAACTTTTTGAAGCTATAATCAACAAATCAAATTGTCATTACTCACAGAATCAATGCAGTACTAGACAACAAATACATCTCAAGGACAATCACATTAGATATTTCCAAGGTCTTTGTCAAGGTGTGGCACAGTAGGTTACTGCACAAGCTCTCTAGTTATGAAATCACTGGAAATGTCTTCTCAATTATTAATGGCCTGTTGAGTCTTAAACTCAATCCAGACCTCAAGTGGAAATCGTACACATAATCCATCACTAAAATGATGGAAAAATGGTCAGTTCCCTGTACCACTTTAGTGATACTCCGACTGTCCTATACCTTTATAGATCAAGCCTAATATATGGGCTGGAGCTACCCAGTCTTCACTTTCCAGTCTCAATATAGTCCAAAAGAGTCTCCACATCTTTGTAGGCAACTAATTATTTTCCACCCTGCAACACAGACAAAATGTTACAAGCATCTCACTGCTCTATTGCTATTTCCAGAGAAAGTGTCCAGATGGTCTATATTCCTTAGTTTCACCAGTTCTAATCTTCAGGGTTAAGACTCGCCATACCATGAACAGCATAACAGACCAGCCTTCTTCCCACAAACTGTTGCTTTGTGGAACCAACTCCTAAGAGGATGCTTCCCTGATCACTACAATCTTGGCCTGTCTGAGTCTATGGTCAGCCATGTATTTTGTACATACCCCCATAAACTGTGTCTCTTAGTCTATAGCCCTCTACCTCAAGTGGCTCTTGGGGTTTGTACAAGGGCCTTGTAAAATAATTTAAAGACATGGGTTTTCATCCCAAAGTGAAATAAAGTTATCCTGAACAACCACTCTTCTTACTAATGCAGGTGTCCCCCAGGGCTCTATTCTTGGTCTTACTTTTCATTAATGACCTTCCTAATGGCATCAGCTCTCAACTTAGTATGTATGTTGATGACACAACCATTTACTATTGTTTTGATAGTAAGTCTGATCAGTTTAATAAGGTCAAATTGGTGGCTGATGTCAAAAACAATTTGCTCGGGCAAATGATGGCTTTAATGACTCCAAAACTAAACTACTCTATTAAGTATCTGAGAAACCGCTTCCATCAACATGGCTGATGCTAACCTCCAGGAAAGTGGCTTATTCTACCTTCTCAGACTAATGCTCTTGGCTGACATGAAGTAGAAAGACTATATTGAATCCGTTGCAAGGTCTGCTGCTGAGGGTTAAGAGAATCTCTTTTTACTGATTAAACATCTCCAAGTTGAGTTCTGGGTCATTTACATCAAGACTTCCAAGAAGAAAACTTTGATATGGTCAGATGACCTAACAAAGTGGAGGTCTTCCTCTAGACTTTTGTTGATTGGTGCAAGTTGGCTTGCAAAATCAGTTGTAGAAATCTGTTTCAGAGCTGACTGTTTCACGGAACATGTAACTATACCACAAAAACACAGCAACTCCCAACTGAAGTTACTTTGAATTAATTTTAACTTCACACTGGTAAGCCATTTCTTTATTTCCTTTCAACCCACTGACCTAAATATAACACTAAAATAAAATTTATTTTGTTTACTATAAAGAAACTTAGTTGGTCTTCTTGTCATGCCCTTTATTTTCTTTATCCTCTTTTTTTTTTTTTTTTGTCACATACTAAGAAAGTTGGTTCAGTGTTGTGCTAGACAATTTTTCTGTCCACATATTTCTCTTACATATCTATAAGTTTACCATTCCCCATGTTTAGAATATTGTTGCCACATATGGTCTAGTACTCCTACAATATATCTAGAGCACCTTGATAAAAATCCAAAGAATCAGCAATATTATTGGTCCTGATCTGGCATCTTTACTTCAGTCATTTTTCCACTCCCATAAAATTGTTTCCTTGTACCTTTTCTATAAATACTTTCATGGTAATTCTTCAGATGAGCACTTCACTAATTACAGTCAAGTTGCCTAATGTAAATATAAATTCTATGCTAACAGTTTCTTTTCTTGCTCTTCTCGATTGTGGAACTCCCTTCCAGACAACTTTAACCTTCCATAATTAAAATGGAATGTCAATAGCTATTTACAGTCCTCTTGATTACTCTTTTTTTGTTTTTGCTCCTTAGTAATGTTTCTATTTCCTAATTCTTCCATGCCCAGTAACTCCTTGTAGTGACTTTACAGCCTTAGTGGGGAGTGAACTGGATTTAAAAAAAAAAAAAAAAATTTCCATAACTAAATGTGGTAATCATAGTTGTTCTCTTTTAAAAATTCCTCCATCTTAGCAAAATATTGAATAATAAATTAATGTTTCAGCCCAAAACCAACCTGACAACATGAATGGAGGAAAATAGAAACACACTTACTCTGAAATATTAAGGAAATAGTGTCTCTCACTAAAGTTAAACCTGCTATCACAATAGGTATTAATTTAAGTCTCAGTGAGGATTGAACTCAGTTACTGCTGTAGAGTATCTGGTATATTATAATAGGGGAAGGTGATAAATGTCTCAAATAAGACCCTGAATAGTAACCAAATACACACTAGAATTTATTCTGGGGAAAATTTCTCCATACTAAATTGGAAGGATTGAATAAATGTTGTAGATAATCTATAAAAACATTTGTCAACACAAGTCAGGTCAATCAATTGACAAGAAAAGTAGGAGTTTCACTTAAGGAACAATCATAAAACCTTAAAACAAGGAGTAGGGAGAGTCACGAGTGAAATAAGACAAAGTCTCAAGATCGTCCAGAGTTTGTATGCCTGTTTCAAAAATCCAAGGGACATTCAAATTAACATGTCTAATTAATGATAGAAAATGAATTGAGTAGGGACACAAAAATAGAAAGGGGTGTAAGTCTTTTCACCAGATTTATTTAATCTCTACATCAAAATTATCCTAAAGGAGCTGGAAATAGTACCAGGATTTATTATCAGTGAGTGTAATCTTATCAATATGAGATACAGAGATGACACTGTGTTGTTTGCTGACTCAGAAACTACAGGACCTTCTAGACATGATAGAAGCAAAAAGAACCATCAATTTTAAGATGGTTGTCAAAAAGAAAAAAACGCCTAAAATGTTAGCTACAAATTGGAGCTGTCAATATCAAATAGAGATTCATTAAAAGATATATCTGGGAAATGTTTTAAAGGATGTGAAATGTGACAAGGAAATCTGAAGGCACATAGGAAACAATGCCTTCCAAAAATTGAAAATACTAGAAACAAGAAAAAATTAGAAATAATGAAAAGAGTGCTGAACTGCTATGTAATATCAATCCTCCTATATGGAAATGAATGCTGAACAATTTCCTCACAGCTGAACAGGAAACTTGAGGCAATAGAGATGTCGTTCTACAGAAGGATGCTGACAATATCATGGGTGAAGCATGTAACCAATGAGGAAGTTTCAAGAAAAATAGAAACAAAAAAGAAAGAGACAGTTGAAATTTCTTGCACACATTGAGGAGAGAAGACCAAAACATCTGGTATAGGTGGTGTGTGGCAAGGATTAGAACATCTAGTCACTGCTGACCAGGCTGGCCCAGAATTGACCATAGATTTATAAATGTGCAAGATGGATACTGATGAGAGAAATTTTTTGGCATGACACAGCAAACCAACCTGCCCTGCAGCAGATAGCAATTGACTCAATATAGTCAGACCACTTTATGTCATTGGAAAACATTGGATTTGTCATAATCCAATGATTGAATTACGCCAAATATATGTCCCATTATATCATAGCCCTCAAGTTTGCGTAGAAAGCCAGTATGCCAAACTCTGTTGAATGTCTTTGAGATATCTAGTGCCACAGCACGAGATGGCCATTCTTGTCTAAAGATTAATAGATAACTTCAGAGGTGACTGTTAACATGTCAGTGGTAAACCTGGCAAATTGGAAGCAATATTGTTTGTCCAAAAAGAGGTTATGTGAAGTAAGATGCTTAACAAATTTGGTATTGATTAGACCCTCGAATACTTTGCTGGAAAGGTGTAAGAGACTAATAATGCAATAATTTGAGAGTTCAGAGGGTTACCTAGAATTCTTAAAAGCAGGAACTATGGAGCAGGACTTCTAACAAACTGAAAAGCATGAAGCAACAAGGCATTTGCTGTAAAGTTTGGAGAGAAAAGGGGCTAACTTTGGAGCATATTTCTTCTAGGACGATGACAGAGACCAGTGGTGGGGTTATACATATATCACTCAGTAAAGCCTCCATTCTAGGGGGAAAAATCTAGCAGAGGTCTTCAATTCCACTCTCAATTCATCTAGAGATAATCACTTGACATTCCAGGCATAGCCCTCTACCTTATGTGCAGTAAATGTCAAGAATTCAAATTGATTGAAGAGAGGAAGCACTGAGGATTTGCTATTGTTTAGCACACTCTTGCATATCTGCCGGTAACTCTAGAACTTGTGAGAGGCTATACAGTGTTTCATTCTATCAGTAAATAGTGACTTTGTAACCCTGCTCGTAATGAGTGCAAAGAGACATCTGTTACAATCATACCTGTTGCTCTGGTATAGCATGAAGAAATGACTCCCATGGACTATAGCAGCTGAAAACCAGGTTTCATTTGGTATTTCTGTCAGCTTTCACTCAGAAAGTGGCACATTTCTGAACAGGATGATTAAAAATATCTTTCCAGGGGACATTGTGAAAGAAGTCACAAAACAAGTCCCAATCAGAAAGAAATTCTGTTAATGGGAGGTTCATGACTGGTGAGAGAGTGGAAAGAGATATCTATAGACCTCACTGCATGATTGCCAAGTGGTCAGAACTGCAGCACATGACAGGAATCTGGAGTGGAGGTAAAGAAGAGATCAAGTAGTGAAGTGTGTCTATCAAATTACTGGGGAAATGTTTAGGGAAGTCTACTATTTGAGTGAGAGATTACGTAATAGAGAAGACAAGGTCAGTGACATTAGAGTGAGTAAGCCACCTGACATGATGGGCATTGAAATGGACAAACACAAAGATATCTGCAGATGGTTATAGAGGAAGGCCTTATCTATACTATCAGAAATTCTATCAAACATGCAACATTTGTGAGAGGAAGGGGAATTATAGAGGAAGAAGAGATAGTTGACCAAGTTTAATAGAGAAAGACACATGTAAGAATGCCAGTTGGAGATGTTTCCAAACATATACACCAAAACCATGGTTGTAGACATTAGAGTCTTTCTAAAAGAGAGGAAGATAGCCAGGAACAGAAAATTCAGTGGAAGAGATTGAAGAATTCAGATTAATTTCAGAGAGAGCTAAGATGTTTGGGGAGCATCCTAATAGGAATGATTCCACATTGCAGAAGTTGGTAAAATACCATAAAAGAATGGTTGAAGTGTTTAGGTGCTTTTTGGCAAGCTGGTTTAGTTGTGGTTCATTGTTTTTAGTTATGGTTTTCTAAAACATGGAAATAATAATTAGTAGCTGCTGGTCATCAAAGATAATATATGCTGGGAATTGGTGCAGACTGCAATAAAGAATTTTCTTAAAAAGAAATTTTAAGGTAAAAAATTCAATTTTTAAAACATTTGAAGAATATTTTTCCCAAAGAAATGTTCCAGGTGAAAGAAATAAGAAGCATAAAAAAAATTAAAATATTGTTGTTGAGTCGCCTCTTCTTTGTTTTTCCTACTTAGTCTTCTGTTCCTCCGACACTCTCTCTATGGCCTTCCTAATTCTCAGCTATTGCAACAAATATCATCGCTATTCAAGGAGATTAGCCATTATTATGCCAACTAGATTCACAAATACTGCTTGTAAATTGTAAAATGCAATTTTTGGCAAAATTTATTATTGGGGACAGAACTACAATTGTCATTATCAAATTACACAAAAAATGTCTCATGAACTAATTACTTTGAACATTTTCAAAATGCAACAGATTTGAAATTAAAATATTAGAAATTTTAAATGCTAAAAAGAAATGATATTAGAAATAAAAATGTACAAAGTACAAAATGCACCAAAAGTGATAATTCTATGAATTCAAAACTTTGGCACCAACTTCATTGTGCAATTAGATAATTTGTACAACTTTTAAGTTAAAATATTTTTCATTATGTTCATGCCAATGTTTCTGAAGGTCAAATTTATCTGAAAAAAATAAAATTTTTGTGTCCTTGAAACACATTTGGACAAAGCTAACAATTATGTTTTCCATAAACATTTCATCAATAATTATCCACATTTTTTCAGAATTAAAAAAACAAACAAGGTATATGGCATATATTTAATTTAAAAGGTTTTTACACAGATATATGGAATATGACGAAGTTGATATGAAGATTCTGAGGAATTTTGTGGCAGTGATCAAAGCATCTCATGAATAGCCTTTCTACTTAAAAAAAGATGTACGTGTCTGTTTTATAAAAAATGACAAAACTTTTGACAATGTATAAACCCTCAATAATTAACTTTCAAATTAAAATAATTTGAGTAATAGAATCCCATCTATACAAGCACAGCAACAACATACAGCTTGCTATATTAAAAAAAGGAAATAGCAAAACTAAAGTAACTGTTTTAATGAAGTAAAAAAAAAAAAAAAAAAATGACAAATACAAAAATATATACATTCTAAAAATGTCACATCTATAAAATTGAAATGGAACCATATTTGAACAATCCAAGATTTTATCTGCATCAACCAGTGAGTAATAATCATTTGAAAAAGTACAGCTGGGTATCCAAAAGCCACTCTTTCAGTTGAACCTGCAGTAATATCATATATATATATATATATATATTAGCACTATATCATTTTGATATGTATGTATATAACTTACGAAATTTTGTTATCACTCCACTATTCCGAAATAAACTTAATATTTCAAATGTTTGCCAAAGTTAAAAAAAAATGTTTGATGGTGCACAACTTATGACATTATTACAGATATAAACAAACAAAATAATAATATAGACCATTAACATTATTCTGTATATAACATTTTCCCCTCACTTTTAAACATGTTTTTATTTTTTGGAAGGTGTTATTGGAACTTAGTGATTATACATGAATTTTACTGAAGAAGGCTGTTATGAAAAAAAGAAGTCCTTACAAAACCAGAGTCTTTGCAAAATTAGAATCCTTGCCTCAGCAGCATTTGGAATTTTTTCTTCGTTTCTCTCTTTTATTAATAACCAACATAACCTCCTCTTGTATTGATGCTACTGAGAGCAAAGCCAATAGCCATGTAGAGAACAATGGAAGCTACAATAGTGACAACACTCCAAAAGAAGGAATGCATACTCCACTTAAAGGAATAGGACAGGTCTCCTCGTTTGTATGCACGGTCAGACATCACTATAAAAAAAAAAAAAAAAATGACTTTAAAATTATTTTTATTTTTTAAACAGATACTTTTGAAGATAGAAAGCATTTCTACTTTAATTGTCGACATTTACACAATTTCACTTTAAATAAGTTTACAAAAATAGATTTAAGCAGACAACTGTTTTCACAAATAACATTTGATTGAATGAGAAATGATAAATAAAAAAACTATTCTAAAAAATTTAAATTAATAAAATAAAAAGAAATATCACTGGTTACAGCTAAGTTAAAAAACAACTTAGCATTAATGAAAATAATTCATATCAATTATTTACATTTTCCCCAGATTAAGAGAAAAAGAAGACTTCATCACAAACACTATTTTATGACTTCAGTCAGTTCCTTCTTAATATTGTATGAAAGAACATAAATCAAACCTTAAAATTCATTTGAAAAAATCTGTTAACTAACCTTTTAACATTCTAGAAACCAGTTAAAATGGAGACTTTAAATCAACCTTTATTTTTATAATTTTTCTTAATAATAATAAGCAAGCAAAGAGGAAATCACCTCATGTACAGTGATTTACACAAAGACTGGCAAAAAGAAATTGAAAATTCCAAAGATAGACATTGATGATGATGATGAACATTTTAAGAAGGTGGAAGCTGAAATATTTTGATGAAAGAATGTGGAGGCTTAGCTGAAAATTTAAGATATTTGTCAGTACCAGGAATCTTAAAAGTTTATCATTTTTATTATTGAGCAAACAAGTTTTTAACTTTGAGAACATAAATGCATATTGATAAATTACAAAGCCATCAGTGTACATGTTTTTAAAAAATTCTATGAAGGAGAAAACAGGTTTCTGCCTCCCACCACTACTGCTGCCTTTTGTTATTAAATGCTATGTTAACTGGCAAAACAAAGTCCAGAACAGAACATTGTTCAACAACTTTTTAGTCTTCAAGAAAATAGAAACTGTTAATTAGACATGGCAGTAAACAAAACATTAGAATTAACAAAACACTGTACTTCATTTTCCTGATTAACTGCCAGAAAAAAAACCTGACCCAGACACCTCCGCTATCTTACTTAGTCAGTAAATAATAATTTTTATTTAACAACTGAGATTTAGAATGACAAATGACCAACCACTCCAAAAACATTTGGTGTAAAGTACTTATCAAATTTACTCAAAAGAAAGAAAGAAAAGTATAACAAAGAAAATTTAGCTTTACATAAAAACAGGTTTTATTTACTGTTAGAAGGTCATTCAGGACAGAATGCTAAACTAGAGCATTGTTCTGCTTCCCTAACATAATTTAAAATCACTTGTGTTTCCACTAAAATGTTTGTCAGGAATCAAATGCTAAAGAAGTCAACCAGATTTTATCAGAAAACTTATCAGTTGCACTCGCCTTTCACACATTGTGAAATAATGAAACTTTAGTAAGTGTTAGAAACGAAAGATACACACACGAGAAAGAAAATGATAAGACAAATATACAATAAAGAAATTTTAAAAAAATTGATTTATTTTTAAAAATAAAAATGTATTAGTAAAAACAGAAAGCATCTAAAAATGTTGGTTTAGGAAATAATTTAAAAAGATTCATTAAATTAAACAAAATATTTCATTAAGTGCATTTTTACAACTGTCTATATTCAAAACCAATTAAATTGAAAGCAAAAAAAAAAATTGCCTTTCTAAGGCTAAATTTAAACATTCATGACACATGACAAATGAACAGGTAAACAGAAGGAAATGAAAAAGAATTTGCTTACCAGAAAACAAGATACTAACTGGCCCAAGGATTGGATTGATGATAGTGACTAAAATAGCCAGAGTTAAATAATTATATGGTTTTGGCCCAATATATTGACCCTGAACTATGGCTTTATGTGAATAAACAGGATCACGAGTAACCAATATCATCTTGGATGATGTCCGGTACAAATCTGTGTTTGCAGTTGTCATTCTTTGAATAAAGAAAAAAAAAAAAACAATAAACAGGTTTAAAAATGATTCTTCAATATACAAAACAGAAAAACTGAAATTGAATGTTTCACTTTCTGTTTATAGAAATTTATTAAATTAAATTTTATTATCAGATCATTGCAAAAATTTGTTCCAATTTTCATTGACACTTGACACTGGCATTTGTTTTAGTGCCAATTTCTGGTGTGTTCTAGAATGAAATCTTGGATCGTTCAGTTACAAGTCAGAGTTTGTTGAATATTGGTGTTTTGTCCACAGATGGAGGATAAAAAGTTGCACTTTTGCCATGTTATCATATATTACTATGAATTTTGGTAAAGAACTGCAGCGAAAAACATTCAGACAGTCAAAATGTGATTTGGCAGATTTTGTCAGGGTGATTTAAACCTAAACAATTAACCACACCTTTGGTGAACTTCCAATATCAATGAAGATGCTATGTTTGCCATCATGGAGAATAATCAGGAGATTGCTAAGAGTTTGAAAATTGATATTTCAACTTTTGCCAATTGAAGAGACTTGACCTGTGGGTGCCACATTTTCTCATGGAGCAGAACAAGCTTGATCATGTTTCAGCAACAATTTCTTTGCTGTTACAACACAAAAGGAACTATTCTTGGACTTGTCACAGGTGATGAAAAATGGATCATTTATTATAACATTCTATGCAAACAAGCTTGTGCAGAACCCGTGGCTAAAGTGGGCTTGCATCCTATGAAGATGTTGTTTGGTGGGAGGATTGCAGAGGGGTAATGGTCATTTTGAGTTACTTGCAGCTCACGGAACAATAACTACAAAGAAGTATTGCGACCAACTCACATATGTCAATGCAGCTATTCAAAAAAAAAAAAAAAAAAAAAAAATGCTTGATTTTGGCAAATAAACACTGCATATCACAAAACAGACTTTGTAGAAGCTTAAAGAGTTGAAATGGAAAACTCTCCAGCATCCACAGTATTCTTCTGACTTGACTGCTTGGGATTTTCATTTGTTCCAGTCTAGGCAGAACAATTTAAATGACAAAAATTTGTACATACAATTAAAAACAATCTCAACTGTTTTCTAACAAAAAACAAAGTTACTATAAAAATGGCTTCAACAAATTAATACAATGATGGAAAATAGTTACTAAAAACAATGCTGCCTATGTACTTGACTAATAATATTTTTTTTTTGTGAGTATAGAAAATTTTGTTTTTAATTATTCAATTGAGCACAAACTTTTGCAATGGTCAACTTTCTCAAAGTAAAATTAAACAAACATTGAAAATTTAACACTTTAAGAACAAAGTCATGTCTTAAGATTTCAAATTTACATGTCAAACACAATTTTTGTTTTCATCTTTATAATGAATAATTATTGTATCAAAAATAACAAGAACTTATCAAAGATCAACTGTTTTGCTGTTTCATTTATTAAAAGATCAACTCTGGAATAAATGTTCTAGCATGGTATTAAAAAATATGCAAATAAAACATTAATGAGAGATTCTAACCACTAAATCTTATTAAAAAAAACTGTAAATTAATTAATTCACTGATTAATTAGTGTTAATCAAATATTTTCCAACTAGTGATGATGATTTTTTCCAAAATTTACTTTCCCACTATTTAAAGAATAAAAACAAGAATAAGCTAAATTAAACAAAATTTTATGACAAAATCAGATTTTTTTTACAACAAAATCAGAATTTTTAGCTGCCTTTCACAGATTAAAGATTTTTCCTTGCACAGTTTATAACTCTAGATCAGAATATGGAATTCACAACAAAATTAGTAGTACTGATGGCAAAATTTTTATTATAAAATTTACACAATAAATATGCTAGAGGAATTTCAGCTTTTAATGCATTTTTATTAGCATTATTCACAATAAGTTATTTGCTGGTGTCAAATTTTATTATGCAACTTGAGGATTGTTTATCATAGTGTAAATAAATATATATAATAGTAACAATTTTAATATCACAGAATGCATAAATTGTTTAAAAAAAAAATGAACACTAAACAGTGTTTACTGTTCATTTTTTTTCCCAAACCAAGGCACTCTCTTCAGTTGGCAAAATTATTGTATCAAAATTGGTATGAATAGATAAGTAATATGGAGGAAGATTTGGAGTACGTCTAAAACATGTAAATTAACAATTAAAATATATGTAAATTCAAAAGTTGTAAAACTCCATAGAAATTAAAAACAGGAAAAGACTTAAGGTAAGAAAGAGCTATATTGAAAGATATACTGATCGACGTTAAAAAAAGATTTTATTTACGAAGAAAGATACTTTTCGCACAAGACAGAAAATCCATAAGAAAAAGCGAGATATGAGATTCTGTCAAAACTGATTAATGTCACGATAAAGGAGTGACGTGCCAAGGGAAACAGAATTCAGAAAGAAAATCAAAGTCAACTGACATGTGCAGCCATGGAGAAGTTTCGGCTTGCAAGCAACAACTTCCAGACATTACTATAATATACTACCACTAACTAATATGCTTTTGGAGGTTAAAAATGCACCAAGCATAGTCTTACACTGTGAGACTTTAAAAGGATGTTCTCGAGTGAAAAAAGGAGTAAGGCCAAGAAATTACATAGACAGTTTGCTCATGCATCTAAAGAAAAATTAATAACTTTGGTTAAAGGTAGTAAGGAATGACAAGGAATTTCTGAATCAGATGAAAGATGTTTGTGATTCTTGTTCAGTTTTCCAAAGGTTTAGAAGACCCCCTCCTCGACCAGTTGTAGGATTGGCTCTTGGTAACAGGTTTAATGACACTGTATGTTTGGATTTAAAGGAATATCAACATAGCCAATGCTGGATTCTACACCTAATTGATACATCCACTAGATACTCTACTGCCAGATTAATTAAGACCAAGAAAAGTGAAGAAATTATTCGCAACATATTTTTAATGTGGATATCTTATTTTGGAGCTCCCAAACGTTTTTTAAGTGATAATGGGGGAGAGTTTAATAATGAGGGCTACTGACAGATGAACGAAAAATTGAATATTGAAACATGCACGACAGCTGCAGAAAGTCCATTTAGTAATGGTACTGTGGAACGTCATAATCTAATAATTGCTGAAGCAATGGAAAAAACATTAGATGATGAAAAATGTGAGCCAGAAATGGCTTGGGCTGTTAGTGCCAAAAATGCACTTCAAAATCATTCTGGATATAGTCCAAATGAGCTTGTATTTGGGTCAAATATTAACACCCCATCAGTTTTGAATGATCGGTTACCTGCATTGGAAACTGCAACAACCTGTGATATGGTTAGAATAAATCTAAATGCCCTACATACAGCGAGGAAAAGCTACATGGAAGCCGAATCAAGTGAAAGAATTCGGAGAGCCTTGAGATATAATGTAAGGACTTATGCAGATGAAGGATTTGTGACAGGTGACTGTGTCTACTATAGAAGACAAAACTACAACGGATGGCATGATCCTGCTAAAGTTCTGGGAAAGAAGGTCAATGTGTATTGATCAGACACGGAGGAGCATTTTTCAGGATGCATCCATGTCACTTGATGAAGGTAGACAAGGAATTGCGAAGTCCAAGGAATGAAGAAAATACAAATTCTTCAAATGAGATGAATGAAGTGTTGGAGGAGGAAGATGAAGGACAATATAATAACAATTCTAATTGCAATAGAAAGGAAGTGAAAGATAACAGTATAAAACCAAGTAGAAATGAAGTTGTAGAATATAAATTGAGAGGGAGTGATGATGTCACATGTTGGCGCTGCAACGCATACCACTGGTGGTTGTCACAGTAAAATATGAAAGAAATACTCACAATCCTCCAAATAAATGAAGTGACCTAAGACAATTCTTCTTCTGCTTACATAAAGAAGGTTACTGTAATTTAATACATACAGCTTCCAACACTTGTAAATGGTGTTTGGAACGAGCCTTAATCTAAATAGCAAATAAGTTGATAGAAAATTTGGAAGAGCATAGCTCATTCTACAAAAGGTGTTGTCCAATTGCAGATTCATGCACAGATTGCAGAACACAAGTGTGATTATGATGATATATAACAGTATAGGTTATTTTTTAACTTCAGATACATAAAGATTCACATATCTTCCCATTGAAAATTGTGTACCTGGGGATTCTTCCTGGGTGAAAACTGGTATAAAAACCTTCATGCCAGCAAGTGAAAAAGCAATCTTCTCCTTAATTCACTTCTGCCTGTTATACAAAAATGTGACAGTTTGGATCATAATATCCACTCTTAATAAGTATAAGCATGTCCTCAATGAGTCTAATTTGCTGTTTACTGATAGAATGAAGCACTGTATAGCATTTTACAAGTTTGATTCTCAAGATTACTGGTGGATAGAGCATATTAAACAAGAACAAATCCTCAATCCTTCCTCTCTTTTGAAGTATTGTCATCTACTGCTGATAAAAGCAGAATGCTTTGCTCATAATTTCTCTTCTAACTCCAATCTCTTCATCAGGATTATCTTTGCCTGATCCCCGCTAGAATGGAATCTCTACTGAGTGATATGCACACAACTCCATTCATAGTTTCTGTCCTAAACTAGATATGGTATGCAGACTTGACAGTATCCTGAGGAAATATGCTCCCAAACCAGTTCCTTTTTTCTCCAAACTCTACAACAAATGTCTTGCTGCTTCTTGTTATCCAGATTGTTGGAAATCCTCTTCTGTAGTTCCTGTCTTTAAAAACTGAAACTTCTAATCCCTCAAATTATTGTCCTAATAGTCTTTTACTTCTTTTTGGTAAAGTACAAGAGGCTCTGAATTAGTTAGGCATCTCACGCCATACAACCTTCTTTGAGATAAACAATATGGCTTTTGTTTCTCTAAATCAACTGCTGATGTGTTGATTATTACTGCAATTGTCTATCAAGCTTTGGATAAGACTGGCAAGGCGCAACCTGTGGTTTTAGATATCTCAAAGGCATTTCATAGGGTTTGACGTAGTGGCTTTGTTCAAGGGCTATGGTATCTTTGGCAGAATCTTTTACTTAATCCAATTGTTCTTAACAAATCATGCAATGAAAGTTGCTATCTGTTCACATTAATATGGGGATCCACCAGAGATCTATCCTGGGGCTAACATATCTTCATCAATGATCTTCCTAATATCATCAGTCCCCAGCTTGATACTGATGAGACAACTATTTACCCCTGTCTTAATAATAAGTCTGATATATAGAAATAGAACTGGTAGAAATGTCTTGTTAATTTTAACACCTCCAAAATGAAACAGCTATAAGTTCTATTCTAACAGTTTCTTCTCTTGCACTTTTATTGTCATTTCTTATCACTAAAGTCTTCTCATTCTCTTTCACTCTCAGTAACCCCTGGCATCTTAGTGGTATTATCACCTTGTTGGGATGAAAAGATTACAAACAAAACAAAAACATCATTTGTAAAAAAGATATAAGTTCAAAATAGAAATAAAGTTATTGAGTGATTATAGTACATTAAAAATAACTTAAAAATTTAAGAGAGATCATAGAGCAATAAAAAAAGAAATTAAAAACGTTGACAAAATAAGAATAAGAAAAACTGGCTTTAATGCTATCACAATAAAAGATTTGAGAAAATTAAAAGCAGTAAGTGGATTGACTGGCAAGAAAATATTTAAAGAAGCTGATGTTTCAAATATAAACAGAAAATACAGAATATTAAAAACATTGACAAAAGACATAAAAGCAATTAAATAACCACCTTTAGGTAAACATCACAAAAAGAAATGTATAATATACAATTCATGGTTACAACACAATTTCCATTAACCTTGTTTCAACTTATGCCATTTGCCTCCATACATAAGCAGAATAGCAAAAGAATATGTTGCCTAAGGGTGAAGAAGGCAGCATGGGTCAGTTCTTGGTTGTATGCCATATTGGATTGTTGTAAATTTGCTCCATTTCATTTGTGGAAACTATTGCCTGACATTATAGATCCTAAGCTTGTTGTTATAACAAGCTTAGCTCTTCTGATGGTGGTGCATTGAGGGAAAAGGAAAGTCATCACCATGGAAATTAGACATTGTTAAATGCTCTGAAAAGGGATAAATAGTGACAAACATTGGTCATTGCTTGGCTTAACTCATTTGACTGTCTCTTAAAACCTGTACATATTGAGTTTCCCTGTAAGAGATAAGGATATTTTCTTGTTAAACTATCTTGGTGAATTCCCAATAAAAAAGAAAAATACTCATGTTAGTTTCTCTTTCTTCCCCAGATTTGCTGCTGCTTCCGAGTACTATAAGAGGGACAGGATCTTACACTTTGTCATCTCATCTACAGAGTACCAATGACACCACTGGGAATGAATATAGAAGCAGTTTAAAACAATTTCATTTCATTATATGTATTATATTTATGTCCTCAATATGTTCTTTGGTCCTAATTATGTTAACATACATCACAGATTATTAGATTTTACTATTGCATTAGCATAGGTGAATGACACAAGTGCTTATTCACAGAAAACACAGATACAATTCAACTTCCATGGGAAAACATATTAGGATGCATCATAGAAATGGAACTCTGTCATAAGTCAAGGATACCATGTACATGAAAATTGATTTCTCAAACTTCTAATGATTAATGTAGAAGAAATTGGAAGGTTAGAGATTGAAGCTTTAGTGAAAATAACTAACCAACATTACTTAGAAGACAACAGTGGAAACATGGAGTAATATTTAAGGCTAATAGTGTAGGCAATAAAATTATAGATTCCTTTGAAGCTGATGATGGTTCAAAATAAATACAGAAACTTATTCTAAATTTTTGGACAAAATGTTTTTTTTCAGCAATACAGGTCAAACAAAAATACAAAAGTTAAAGATTATATTCAAGCAAGACAATGTTCCTTCTCAGTCGACAAAAAATGACTAAAAAATGTATGAGTACAGAAAACAATATTCAAACAAAGAAGATCTCTGGAAAGCAATAAAAGTTGCTGCAAGTCATGTTAAAGAAACCAAAATCAATGGCTTTTGTTTGAAGGTAATAAAAAAGTCAGGCAATTCATCTTGTAATAAGAAAAATAATTTATTCAGGTATACAGGATATTATGTTAACCAAATATGCTTCTATGGTTTATATCTTTTTCATTTATTATTAATTCAGATTGTTGTCTTTTTTTTAAAATCCTTTTCACCCCAAGCAAGGCAATAAAGCCACTAAGACACTGTGACACTATTTAGCGGTTGCGTGAAAATTAAAAGCGAGAAATAATTAAGGCAAGAAGCTATCACGAAAGACATACTGAGTTGGAGTTAGAGAGTTCGGCAGAGTTCCGAGGAGACGCAGATGCAGACAGAGTTGAACTGTAAGCTCTGAGACCAGCCTCGCAGGAAGCTGACTGAAGATTCATGCATCCCGACTTCTAACCAAAAACAATTTACTCACACCACCAAAACAAGTTTTACGAATATCGCCTGAAGATACAAAAAAAAAAACAGTTACCAAAAAACAACTTAAGATATTAAGTCTCGCCTAACAAATACAAAGTGTCACGAATCCATAGAAGCGAATTGGGAGAAAGACACAGTCCTGTATTCAGCAACTAGATATAAAAATATTTGTTATTCTTTTTTAACACATTTGAACTTTTCGAGTTGTTACTTTATTTTCTTTTACATATACTTGTGCGATGTCACCTTTGCTCGAATTCGGCTTGCATTACGGCCCGGTGACTGATTGATTTCGTCTACCCAAGATCAAATCGTGGGTAGGTTAGACTAGAAATCAAAGCAGTTACTTCAGTAACCAGACGTTGGAGGTGAGCTGGGAATGACAAGGCTGATACCGAATCTAACCAGATTCCCATCTGAATCAGCCAAGGGTTAAAATGTCACATTTGGCGCCGCGACCAATACCAAGTCACATTGGTCGTCACAGGATAGCACGGGCGCGGAGAGGCCGGGGTGACATCACAACACAAGGGGTTACTGCATGTTAGAGAATATGAGAAGAAAAAAAAAACACTATTAAGAAGAGAGAACAGTAAAAAACAAGAATTAAGAAGACAGAAAATAACAATTGACATCGCATTTAAATTTTTGAAAATCAAAGTTGTCAGGGAAGCAAGAAGAGTTTTTCACAAGCAAAAAGTGTGATAAAAAGAAACTACATTATTTACATTATTCAGACTATTGTCCTCATCTTTGTCGCCATATTTATCACAACGTTTCGGCTGTTGTACACTCCGGTCTTCTTCAGGTGGTTGGAATGTCGAACTAAACTCTTTATTTCGCTCACCGGGATAGACTGTTCTAGTTCCTCAAGGACACATGGCACAGTGGTTAAAGGCGTTGGTTAGATCCAGTGATAGGACCCAAAGAGAGTGAGTTCAATACCTGGTTAAGGCAGTGGAGAACTTTCAGAGGGAAATTAACAGGAGATAACTGATAACTGACATCCATCAAACATGGCACGTGGAACTAGAACAGTCTACCCCAGTGAGCGAAATAAAGGGTTCAGTTCGACATTCCAACCACCTGAAACAGCCGAAACGCTGTGATAAATATGGCGACAAAGATGAGGACAATAGTCTGAATAATGTAAATAATGTACATAATACCTCATCTCAGACATATAGACAGACCCAAAAAGAAACTATAAGCATAAAACTTATGGTTACAGCTAGACATTTCAATTGTAAAATGATGAGACCTTGCCACCAAACTAGTACTACACTTAAATTCATACAGTCTAGGTACCAAGAGGAAAATTCAATTACTATGAAAGTATTTATAGAAAAGGCACAGGTAAGCTACATTACAGCAGTGGGAAAGTAACTGAAGCTGATATGCCAGGTCAGGACAAATAACATTGCACATTCTTCTTTGGATTTTATCAAGAATCTCTAGTGCAGGAGCACCAAACCAGATCTGACAGCAACATTCAAAGCAGGGTCCAATAGTAGGCTTATATATATGTAAGATTTATTCTGGCAAGAAAAGCTGTCTAGCATGAGAGTGTGAACCAACTTTCCTAACAGTAGACCAAGCAATTAATTCAATATAATCTTTCCACTTTATGTCAATGGAAAATGGAGAAGGTGCAATGAGTCATTATCTTGGAGATTAACATCAGCCAATGCTGATAGAGGGTAAAAAGGGTTCTCTCAAACAATTAAAAGAGAGCAGTTTCATTTTGGAGGTGTTAAAACTAATAAGCCATTCCTTACCACAGATAACAAAATGTAGGCTATTTTTTGGGATCAGCTGCCAATTTGACTTTATCAACTTGCTAAGATTTACTATTGAGACAGGAAAAAATATTTGTCATCAGCATAAATAGTGAGTTGAGAACTGATGTCATCAGAAAGGTCATTGATGAAAATTAGGAACAACATAAGTCCAAGTAAAGAGTCCTGGAGGCACCTGGATTAATGTAAAATATAAAAATAAAGGACTGTCAAGGTGCATAAAGAAAAATATAAACATGTGAATGACGGACTTCGACAACGGATACGGAGAGAATATTTTATTCGACTCCTCACTCACTACACAGTATAAACAAACATGGCCGCCGCCCCGACTTCCGACCGGAAGTCCTTTTCCCGGCAGGGAGAGTTTTCAGGGGAGATAGCTCACATAGATTAACAGTTCTTCCCTCTTTTCTCTTTTTTCAGTTTGGAATCATCTAATCTGCAAAAGAAAAAAAGGGGCCGGGTATTTACATTATACAGATGATTCCTTTGGTTCGGATATGAACCCAAGGATCTTGAATGATGGCACTCCTTTCTTTGTCAAGGAGTCGGCAATTTGTACATCAGTTGATATCCAAGAGATCTCTGCAATTTCCTTTCTGTCAATCATTTCTCTCAAAATAGCCATCTCTATGCGAAGTCTCTTATCCAAAATTTGGGTTGAGGAATGTACAGAATCATAGAGACAGGAATTGTCTGTTTTGCAGAAGATCTTAATGTTGTTAGTATCATCGTTCAATTGTAGTATTTCTAACAAAAGTTTTCGATAAAAAATACAGGCTTCTGCCATGTCAACCATGGCTAAAGTTTCAGCAGCTAAAGTACTTTTGACAACTCTTCTAATACGCTTAGACTGCCAGGCAATGGGCATATACTTGTCATTGCTTCCAACTAAAAAAAAAAGTATATAGCCTCCCTGTGAACCTCCATCTGTTAAATTGCCAAAAGAAGCATCACTGTATGCAATAATTTTTAGGTGCTCAAGGTTCCCTAAGTCTGGAATATCTATATGAGATTTCTCCTTTTTTGCTTTTTTACCACCCTGTTAGCCTGTTTTAAACATTCTACATTTTCTTGTTTTAGTATCGAGCTTAACTCACTGACATCATAACTAAGATCGGGTCTGGTTTGGGTGGCTAACCAATTAAGTTGTCCGATCAGTTGCCTGGTTTCAGTAACCTCTGTTGAAGATATTGCATCTTTCAAATTTCTGCCTGGTTCTAGTGGGATACACCTTAGCTTTTTGACATATTCGTCCTGTCCAAGTTTAACATCATTCCCAGTTTTCTTTATGCTTAATCCTATATACTGGAACTCAGCAACTTCCTCAGATTTGATCCTAAACAAGTGACGAATCCTGTCCATGACTCTGCTCTGAAAAATCTCCGAGCCTGCAAAGCAAAAATCATCAACATGAGTAGCTATAATACCATGCAGTTTGTTTCCAAAGTTCCATGTAAATATGGCTTGATCATATTTTGAAACCACCACTGCTCCTGACTTCAACAATTCCTCTTTGAGTGTCAGGTACCAGGACCTTGATGCATCAGTCAAACCATATACACATTTGGAGAGTTTCCAAATATATCCTGGAGGTACCTTGGCTTCTTTGGGAGGATGCAAATAGATCAATCGGTCCAACTCTTTGCTCTGTAAAAATGCTGTTTTTATGTCCATTGACTTGCACACCCAATGGTTAGATGCCATTATAGCCAAGGCTATACGTAGACTTTCTTTAGAGCATGTTGGAGAATCATTTCTTATATTGCCCGCATCCCTTTCCTGAAAGCCTCTCGCCACAAGTCTAGCTTTATAGATCTGTTTGCCATTGACATTTTTTATTAGTATAAACCCATCTTGTGGATATTTTGCATTGGCCTTGGTCAGGCACTTGGGTGTAAACTTTATTTTCAACCCAGCTTTGGAGTTCGTTTTCTCTTGCCATTTCCAGGTCGTGATTAGAAGAAGAAATCATAATGTTTTCCTCATCACTAGAGGTAGCTTCATCCTTATTTATTGGTCTGGCTTTATTTTCTTTCCATTCCAATACTCCATGATTGAAGTCTAGCCAGAAGGGTTCACCTTGTTCCATAGCCACATTCATTAAATGCTTGTTTTTACCTGTAGCTTTGCCTGCCCTACTTATGACGTTCAATGTTCGCCATTCCGAATCATCATCATTGGCAAGTTTGCATTTAATGGATTGTCCTGGCTTGGGAAGCGTAATTGTTTTGTGAATTGGATTTTGCTTTGGTAGTACGTGTGCCTCTCTCACAGTCTGATGTTGTGCAACATGATCATTCAGAGTTCCTGGTTCTTCAGCAACATCGTTTTCGTCAGACATTGATAAGTTTGAAGATCCTTCAGGCTCACTTTGTGAAGTGGTGGATTCACTTATAGCCTCACTTTCAGAGGAACTTTGATATGTTTCTGGGTGAGACACGAGGCGACATGGGTGCACTCTTACATATGTGCCCCCATGTTTAACAAGTACCTGCTTGTGCTCCCACCCTATGACAGTTCCTGGACCGAGCCATCTATCACAGAAATTTCTCTTATAGAAAAACAACATCACCATTTTTGTAGGATTGTGTTGTACTAGTCCTAACTTGATGACGAAGTGCACGTCTTAATTTTTCCGAAGACTCACACATAATAAATTGTTTTCTAGCTGCATGCATGGCATTGAGGTTACTGGCAACTATCTCACTGGTAGAGACACCTTCTAATGCAGGGAGTTTATCATTCAAAAAGGAGGGCAGATTGGGATTCCTACCAAAAACAAGCTGATTGGGGCTGAATCCGTGAGCACTGTGAAGTGTATTCTTTGCACTTATAGCCCATGCTAGTGCTATCTCAAAACTACAATTTGTGTCCTCTACAGTCTTTTTTGACCATTTCTCCCAATATCCCATTGTGTCGTTCATTTAAGCCATTACTCCATGGACTTTCAGCAGCAGTGGTACGCACAACGATATATTTAAATTCTGTGCCATGTCACGGAATGATTCGTTATCAAATTCCCTACCATTATCAGTTAAGATAGATCCAGGAGTCCCAAAATACGCTATCCAGTGTTTAAACATAGCACTGATGATGTCCGATCTTTCTTTACTTGGAATCCTAACGCCGACACTGTATCTGGTAGCATGGTCAATCAAGTGCAGTACCTTGTTACCATTAATCTCTTTAATATCCATAGCAACAGTTTCATTAAAATAAGATCCTAATGGGAATCCAACAATAGGTCTAGGTTCGTTTTTTTTTATAGCGAATACACACTTCACAGGAATTTGGAAGTGCTTGTAAGATTTTCATAAATTCAGGATCTCTTATTCCAGCATTTCTAACTAAATCACATAATTTCTTACTACTGGGATGACTAAATTGTCTATGTAATTTGGTTGCAACTTTCACTTTTTCTGATTTGTTTTTAGAGGAGATTTCTTTAACAAGAAGAATGTGTTTGAGCTTACCTCTATCTGGTAGGGGTCTGGTGATAGGGATGTGATAATGACCAGACGATGTGCATCTCAATGGAATTTTCTTTTTAAACATCGTCACACTGTCATGTTCAAAATTGAGACAGGTTCCAGCTCTTTTCATTGCATCTTTGCTTAAGAGAAGTGGAATGTCAGAATCCACAACATCGGTAACAATATTGACGTCAATGTCTGCGATGACACATGGTAGAGTCACATTGTAGAGAGAGTCCAGCTTGTTTCCATCCCCGAACTTAAAAGTTCTCACTCCTTTCCTCATAATTATTTTTTTTTTTCTGTGCATCAGTTAATGTTTCGAGAAAACATTCATACCATTTTTTCCACAAACGGTGCCAGATGCACCACTATCTAGGACAGCGGAACCAAGTGTCTCACCCAAAAGCGTGTTGCCATTTGCCTCGCGTTTTTGCTGACTCATCAGCACAATGTTAGCCAGATACAGATAACTTTCGTGTTCGTCGTCCTCATGTTTGTCCCGGTATCGTCGACATAAGGGCAGTCGTAAGACCAGTGAAATTTGCAGCCACATTTAAAGCACACAGTGGGGTTGCCTTCGGGTCCTAGCGGGTTTATTTTGTTTTTGTCAGTGGAGCGTGTTTTGTTGTTGTTGTTGCTATGTCGTTTTCCACCGCGGTATGTTTTTCCTCGCCGACTATTAAAATGCGAATCACGGCGGTGGGAAGAGCGACCATAGTATACCTCGCTAGGTTCGTTTTTATTTTCAGTAAAGGCAATAACATCTTCCTTCTTGACCACTACGGGTGTAGAGTTCATAGATGAAGCTTCAGACGGCTGTCTATGCATAATCTTCTTTAATTGTGCCGACATGGAAGAGAGTGTCAGTTCGCCGACAGTCGCCTTGACTAGTCTTTCATTTTCAGGGTTGAGGAAGCACTCTTTAATGCCCTGAATGCAAGTACCGGTTCAGGCAGGATGATGTTGAAATCTTTCAACTTAGCAACGTGTCGGCCGAAGTTGATGAGAAAGTCTTCCACTGATGTTTCAGGCTGTCTCCGGTATCCTTCGAAAGTCTCGTAGGCCAGAAAGGCCGACTGGTTTATATCTTCCAAAAAAAGCGTGTCCAATTTTTCATACAGTTTAGCCATTCCATCCTCAGAATTAAGTGCCGCAACATCCAATTCCAATACAGCTTCTCTGGGTTTTCCTTCCAGTGAAAGAAATACTATGGGGGCGCGTTTTGTTTTGTCAAGCGACGTGGCCATTTCCCAGATTTGCATTTCTTTTTTTTTCCACGTGCTGTACTTGTCTTTAACTAAGACGGGCGGTGAAATGTGCTTTGAAGCCATAACTACGCTCTGCTACCAATGTTAGTATAAAAAAAAAAGGACTGTCAAGGTGCATAAAGAAAAATATAAACATGTGAATGACGGACTTCGACAACGGATACGGAGAGAATATTTTATTCGACTCCTCACTCACTACACAGTATAAACAAACATGGCCGCCGCCCCCCCGACTTCCGACCGGAAGTCCTTTTCCCCGGCAGGGAGAGTTTTCAGGGAGATAGCTCACATAGATTAACTTTCCATGCTTACTCTATCTCAATGTTCAATTAAATTAAATGTACAGCCCATAGATTATCCATTGTAGAGAGAAAAATGATAAAATAAGTGAATTTAATGCTTACCCTGGGAGATACGAAGATATAATTATTAAAATATTTCACAAAATCATTCAAAGTAAAACAAAAAAGAACTCAACACAAGTTTATTTAAAAGAAAATTAGATCAAAGCAAATTCAGTGGTAGAAGTATTTATGCAGATGAGCAATTTATCAAATCAATTGCTATGTCTACTGCTAGGAAAGTTGGTTCACTGCATCGTGATAGAAAATTTTTTCTTAGCAGAATCCTTCTTGCATATTAATGAGAATACTACTGCCATATCTGGTCTAGTGCTCCTGCTTTACATCTTGAGATTCTTGACAAAATTCAAAGAAGGGTTTGTAATATAGTTAATCCTAACCTGGTATCTTGACTTCAGTCACTTTCTCACCATCATGACATTGCTTCCTCTGTCATTTCTACAAATATTTTCATGGCAACTGTTCAAATAAGCTTTTTATCTCTGGTGCCTTTGCTACATGAAGGTAAGCTCACTGTTTTACTGCTGAGTTCAGCTAGATGAAATTTCTATTTTAACAGTTTATTTTCTTGTACTTCACACTTGTGGAACTCCCTCCTGATTTCTTGCTTCACTGCAACCTTTAAAAAAAAAATTTAAATGCAACTTCAACCGCCATCTTCCATCTTCCTAAACCCTGTTCCTTCATTCTCCTATCCTCACTAACGTCTTCTCATTCTCTTTCATTCCCTGTAACCACCTGCACCCTAGTGGCATTATTGCCTTGCTTGGGGTGAAACAAAATAAATAAAAATAAAATTTTTAAAAGTAAATAAATTTAAAAAATAAATGCATAATATTTATTATACTATAAATGAGATTAAAATTTGATAAGGAAAAACAAACAAACAAAACTATTCTTATAATTTTAAAATAAAGAAATAAAAATGTAGTGAATTATTTACTTCACTAAAAAATTCATGTAATGTGTATATTTTTGTTCTGAATTCAAATACAAAAAAAATGAATCAAGAAAATTCAACTTGGATTATCATTTCACCACATAATTTACTTTATTTTTAATAAAAAAAATTAATTAAGAAATTAGATATTTTGAATTAAATTTAATTCTTCAATTTATATATAAACAAACAATAAAAAATGTGAAAACTAAATAGAAACTAAGTAAAAAGCAAATAATGTTATGATCATTATTCAATGAAATAGGGCCAATATAAGATTCAGTCCATGCTCTAGTAGTAGTTACTTGTTTTGCTAAATCATTTATCCATTCACTGAGACCATTTGTAAACAGGTTTACCCACAAAATAAAAATAGTATAATATCCTTTATACCATGGGACAATGGCTGTCAATATATGTGTGAGAGAGAGCTGTTTTAATTCATGCATGTATGTAATAAATACACATATTTGTCCATATTTTTTTAAATATGCACAAATATGTGTATCTATTATGTAAGAGGTGAGCTAAAAATTTTTGTTTGGTCATTCAGAATTTATGGCAAGATCATAATTCTAATATACAAGCATATGGTGAAAAACCAGTTTTAAAAAGCAGCCACGTACCAAATGAGAATCAATAAATTTAAGTTGAGATTTATTACTTGTGGGGTTGATTTCAACAAGCATCAGCTTAACAGCAAAAAAGGAAAAAAAATGCCATTTTAAAAAAAATATAAAAAACAGTTTTCTTTTTGCTATATTAATTGATATTTTTATATAATTTCTTTGTTTGATAAAAGGGAATTTTCATTTTGTTTTATGTATTATGTTTTACTGGTTTAATAATCATTGTGGAAACTTTTCTATTAAACACAAACTTATTGTAGCTAGAGATTGTTTCCAGTTTAGTAGTTTCCATATTAAAATCAAACACTCTTATATGCTTTACTTTCCTGTCACAATATAGACAAGTCCTTACCTGATCAGTTCATAACTTTGCTTTTCTGGTTTCTTTTCAAGAGAAGAATCCATATCAGTAAGAAGATTTATTAATCAGAGTCACTCCTTGACATACTAAGACTGACTTCTGAGAATCAGGTTTTATAGTTCATACTGATGAGTAATAGACAAGGTCATGCAAACACCCAATAGGATATCTAAGTTCATGTATTAACTATGTATAGGTACATCTGCCTCGGCCTTTTACTCAAAGAGTAGTAACCTCAATAGAGTTGTCTGTGAAAATTTTTTCAACAGCTCAATTGAAAAAAGAAAAGAAAAGAAACTTAGGAACAGGTAAACTTTTATATATACAATAAAGTGATATATGTCAGTCAAACTCCAAATCAGTTACATTTTTTTTTAATTAACATAGCTATAAAGAGATAAAGCTGTGATTTTTTTAAAATCAGAGTACCATGAAGAGTTGAGAGTTAACCAATGGATTTAAATGGTCTCATTTAACTAAAAATAAATATAAATTAACCACCAGCTTCTTTTCAGTTAACTCTGCTTATAGTGTCACAGGCCAGATAAGGTAATTTTTATATTTCTTCTATGCGCCTTCAGGATGTAAGTGATCATGGCTCTCCACAATTTCCTGTCCTTTGTAGCTTTTAATAAATTGGCTTCTTTTTCTTTTTTTTTTATATCTCTCCTAAACCTTGCTCTGCTATCCAGTTATTCAAGCTTGTTAGATAGGTTATGCAATGTTTTCCTCTGTCCCATGAATATCAAATTTTCCAAGCTGTCTTTCCTCACTGTCTCTTTCAGATGTTAAGTTAAACTTTGTCATTGCGCACATGTTCAGCCTATAGTATTCTCAGCATTCTTTTATAGAACCACACTATTCTGTTTGCCTATGTCTCTTCTTCATCTGTGAGAAGATTGTCCAGTATTTTTATTACACTCACATAAAACATGTTTACCTAAATATTATATAAGTTGAAGACTGGCCATAAATGTCTTGGGGGAAAAAGTTAAACCTTCTGTCTTAAACATTTAAATACATAGTGTTTATGATTTAGAAACTAAAAACAGGAAACCTCTTTATCAAAGCATAAATGGATACTTTCTCTATCAGAAATCCATAATGGACTAAAAAAACAAAAAAAAAGTATCCTCTTTGATGTCATGAGAGGTGACATGTAAAGGGAAATATTGCCCAGAAAATTCAGCTCCAGTTTTGGTATTTTGTGGACAAGTTTTAAATTTGTGTGTCTGTATTTAGAAAAAGATTTGCATGACAACACTTTCCAAAAATGTAAGACATTCCATGAATATTTTACTTAGATAATTGCAGATGATCCCGTTAGTTGTATAAGTTTATTTTTAAATGTATAAATTTTTAAGATTTACGTCTGTATAAATCTGCATATGAAAACTTACGTTTACCTAGAATACAAACCTTCTTATTCAAAGTTCCATGGTTTTTGTTGGAAAATCAAAGTGATCAGATCAACATAAAAAAAGAGTAAATAACAAGTATTGTAATGAAGACACAAAACACTCTGGCAAAATGAAAGATTGGAAATTGCCTTTTGCTTCAATGAAGACTATTGTAAGACTGAAGCAGCATGATTGTGAACTCACTTGTGTAGTAGATAAATTTTATCCTACAAATGAAGGAATTTGGAAACCAGATTGTCTTCAGTAAAATATCATGCATATCTTTCTGGGTTTTGTTTAGGGAATTTAGGATTAAAAGAAAAACAAGAATCCCAGTTGAGATTTCATCCTGATTCATTAAAACTGCATATCAATCAGTCATGCAGTACTGAGTAAAACAGAAATAACTCAAATTAAATTAAACTTTTCTTTTATATGAAATTATCTGTATAGATACCATGAAAGATTAACACAAAATAAAAGTTATAATTTTATACTTATTTTTTTTTTTAGAAATTACAGATATAAATCAGTATTTACATTAGTCGGACTATTGTCCTCATATTTCTCGCCATATTTGTCACAACGCTCCGGCCTTCTTCAGGTGGTTGGAATTTCGAACTGAACCCTTTATTTCGATCACTGGTAGACTGTTCTAGTTCCACGTGCCATGTTTGATGGATGTCAGTTATCAGTTATCGCCTGCTAATTTTCCCACTGAAAGTTCTCCACTGCCTTAACCAGGAATTGAACTCATCTTCTTTGGGTCTGTCACTGGATCTAACCAACGCCTTTATCCACTTTTCCTTGAGGACATCTGGGTATGAACTTCTGAGTATTATAAACCTAATGTTTTCAGCATCATTTTTACCAGTGCTCATATTGCAATTTTGCTGTTATCATTGCTTCTCTCTGGCACTCCTTATTACTGGTTCCCATATTGTATTTATTTCTATGCTTGGTCGACTCAGGAGATTTTTGTGGCCTAGCATATGTGCTGATTCCTTAAGTTTACGAATTTTCCAATGGTGTTCCCTCTCTATGATCTCAACATGATCCCACAGGGGGTGGTGATCTCCCTTCTCTCTCCATATGTGGTCAGCCACGCCTGATTTTTCTACTTCCCCTCGCATTACAGCTTTCTGGTGTTCTTGAAGCCTTACCTTGAGGGGGCGGCCTGTCTTCCTTTATATTCCTTTCCGCAGCAGAAGAAGGACGGAGCGTACAACGGCCGAAATGTTGTGACAAATATGGCGACAAAGATGAGGACAATAGTCCGACTAATGTAAATACTGTACATAATACCTCATCTCAGAAATATAGACAGACACAGATACAAAAGTTTGAAATTTTCTAAACATTTGAAGGATTAACTTTATTAGCTTACTATTGTAAGACTGCATAAGATTATTCTAAAGTCATAGCAATTAAAGTTTGAGACAGAAAAGTAATTTTCAAACGTGTCAATATTTTATCAGGTTAATTCACTTGTCACATTATTTGTCACCAATTCTGAATAACAAGAGTTTATATGCAGATAATTATTTTTTAATTTTTTTCTTTGTAAGTTATCACAAAAATAAAGTCATTTAATTTTATTTCATCATTTTTAGTTGGCACAAATATTTTGGCACCAGATTTTCTCACTTGTCATTCATTTCATTCAGTAAAAAGCTTTTATGCAATAATATTACATTTATATAATGCATATTATTAATATGCATTATATATGAATATTCATATGATACTGATGCTAAAAATAACCGATGGTAATGTATTTAAAAATACTTGTGTTCTTTATTATAAAAATGTATATAATAAAAAATGTAATATTATATAAAAAAGTTAATAGGCTAATAGGAGAACCACTGCCTGATCGGTGGATGGCATGTGCATTTGTGTCAGGGCTGCCACATCATGTTAGGCAGCTTCTCAAACCTTCGTCCAGGATGGACGACATGAATCTAGAACAGATTCTGACCCGAGCAAGGGCTATTATGACGGATGACGAAGGGTGCCAGGTATTGGCCACTGCATCCGTAGAGCTACCGCGCTCAGAAGCTGAGGTTCCCCCTGCCAAACCTGTTAGCAGAACGATTACCTGCTACAAGTGCTCTGGACCCAACCATATGGCGAAGAATTGTACACAAGGACGTCAGGAGAGGTCAAACAGAATGCAGAGGTCTGGCCGTGACAAGTGGTGTTTTCGATGCGATGGCATTGGACACATTTCCTCAGAATGCCAGGGAAACACCCAAGGGGAGAAGGCGTCAGCGCCAGCCTTCTCCCCGAGCAAGTAAAAACCAGGAAGTTACCCACTGTACAAGTATTTGTAAATGAAGTGGTGTGTAACTCAACAATTCAACTGATGATAGCAGGTAGGCACAAAGAAAACCGGTGTCGCACGTCCAACCTTCTCCACGAGGCGAAGGCCTTCTGATCTTAAACAGCAGAAACGAGCCTGCTTTATACAGCTGCGGACCAACCACAATTTGCATGCGAATCACGAGGCAACGAGATTTCACGTTAACTGACCGAGACCGCTCGGCATAAAAACGCCCGCCGCCATTTTGGTTTTCTTTTTTACAGTTGGAAGGACCAGAGTTTACATACTGCGCAGATTCAACGCGTTTCCGAGGTAGGCCATTTTCACAATTTTCCCCACACCCCCCTGATCTCATGATCACAAACAGGGCAGGGGAGGTGGCGATCGTCGCCGTCGAGTCCCTCTCCGAAGGGGATAACACAAAGCTTCATCCTCGTCGTGTTCTCGTCTGTGGTTTGAGTGTCGGTAAACACTGTGTCCGCCCGGGAGGCTGCTGTTATCAGAATCGCTGCCCCTGCAGGTCTAACTCAAGGCAGATTGAACGCTCACTACTTCCAGACTCGGAATCGCTTTCATCGCTTGGTAGCGGTAGTGATTGCGTCACCGGTCGCAAGTCTTTAATGTGACGAGGCACCCCATCAACTCTCACAGATTGCGGGCTGATAACCTCCGTAACACGTCCAGTGCCGTGCTTTGTCGTACACTTGCCGCGTGGGTTTTTGACCCAAACGATGTCTCCTTTTTCAATCTCCTCCAGTCACTTCTAGTTCAGGCAGCGGGTTGGCTTCGATGCCTTTCACGCGACATGATATTTGTGCAGTGCATCAGCCGGCGCCGTGGATGGTGAAATGTTATCCTTCGACGACATTATACCAGTAAACCGCTTCGATACTGTACAGCCCTTCCTGGCTGCGATGGTCTTGATGGTTCTGTGGTTCCGCTCCACGATGCCGTTTCCACTTGGCGAGTAGGCACATCGAAACCGCAGATGCACGTCCCAAGTGTCCGCAAATTCTTTAAAATCTTTACTGGTGAACGCGGTATCGTTATCCGTCAGTATTTCCATGGGTGGGCCTCGGTCCAGGAAAACATTCTCCAACAGTCGAATGACGGTGCTCGCGTCTTGTCTGCGCAGCGGCCGCCATACCGCAAACCTGGAGGACCGCAATCAATGAGTGTTAAAAAATTCTCACCATTGTAGTGAGTTATGTCCATTGCCAGTCTGCTCCAGTTGCTCTTCACGCTCAGTTCTCCCCTTTCCCAGTGAACAGGTGCCGGATCGATCGACTGACAGGTTGTGCAGGCCTTCACAACAGATTTAACGCTTTCTCTGGACACCTGCGGGTCGACTAACCTGGCGAAGTACAGAGTTCGTTTCACGCCCGGATGTCCACATTGACGATGCGTATTGGCAACCTGGTCCTCATCCAGTCATCTCCCTGCCACTGCACAGCTCTCGAGTGCCGGTTCTCCTCTCTTGAGCAGTTCTAGCCACCTGTGCGGTACTCTGGTGAGGCGATCTGCACGGTTCTGACAGGACTGCACGAGTGTCACGTCTACGGTCAATCCATATTCGTCCACCAACGATCGCAAAATGCCCTACCGTCGCCTGACCAGCATCTCACCAGTCAAAATTGTGTTCACCCGTGCCTTCCCGGTCAAGGTGTCTGAAATCCACCGGTGCACACACGCCGAATCAGTGACCAAGTGCAACGTTGTCGCCTCCCACTGGAGAGCCAGATTCACTCCTTTAAGCGCCGCATCGAGTTCAGCCAAATTAATGTGCCTGGCATCATTAGTCGGACGCAGCCAGCACGCATCTTCGATGACATTTCCGTTTACTTCAATGCCACTCCTGTCGCCACGGAACTCGCGTCCACCCAGACTGTGATCTCGTCACCACTCATGCACCAGTCTCCTCCGACGGGATCCAGTTCCCGCACTCTACTTAACATCTCTGCTAGTATGCGACAGAGAGGGGATCTTTGATGTTATCATCCCATCCGTTGGTTGCTGCAGTTGCCAGGCGCTTGACGAATGCAACTGCCACCCTGAGCCATCCACACACTGGGAAGTGTCCAACAAGTTTCCCACACAACGAAAATCGCGCCGCCCGGTCAACACATCAGGGGCTTCCGGAATTTGACTTCCTAGTTTCCATCGGAGGGTGCCATTTTCTTCCCAGACCTGCAAGCCAAGAACTCTTGCTCCATCTCTCAGTCGCACGGATCCTTGCACACCAAACCGTAATCCGAAAAGTGTTGTCTTACACGCGATGCAGAGGCCAAACTTTCATTAATGAAGATATCATCAACGTATGCTGATGTGGCACTTTCAATTGTGCGGTCTTGCGATGCGATGGCGTCTATAACGGATTTCATGATGAGTGGCGCTACATTTAGCCCAAATCCTAGCAGCGTAAGACAGAAGCGTTGGCCTTTGAAAATAACCGTTTGAAATGGCCTGGCGCTTCGTCGATGTGAATCTGAAGATATGCGTTCCGCAGATCCAGAAGCGACACATTGGCTCCCTGCCGCCACCATGTTCTCAACTTATGTGCGCACACTTCTGCATCGGCAGTGAAAGCATCCACAAAGTCGTTCAATTCGCGGTAATCGAGTACCGGACGCACCTTCTGTTTCTGCTCCTGCGACTGCCATCAAGGGAATCAGACACTTTGGGGTCCCAGTCTTTCCTGGGGTGCGGAATCAGCCAGCCGTTCACAATCCACTGCTGAAGCTCTTTCTCGTATTTTCCTCTGATGCTGTCTGGAACTTTGTACTCAGCGACCTTGTTGCGAAAGCTGAACTGGCGGGTCTTTTTTGGGCCCATTTCCACCTGGCGGTCCACACTCACTCGTCCGGAATTGAAGGAGACGTCGAAATCCGGCTCACTAACGCAAAGGGCTGCACACACCTTTCTTCTTTCACCCAGTTCCACATTTCCGGCTGGCGTGATCATCATGCCTCCTAACGCTCGGATCGCATCAATCCCAAGTGGCAGGTCGTACCCGAGGGGCCTTTGACGTGCCACCAAGACGTCGACTTTGGCATGACTCCCTCCGTCTGTTAGGACTGACACAGTCCCGACACCACAACAGGC
The DNA here is from genome assembly GCA_903632075.3 of Acanthosepion pharaonis. NCBI lineage: Eukaryota > Metazoa > Mollusca > Cephalopoda > Sepiida > Sepiidae > Acanthosepion > Acanthosepion pharaonis. The sequence continues at coordinate 58,040 of CAHIKZ030002928.1, read as the reverse complement.
CGGGACACCCAGTCAATCGTCCGAATCTCGATTTGTTGACTGTTCCATGTCACGCATCGATCCGCACTAACGATCGATCGGGAACATCCAGTGTCAACGGCGCCGAACATCGTTTACCCTCAACGTACACGTTGACAACAGGCAATGCCGCATTTACTGACCGAGAGGGGCAAAGGGTTGCGACAGCACCTTGTCCCCGGACTCATTCGAGCAATCCTGTGCTACATGGCCTAACTCTTTGCAGCGATAGCAGCGTAGTGCGTGCTTTCGGTTCCGTCTGCTGCTCCCTCCTACGTCACTTCGGCTCCGGCAGTCCCTAGAGAAATGGTTGGGTCCACCGCACTTGTAGCACTTTGGGCCCTCCCTCGGTGTCTCAGGCGTTCTCACGGCTGCCGCGATCTGTTCTGTGTCCTTCAAGATGTTTCGGGCCCTGGCTAGCAATTCGTCAATTCCCAGTGTGTCCAATCTTGAAGACGCTCGCAGGAGCCGACTGGTGTCATCGGGAAGCCCTGCCAGGAAGGCGCACCCCAGTATGCGGTCCGTTGCTCCGCCAAACGGTACTGCCAGCCTTCGCAAATCAGCCAGGTAAACATCCACGGTCTCACCCGGCTCGAGCCGTCGTCCGACGAACTGTTTCCAAGCGATGAACGGATCTATTCCAAAGGCCGTATACAAGGCGTCCTTGATCTCTTCTAGGTCAGCATCGTCCCCGAGTTGTTGATATACTCGTAGGCTCCTCCGTGAGTCTCAGTGGGATGACTAGTGCAGGTTCCTTTATTTTGGACACCCTGCAAACACGTTCGGCCTTTTCAAACCATTCGATGATAGTCGGCCTGTGGGGAGCCGTCGAATTCTGGGATCAACTTTAGATCGAACTTGTCCATTGCCGAAATAGCTTATGGTGTGTAACTCAACAATTCAACTGATGATAGCAGGTAGGCACAAAAAAACCGGTGTCGCCGTCCAACCTTCTCACGAGCGAAGGCCTTCTGATCTTAAACAGCAGAAACGAGCCTGCTTTATACAGCTGCGGACCGACCACGATTTGCATGCGAATCACGAGGCAACGAGATTTCACGTTAACTGACCGAGACCGCTCGGCATAAAAGCATTATGCATGCACGCCGCCATTTTGGTTTTCTTTTTTACAGTTGGAAGGACCAGAGTTTACATACTGCGCAGATTCGAACACGTTTCCGAGGTAGGCCATTTTCACAATTTTCCCCACAAGTGCACAGCTCTAGTGGATTCGGGATGCCCACAGACGCTGGTGAGCAAGGCTATGTGTCGCTGCTGGAGGCAGAAAGAGGTGGGAGTGTTGACTCTCGACGGGAGGACCCTGAAGTGCCGTGGATATGGCAAAATTAAGTTAGGCGTCGAGCAGATTCAGCCCGTGACTGTTAAGGTTCTGGTCATGGAAGGACAGTTGCTAGGGTTCAATCTTCTCGGGATTGATGCAATCAAAGTGCTTGGAGGTGTTCACCTGACTGAATCAGGTGAAGCACGTTTCGGAAACCTGAACACATGTGCCGCCATTCTTATCAACAAACCTAACTTTAGAGTGACGTTGAACCCGAGCACGAAAACGTGGACTGCATTGTGGAAGTGGGCGAGTGGTCATTCACCTAGCAAGTTGGTCAATAAAGTACAGGAGTACACAGTACCTGGCCACGTCCGGGATGCATACGATAAAGAACTAGCTCGGTGCCAGCGAGACGGATGGCTACTGCCATATCCCGAGAAAGAGCTTGGCCCACCCAAGGGATTAATTCCCTTAATGGCGGTCGTACAAGAACACAAACGAAAGGTCTGGCCAGTATTAGGAGTTGAACGGCTTTGTAGACGCATTCACAGCTGATGCAGAGGTGTGTGCGCAGAAATTACGAGAATGGCGACGACAAGGAGCTGATGTATCACTGTTGGATTTGAGAAATGCGTACCTACAGATCCACATTGACAAATCGCTATGGCCTTTTCAAACAGTGGTCATTAAGGGTAAGCGGTTTTGCCTTACGTGTTTGGGTTTTGGCCTGAATGTGGCACCACTTGTCATGAAGTCAGTGATCGACCCGATAATGTCCCAGGATCAGGACATTAAGAGTGCCATGTCGGCATACGCTGACAATATCTTCATAAATGAAGGCCTAGTTTCTGCAGCACGTGTAAGACAGCACTTTGCAGATTACGGGCTAGTCTGTAAAGATCCAGAGCGATTGAGAGACAGAACTAAGGTCCTGGGTCTGCAAGTCTGGGAAGGAAAGCAATTCCCTTCGATGGAAGCGGGGAGGTCAGGTTCCAGAAATTGCTCAAATGGTGACCCGCCGAAGCGTATTTTCCTTGTGCGGGAAACTCGTGGGTCATTTCCCTGTGTGCGGTTGGCTTCGGGTGGCAACTGCATTTATTAAGCGTTATGCAAGTATACTAGCCAAAGGATGGGACGACGAGATAAAGGATGCCCCTCTTGGACGTATGCTGGAGGAAACAGTGGCCAGAGTGCGAGAATCAGATCCTGTCGGTGGAGACTGGTGTGTGAACGGCAATGAAATGACAGTTTGGGTGGATGCAAGCTCTGTGGCTATGGGAGTAGCACTAGAGGTGAATGGGAGCGTCATAGAAGATGCTTGCTGGTTACGTCCAACTAATGATGTCAAACACATTAATCTTGCTGAACTTGATGCGGTGATCAAGGGCGTGAATCTTGCCCTGCAGTGGCAGGCACCAGTTATGCCTGTGGTCACCGATTCAGCATGTGTGCATCAGTGGGTGTCTGACACCCTGACAGGAAAGACGCACGTGAACACGAAGGCGGCGGGTGAAATGCTGATGAGGCGGTGCTTAGAGACACTGCGAGCTATGGTGGAGGAGTACGCACTGACTATGACTGTGACGTTGGTAAAATCTTGTCAGGAGAACTTGTGCAAGTGAGTTGTGCCACTGCAACAAGCCAGCTGAACAAAAGTCAGGTGACCCACATCCACCAGCAGAGTGGGCACTCAGGTGTTAAAAGAACAATGTACTTTGCTAGGACCGTAGATCCAATGGTGTCTAAGGAACTGATAAAATCTGTTGTTAGAACCTTTTTTATTGGCCAATCGATCGATCCAGCACCAGTGCATTGGAAAAAAGGAAATTTGAGTGTGAGAAGAAACTGGAGCAGGTTACCAATGGACGTGACCCATTACAATGGTAGCCATTTTCTTACACTCATTGATTGTGGTCCCTCCCGTTTTGCAGTATGGCGGCCACTGAGACGGCAATACTCTGCTGGTGTCACTCGTCAGCTGGAGACGGTCTTCTACGAACGAGGCCCGTCGACTGAAATACTGACTGACAATGACACCACGTTCACTTGCAGACAATTTAAGGAATTTATAAGCAGCTGGGGCATGCATTTAAGGTTCCGGTGCGCTTATGTGCCGTCTGGAAATGGCATTGTGGAACGCAACCACAGAAGCGTCAAAACCATAGCGGCCAGGAAAAATTGTTCAGTCTTGGAAGCAGTCTACTGGCATAACGTCACACACAAGGACAACCTTTCACCTTCCACGGCACCGGCTGATGTACTGCACATATACCACGTCTGGGTGAGAGGCATTGATGTGACGCCCCTGCCTGAATCACAAATAACCAAAGGGGAATACAAGAAAGGGGACATTGTCTGGGTTAAGACTCCACGTGGTAAATGCATGACCAAATTTGGAACTGGACGTGTGACCAAGGTGGTGAGTCAGCAGTCAGTGTGGGTCGATGGAATGCCTCGTCATGTTAGAGACCTGCGCCCTTTTTTGGGCTCAAATCCCACAACTGACAAAGAAGACACAGAGGATAGTGAACAGCCAATATACGTTGGATTCAGCAACCAATCACTCCGATATCAGTAGTTTGCCAATAGATCGGGACGTGTCTAATGAGAGCTCAACCAATCCTCCTTCGGAGGAGCACCCGGAACAAAAGACCGTATCCGCACTGTCATCTGTGTGATCAAGAGATCAGGGGGGAGTGTGGCAGACATGAGAGTTCTTCGAGTGACGTTCACGGTTGGCGGCTAGAAAAGTCTGTTAGTGCGATTTTGAGACAGAACTCAGGAACGACTCGAGGTTGGAATACCAGTTGGGAGAGCTTGAATTTACTCGCTGGTTGCTGTTTTCTTTATTCGCCACAATTTATCTCATTTTTGAATCACAGTTTGTAAAACTGATCTATTGTCTAAAAAAGAAAAACTGGCAACACCTGGGAAAATGTCTTCCTTCACAAGTCTTTTCAACAGTTAAATGTAATGAAGTAAGTGAATATTTTGTTAATAATAAGATTTCATTTTTATGAGCCCAACAGAATTGTATTTAGAATTGTTATTGTGTCTAAATATTTATGCACAAAGACAAGTTTGTTTTGTAGATTATGTATTCGGTGTCATTTTTTTATTTTTTAATAAATGTAAATTTCTTACAAATTTCATATCAGAGTAAGAGTTTTCTTTTTCGTTTGCGTCATTAAATACTATAAATAGAATATGTTACATGAATTGAATAATGATTGGACATTCTCTCTCCTCCCCTTCCTCCTACTCCCCCTTCTTCTAAATCTTTTTATTATGTGGAAAATTACTTAATATATTGCATGTCATTATGAGTTATTCCACAATCACTAAACTTTCAAACATTATTCTTTTATTCCCAGAATAAATATCTTTAAAATGTTTCTTCCAAATTAACTATTCATATTTGCCTTTTAAGAGGCTAAGATGAAAAGAAATAAAAAACAAAGTCATAAAAATGTAATGAGCATGGCATTTTCACTTTTCAATCTTCTTAACTTCCTTGTGGAAGTTAAGAAATAAAAACAGATAAATAGGTCAACCATCTAAGCAACTGCTAACTTCTTATGTTAAAATTGTGATTTTGGGTTATTTGGATCAATTTAAAAGCAAATAACTTTTTGAAAACTTACCCAATTCTCAAAATTTATGGCATCAAAGAGATTTTTAAACCCATTGTGTCTTAGTGGCTTTATTGCCTTACATGGGGGGAAATCAATTTAAAAAAAAAAAAAGAAAAAAAAAAAACTGCTTCACAACTTAAAATAACTGCATTTTTATTTACCTTCTTTTTTGTACAACAAATAATAAATTAAAATAACAAATTAGAGGCAAAATAGTGCGCTGAAATGAACAAGTTGAACAGTAATTTAGCTGAAAATATAATGCAGCAAATGATATAATGAGAGATGCTTCCAATTATAGCAACACTGACAAGTGATTCCAACAAATTCAAATTATCCCCCAAAATTCTTCAAACTAGAATTGTTAATTTCTAATCAAATACTGACAATTTACTTGGCAAAGATGAAAGAAAACTACTCTGATGACTGAATAATGGTGCTATGAATTTATATAAATAAAAGAATGTGTCAACGTAAAATATTCCAGAAAATTTTGCATCAACCTAATAATTCAGTCATAAATTTAGGGCAGCCAAGTATATAAAAACATGTTAAAATCATTAAAAAGCCCCACCTTGAGACAATTTACCTGTTACTAAGCTCATTTAAGTGCACTCCTATGGTCATTATAGGAGATTATTGCTAATTCACACCAGCAATGAAAACAAAATATAAAATCCGATTATCAAAATTAAGGATTACAAAAAGATTTATAAAATGATACAAAAATTCTGAAAAATACCAAATTATTTTTGAAATTTTTAAAGCTAAGATTAAGGAGTCAAACATTTTGAGTTGAAAATTTTGTTACACTAATTTATTTAGACTATTTTCTTTTAATAAAATTTGTTCAATTAGTGTATATTATTAAATTCTTCCATGAATAATAATGGATTTTTGAATTTAATAACTAAGACTTGATTTCTAAATTATAAAATGTATATTTATAACTTCAATTATAATTATTTGACAATAGCCAAGTTAAAAATGAAGGATGACATTGATATTAAAATAGTATGCTAATTGCTGAGAGAAAACAGACTTTATTTTACTCCTCCAAATTAAGATTCTAACAATGAATGACAATGACAAGCTTGGCTAATATCAGGGATGAAAATTCAGGCCTTTCATCTTGCTACATATGGAACCTTAATAAATTATGGAAAATTGAAAATGCAATAATTATCTTATTGTACTTGAAAAGTACATACTAAACAAAACAATTCATTTTTGTAATGGCAACTTTGTTATATCCACTGTCAGTTTTTTGTTTACATTTACTAATCCTGGGATGTGCTGGTAGGATAATGGTTATTGACACAGAAAGTGGAATGAGAACAGCATGATTACATTACTTCTTTCCCAGCTATGGGTTAAATAGTTAAGTAAACTGACCTTTCCAACTTTGGCTAGCAGCCAGTCTAGGAGAAGAACAACTTTGGATTTGAATCAGTGGAGGCAATGCAACAGGAAACCACTCCATTCCCTCTCCCAAGATGAAAAACAATCTGTCTTTAAGAAATATGGCATATTAAAAAAATCCTTTTATGGTAGTCATGAGTGAGTGGCTTACTCATGCATCCACACCTTTTATTCATCAATGATCTTAGCCTGTAAGGGATTAAATAAAGATATCTGTCACCAAAACAAAGTAAAGAAAAGTAGATTCATGCCTTTTCCAAGTGATAAGTGAACACAAGCAGACTCAAATGTTTGCTGATTCCATTCTCTATGCAAAGAATCTTTATGTTGCTAAACTTTTCCTTAAAATTCACTAATATCTTAGGGAGTCAGTCAATGGTGTTTAAAAAAGATTTAAAAACAAAAAATAAGTAAAAATTTTGTACAAAAGGTTATGGCTGTTCTTCTATCTCTAGAACAGAGTTTATTCTAACTCATACTTTATGATGTTCAAATATTACAGGTATGGCTTCAAGATAAATATGTTAACAATAATAATATCAAATGTGAAAGCTTTATTTCATTTTGAATATTGTTTCTTATTGCAAAAGCCAACTGCTAAAAGGATTAATTCAATAGAATCACATAAATATTGATAACCTTGAAGGAATAAGCTTCAAGAAACTTGCTGATGCTAAAACAAAAACAACTAAGTATGAATTTCAAACTGGAAGAGGCAAATATTAATCAACCTTGAAAACTGGTAATCATTTCAATTATCCTACTTGACAGAAATGGTTTTGTTTTTTTGAAGAGATTAAAGTAATTTTGTTGCTGAACCAACATACTGATTATGAATAAAACCATAATAATAATAATAATAATAATAATAATGTTTTATCAATAAAAAACTTCAAGATATTGAAATTGAAAATGCTAAAATACCTATAGGGTGAATTTCCTTAGGAATCACCTATTCATTCCATATCTATGTTACAAATTCAGTTGTTCATAATCAAAATTCTTAGAACAATTCCTAAACAGAAAAAGCAAAAATACATTGAAAAATTGCCTTTTTGTGGCTTTTACAAAATTATGAATACACATTAATACATTAGTACATCAATAATTCTGTAGCCTAATGATAAAAAAGCATTTATTTTACACAAATAGTTTTCAATAAGACTGTTCTTTGTCAATGCACATAACAGTTGTAAATATTAATTACAATTGAAACATTAAAATTTCAGATTAAAATTCAGTTAAAATAACTACCATTTATATCTGAATTGTCAATAGTGATATTACTTATATCTTAGTCAACTTACTTATTCTGACAAATTCTGATAACTGGTCTTTGCTGATACTTATTACAAATAAAAATGGAGGTGACTGTTAAAGCAATTGTAAAAGCTATTCAAATAAAGCCATTTTTCTGTTTTGAAACTGGTAATGAACTTGGCTAATTCGATTACAGTGTAGGTCTTTCAGGACTCCAGACTAACTTTTTTTCACCATTGTTCCAGAACTCTTTGGAAAAACAACTTTATCCCAAAAATATTTATCCACTTTTCTTTTTTAAATTATAATTTAAATTTTAATTTATAATTGTAGCATAAAAAACACCATTTAAATGTTTATTAAATATTTATTTTGATCCCTGTAATATTTAAAATGTGGTCACTGTGCCCTGCAACCATTACTTCACCACATGGTCACTGTTTTCCCTGGATCATATTGTTGAACAGGAGGGCCATAAATCGACATTTGCAAGAGGTATTTGAACATTTCAATTTAGTTTATGATAAGCAGAAAAAATAATTCAATTAATGTTTCATTCATGATTTCAAACCAAGAATTGCCAGAAAATTTTTTTTCTTACTCTTTTTTATTAAAGCAAAATTAGTTCTTACAATTTGATCCAAATGTTTTTCACATTTAGAGATAAATAATACAAGTATCTAAATTTATGTTTTTCAACTTTCATTTAAGTTTCATTCATCAATTTAAAAAGGAGGCTTTAAGTTGTGTTTGTGTGTATACATGTGCATGCATGCTCCATTTCTTAAAATTCCTCCCACTAGTATTTTTGGTAAACAGAAAAAATTCTCCTAATTTTAAGAAATTGATATTAATCTAAATATTTTTTTTATAATGCCAGGTTCCTTCAGAATGCAGGCGATCATGACTCCATAGATACTTCCTCTTTATTATCTGTAAATTGTCAAGCATTCTTGGGAAAGGGTAGTGGTTTTCAGTTATCGTTCTTAAGAATTTTCCTTCTCTTAGACTGCTTGATACTTATGGCTAGTCTGCCCTGAAGAAGAGAGACTGAATCATGCCATTTCCCAAGGATATTTGTGGAAAAGTGAAACAGTCTGTTGCCTCTGAGTGTTGACTTCAATGTTCACTTTTATATTTACATATGCTTTATCTCTATCCCATAAATATAGCATACCTTAAAGTTATATTTCTTATATATATATATATATAGAGAGAGAGATATATATACACGCACAAGTTTACAATATTATTCCTCCTTCGCCACTAGCTCTATTTAATGGAATTTGCTATCTAACTGGTCATTCTCTTTGTAGTGATTAAGGAGTCTTTGAAATTCGGGTTTCTACATTGTAAGAAAGGAAAGGCAGGAGGAAGAGATGATTCTTTAACCAAGTAATTTACTTATCTAAAATCGGCTTGTTGGGGTCCCCATCATTTGCCTAAGGAAAATCCTTAGGTGATAAGAGTAGTCTTAATGCTCTGCTCCTTTTTATTCTGATAGGGATATTTCAACTTAGTATGATATTAACTATAAAGTTTTAAGTTATTTCTCTAACTAACCGTAATACATGTAGCTAAATTTAATCCAATGGTTAACTTCACCACTAACTCTGATCATAAATTTCCTTCAAATGAAAAATGGAGGGCTTGTCTTGATATGAGCAGCAAAAGAATGTTTCTTTCTCAGTACAAGTATATAGGGTTGCTTATCACCCAGTCCATACTCTTTTCCCATCTTTAACAGGAGTAGAGTTTTTTGCCTTGTTTCCTGATTAGGGTGGGATTTCCAATTCTTTCTTCTGTGGCCTTAATAAGGGTGGCTGTCAGGAATTTTTGATGATATGACTGGGTGGATGCTACAACACTAATGGGGGTACCAAGTTGGCAGTTCTTTGGTTGATGCATCTGACTGATAGTATGGAGCCTGAACTCTAGTGTAGCCATAAGGGAGGATGCTCACATAATATCGGGGGTTCTTGCAGTGCCATGTCATGCATAGGTTACCCAGCAAGCACTTTTGGTAGATAGCCTTGAGGCCAGACTATGCTGCAGTCTGTGCCAATTTCTAGCCAGGTTATGTTGCCTTTGACGACCAGAAGTTACTATTATTCTTAGTCTTTTCCACCTTTGAAAGCATATCATGACTGAAACAAATAAATGAAATAAAACTAAACCAGCTTGCAAAAAAAAAAAAAAAGCACCTACGCCCATCAACCTTTCTTTCTCCAACATTCATGACATTCATAGCAATTTCTGCAGAATCATTTCTCTTGGAATATCCTCCAGACATCCTAGTTCTCTGTGAAACAAATCTGAAACTTTAATTTTCTTCCACTGAATTCAAAAGGATTCTAGTATCCACATGCATGGCCTTTGTGTTTATGTTCATAAACATTTCCCACTGGCAACTTTTGAGTCTCCTGATTGTTCTTAATTGTACTTCCATCTTTCACTTTTAAATTCAATCAGTTATCTTTTCTTCCTTTATCATTCCCCTTCCTCTCATGACTGTTGCTTGCTATATATAGAATAAGGCTCTCCTTCTACACTCATCTGCAAATGTTTGTGTTTAGCATGTCAAATGGTTTCATCACTGTAACACCACTGACTTTGCTGGCATCCAGACTTTAAATTTCTCAATTGCTCAATCTCTCACTCAAGTAGCAAACTTCCTCAACAACTGGATGACAAAGCAAAATCCGACATTGACCAGATAAAGACTGCCTTAATTACAGTCTTTGCTGTGGATTTGTTTATGGTGTATGAACAGCTGTTTGAGTGTCACCTGCAGTGCAGCGAATCTGTGGATGTATACCTGGCTGACTTGAAGAAACTCGCGTTCTTGATTGGTGGGATGAGTGACCGTATGCTGGCTTGCACAGGTTGCCAGGTAATGTGGTCTCTTTGTGCGTTGACTAGGATGGATGCGCTGTCTATTGACCAGTTGCTTACCTGAGCCCAGGCGACTATGAGAGACGAGGAGGAAGTCATGGTGGCTACGGTGGCCCGGCCAATGCAAAGTACGGATGTTCATGTCATAAAGTGCTTTAGATGCAATACTGTACCCATGGGCCATATGTCTCAAAACTGTCCGAGAAAATGTGAGGAGAGATATTTCAGTGCCAGTATCCTCTCCAGCCTGGCATTTCCAGGTTGATGGCAGAACTATCACCATGCTGGGCGATACTGGTTGTTCACTGTCTATAGACAGCAGAGAGATATGCCAGTCATGGACGAAAGGGCCTGTATGCAGAACAACGATAGACAGGAAGACCAGAGCCTGTTGTGAGATTGGAGTCATTGCTTTCCAGTTGCAAGGTGAAAGTCCTGTCAAGATTGACATACTGGTGGCATGAGAAAAGCCACTTGGTTTCAATCTTCTAATCAGGATGAATGCAATCAAAGAACTAAGGGAGTAGGAATCGCTCCTTCAGGTGCAGTGGAGTTCTTTGACAACAAAACCATCCCTGTGTGTGGCTCTCACCATAGAGGAACCAGACTTTAGCATAAAGTTTGATCAGAAAAAGAAGGTGTAGACAGCGTCATGAAAGTGGACTGAAAATCAGGCACCAAGCCTATGAAACAAGATAGCAGGAGTTAAAAACATGGTTGGATAACGGCTGACTCATACCATATCCTGAGGAGGAGCTCGAGCCACCAGAGGGTCTAGTTCCACTGATGGCCATTATTCAAGAGAGCAAGAGAAAGGTATGCTGCATAATAAATTACATAGAGTTAAATGAGTATGTAGATGTGTCCACAGCAAGTGCAGATATCTGTGCAGACAAACTAAGAGAACAGTGACAACGCAGGTGCAATGTATCACTGTTGGACCTTTGGAGAGCATACCTACATGTTCACATACACCGGTCATTGTGGCCTTTCCAGACTGTCTTACTGAAAAGGCAGAGGTACTGCCTTACACAATTAGGCTTCAGTCTCAATGTGGTGCCTCTTATAATGAAGGCAATCATCAATACGGTACTGTCGCAGGATGAAGTCATCCAAGATGCCACTTTGGCATACATTGATGACATCTTCATCGATGAAAATGCAGTTTCCATGGTGCACGTCAGAAAGCATATATCCGACTTTGGACTGACCTGCAAGGACCCTATGAGATTTGACAATGGTGCAAAAGTGCTTGGTTTGCAAGTCTTGGGGAAGTGCAGAGTGCTTTGATGGAAATGAGGGAGTAAATTCTCAGATATTCCAACTGTTATTATGCGTCATAATACATTCTCTCTCTGCAAAAAACTGTAGATCACCTTCCGGTATGTGGTTGGCTTAGGGCAACTGTGGCATTCTTAAAAGACAGGCCACTGCAGTAACCAAAGGTTAAGGATGAAGTACTTCCCCAACATAGTGACAATAACGAGGATGAAGTAACTCCCCTACGAAAGAGCACCAGAAGGAAACACAAGCCCTCTGCATGTTGGTGCTATGCTCAGAAAATCAGGGGGGAGTTTAACAGATAAGTCGGGTCAGATCGATAAAAGACTCCAAGTTGATTGTATGTGGTGCTTTAGGCACCAAGAGTTGCATCCCCTTCCACAATGGGCTGTCAAGAGAAGACATTCTACTTAGGATAGGTGGTGCAGGCTGGGCAGGTATTAGTCAATAATCAGCGTGGGTCTGGGACTGGGAGAGCTATATAACACCAGTGTCTTTCACAGTTGAGAGACAAAAACCAGATAAGACAAACACACCTTCCTTTCTTAAACAACTGAAGAATAACAAAGGGTAAAATTAGTATAACCAAAATGAGTATGCACAGCTGAATGTAAGGATATTACAATTTCTCATCTGAAAAACTCCCACAAATTAAGTTGTAGAAATAAATAAAGGTGATTTTTATTCATTTTATTTTAATATCAAATCAAGTAAATGTTTGTTTATAGAACAATTAGAAAATATCTGATATTTCAGAATATTTCTAGTATTTTTATGTTTTTTTATATCAAATACAGTGTAAATGACATAAATATAGAAAATTAGATTATAAATTATGGCTTTACAATTCACAAACATTTTAATTCCAATTTTTGTTCACACAATCAAACTCCTCTTGTGTTCTTGTTACCACAATGTTTTGACCAATTCGTTCTTCAATGTTCCTCAGATTAAGAAAATTACGACAGAAATTTGATTACAAATACAGAAACCAAATCAGTCAATTTTAACTCCTGTATCTATGCAATTCAAATTACTTACAACATTACATTTGTGACAAAATTTCTGCTTGCCTGCAAATGATACAACTCCCTTAAAATTGGCTTCAAAACTAAGTCTTCAAAAATGACATGATATGCAAGTATATACAGTATGAATAAAGATAAAAACTTTTCTTGACCGTCTTTCATCCTCTAAAGGAATTTATCAAGGCAAATGTAAAGAATTTATTCTGTAACATGTATTTATAAACAAAAGAATATCATTCAGTTTTCAAAATAAATTTTGAAAACTGAACAAAATGCACAATGCCTATTGTTGTACATCAAGAAACCACAAAAAAGACTATATGAACACTGCAGAGATATTCTGCCTCACAACAATCTAAATGCACTGGTGGTTCATTGTATTACATCTGACTCCAGTTCTGATTTAAAAAAAAGCTGGTCTGATCAACAGAGAACAGAATTCACTGAGAAGGAAATGCATTGAGAGTGTGCTAAATCTTGCAGTTCTCAATAGTAATCCTAAGACCAAAATTTAATTTAAAAATTATTCAAAAGTTAGGTCCAACACATTTCATTAAACTGTTAGCCATTTTTATGGATTATTTTTTTGTTATACATTAAAGTAGAATAGTATTAGTGTTAGTGCTGTTGTAGATGGCATAAAAGTTGCTGAAAGTTTGAAATTATGAACACAGCCTCAATGGCCATATTTGGATATTATGAATATATCATTCATAATATCCAAATATGGCCATTGCATTGAGGCTGCGTTCATAATTCATTTTTATTAAGGGTTCATTTCTTGTTTTTTATAAAGGCTTCCACCACATTAGTGTTCTCAACAAGCATGTTGCATATTGATTTTGGTACAATTCCATGCTAGTTTAAATATTATTTTTCCAAAACGTACAGCAGGTAATACTATTTTTCCAAAAACCGTATAGCTGGTAATATTATTTTTCAAAAAGCGTATAGCCGGCAACACTATTTTCTTTAAAAAAAAAAAAATGTATAGCTGCAATATTTTTTCAAAAATGTACAGCTGGCAACATTATTTTTTCAAAAACATATTTTCAGTTATTGTCTTACCCAGGATGCAGATGTAGTTTATTGTCATACCCAGGACGCGGATACAGGTGCTACCACCCTGGGTCAGGGACCTGGGAACACCAGCAATTAAGAGGTGGTTCCACGCTCCTCAGAACCTCCTGATCAGAGGCCTTACTGTTGAATGTAATTTATCGTCTTACCCAGGACACGGATGCAGTTTATCATCGTACCCAAGATGGAATTATTTAGGTGTTTGTTTTCATCAGGAATGCAGTTACCTATAGTACATCTAAAGTCATAAATAATATTGTTCTGCTGTAGTTTTGATTTTGTTAGTGAGGTGTTAATTCTGATTTGTCAGTCTTGTTTATATATATATATATATATATATATATATATATATATATATATATATATATATATATATTAGGCCAGTCAATAAAATTTGAGAAATAAAAAGCCAACAAAATGATAACAATATTGGCAATAAGATTCTTGATATTTATTATATATTAGCCTTTTGACTAAATTGACACACAAAGAGAAAGATTTTAAAGTTGGAATTTTCGGACATGCGTGTGTCCTTTTCCAAGACAAGGAATAAACAAAGAAATGGGACTTGCTCTTCCGAAGAATGTTGTTGTTGTTGGTTAGAGAGGTCTCAGTGGAAATTATATTCTAAGTAAACCCTAATTCTTGTGTGATTTTATTTTGAAAATATGTTTCAACTGATCTGCATCTTTCTTGTGTTAAATCAAGACACTAAAAGCATGCATCTGATGTCATCAGTGCTATAGTTGGTTGAACTTTGCAGTGACAGGGAAATTATTGTTGTCTTTGATATATATATATATATATATATATATATTATGTATGTGTGTGTGTGGAATATTTACTGTAAGTAGCTAAGGTTCTCTTCTTGTTTCCCATCTTAGAAACAACAAAAAGGCATATTGTCATGCTTGATGACTTGTGTCGAATGGCAATCTGCTCTTAATACATGAGAGATGGTAAAAATTAAAATTCAGCTGTAACTTTTTTTAATACACACCAATATACCTACTCTATACAATATACTTGCATTTATACAGATAATTAGATACAAAAATAGATTTTTTTGATTTTTTTACAATTAGAACTATAAATATGTTTTAATCAAATTCCTACTGGATAATTTGAAGTTAATTATACACACACAAAAATCTTAGAAACAAGTAGAAATTTCTTGGAAAAAATTTAAACATTTCCAGGGATTTATTCTGAGTATTTTATGTCTCAAAATTATAATGAATATAAAATATTATTTCAAACTAAATTGAATAAATTTAAGTTTAAGGTAATTTATGATCACGAGACAATGTTCAAAATAATGCTATTGATCATTTTGAGGTAGATTGTATATTATTAATAGATAATATGCAGTTTACCTTAAAAAAGATTTAACAGTTATCAGAATTAGGTTACATCAAGATCCATGGTTTTGAATGTGACTTTCAAAGCAGTAAGTGTTTCTCAGCTAAAATAGCAGTGCAATAAAATCTCCCTACTATCTCCTGCACAACTCTAAATGGGGCTTATACTAGATTTTGATTTGTTTAAACAATAGATTAAAAGATATTTTTTTGTTTTTTCCCTAAACATTTCAACTGAAGCAAACCGCTAAAATGCAAGCAGTGAGTGAGAGTGAAATAATCTGAGAGAGAGAGAGAGAAATCATTATTAAGGAGAAAGAACAATGAAAGAACAAGATTCAAAGAGATAGAATATAACTATTGACACTGCATTTAAATGTTTTGAAGATCAAAGTTGAGTGGAAAGTAAGAAGCTAGAAAAAGAGTTCCACTGGTGAGAAGTGTGAGAGAAACATTGTTAGCCTAGAACTTATGGTTACATGTAGCAATTTCAACTATAAAATTATCTAGTACTGTGCTTAAATTAAAAAAAAGAGGAAAACTTATCAGAACAATTACCATAAAAACATTTATAGAAAAGGCACAGGGAAACTACCTTATGAAAATGACTTAAGCCAAGATGCTTGGTCAGGACCAATAACATTGCAGATTCTTTTGATTTTGTCAAGAATCTCTTTATATATAGAAGAAGCCTCAGACCAGATGTGACAGCAATATACAATGCTTGAATGAATAGTAGACTTATAAATGTGTAAGATAGATTCTGACAACAAAAATTGTCTAGAATGATACTGTGAACACCTAGCAGCAGGCCAAGCAATCAATTCAATATAATCCTTATATTACATATCAGTGAAAAACATTAGCTTGAGAAGGCACAATGAGTCACTCTCCTTGGGGGTTAGCATCAGCCATGCTGATGGAAGGCAAAAAAGATTAAAATTAACAAGCCATTTCTTTTTCCAGTTAAAAACAGATTAAAGGTTATTTTTGTGATCAGCTGTTATTTTCACCTTATCAAACCTATCAGGCTTACCATTAAGACAAGTTGTGTCATCACAGAAAACTGAAAACTGGTGACATCAGGAAGTTCATTGATGAAGATTAGAAACAAACTAGCTCCAAGGACAGAACCCTGAGGAACACTCACATTAATATGAAATGATCTAGAAGAGTGGCCACTCATTTCACAATTTGATAAGAAAGACTGAATCAAATCAAAAATTTGTCCAAATACCATAACCCTTCCACTGGTGAAGAAGGCCAGAATATCAAACTCTGTCTGAAGGTAATGCTTAACCAATTTCGAGTTGATTTGAGCCTCTAGGACTTTGCTAAAAAATGGTCAATAGAAGGATCAGACTCTTTGCTTTTTTTTTTCTTAAAAATAGGAACTACAGAAAAAGATTTCCAACAAACAGAAGCATATTTCTTTAGGACTATTACAGAAATACTAAGTTTGCATGCCTTGTCAGAATCCAGTTTAGAGATGATAGCAAGGTTGGATTTATAATATGCACATCACACAGTTGACTCAGTTCTAAGTAAAAAATCAAGGTAAAGATACTCCAGATGATTCAAGAGCAGAATTGAAAGAGAATTTATGAGCAAAGCATTCTGCTTTACCAGCAATAAAACAATAACACCTCAAATTAAATGGAGAGAGAAGAGATAAGACTTACCCTTATTATCTATGTTAATTTATTAACATACAGCACAATAAACCTTGAAAATTTTCAATTGTTTGTTGCTTTACTAATCCCAGTTAAACAAAAATGTAACAATCCATCAAAATGTTACTTAAATAAATCTTAAGACCAAATGTTATGCGTTTTCCCGTCGATATTCTGTTTCTTCCAAATATAATTTTTCTTAATTCTCCATATATACTCCACTGTTCTGTTTCAAGAACAAAGGTAAACTTTAATAAAATTGAAAACCCCTTATTTCCTAATCATGCAACAATAGTTTTTTGTAACAAATGCAGGCCTGTATTACCATATCCGTCAGTATTTTAAAATACCAAATTTTTGTGATTTAAGCTAAACTGACGGATGCTTTGATGATCAATGATGAAAAAGGTTTTATGTTGGTAAGTCAATGTTAGGACTCAAACAAAAATGCTTTTCCCAAACGATTTTTTTCAGCAATTTTAAAACTACATTTTCATTGAGATGATCAGTCCGAACAACTTGTGGATAGAATAAAAAATACTGATCTCAAAATTTCAGAACATTTCAGTAAGTTCGTAAATTAACAAAACAACCAATGAACTATTTTAAAAAAAGGTTTATGCACAAGAAGAGTAAGACTAAAAATGTTTTTTTAAGAAAATTAATTCGGGTCAATATTGGAAAGCATGACGATAAAGAAAGAAAAACAGGAATTTTAGATAAAAAAAAAAAAAAAAAAAATGGGACCCAATGAGAATGTCGTCAAATTTTAAGACCAAAAATTTCAAATAAGTATCGTATTACAGTAGAACATGCAATCACTTAAAATATGGATTATTTTATTTTGTTAAGTATCATCGATCCGAAGCGAAAAGAAAAAAAGGCAGGAGGGTGATCAGTACGAAAGAAAGTGTGTTCATGGCGTCGAACTCGAGATCAAAATAATTCTCTTTAAAATTAAATGAAATATCGTCGTAACAAAGAAAAATTTTCTAACAATTAATGTACAAAAATCCAGAAAAAGTCACAAGGAGTGAGAATAAATATAAAAGTAAAACTTTTTTGTTTAAGCAAGGCGTGGGGGGTGAAGTAATGAACTTTTCACACCTGTTGGTTGCAGTGGGATATTAAAAATATTCACATTACATTATGAATATTTTTAAAGTTAAGTGTATCGATTACACTTCATTATAAATGTCAGTTTTAAAATAAGTGACTGGGAGTCGAATTTTAAAAAAAGATCAACCCAACCTCTAACAAAAGATGTCGAAAAATCATTGTTGTACCTTTGTACGCATGACCATAAGATTTTCCCACAATTTTTATTTCTTTATTTACATATTCAGATCAGAAAAAAAAGCTTTTAAAAACAAAACAGGAAGAAAATTTCATAGGAAACTTACCTGCCAGAATGTATTGGTTCTCCCATAGTTGTCGCAAAATGATTTAAATGACTGTAAAAAAATGACAAGTTATTAGCTTTAACGAACTTCTAGAAAACGTGCCTGTCACCAGGTAAATTGTACGAAATATCAACCTTAGTAGAACGGGCAATATTGCTGAGGGCGTGGGGGAATTGACGTCATGATTACAGGTGTGCCGACTTTTTCTTCCTTTTCTCACTGAACTACAACTGACATTCCTATCAGATGATTTAAGGATTTCAAATGGACCATCAGGAAACAATACATGACTTGCAAACTGAAACATCTCCAACGAAAATCTTGGCGAAAGATAATTAATTTAAAAATTACCAATTTTTAAAATGTCAGTTTTACGATTTCTTTTCAGGACATACATGATTCCAGATTTGTTTTACACAGAAAATGTAACAGTAACAATTTTTTAAATTAAAAGGTTAAATTAAAATTAAAAACGGCCATAATTTTCACTTGAATCAGCAAAAATCACAATATCTGATTGATCAGAAACTCGATTATTGTTAGTGTAAAAAAATTAAAAATGTTTGTAAACAATTAAAATAAAAATCTATTAAAAATAAAAAATAATCATAACAGCAAGACAATTTTATAGTTACTCGATTTATTTTAACTACAACAAAAAATGGTAAAATTTTATTAAAAAAAAAAAAAAAAACATTGATGACTCAGACCACAAAGGTCATCAAGACAAAAATTGTGTTGACAAACGACTCTAGAATTCCTTCTGTTTGTTTTGTAAGGAAATGGTGGCACGTAATAAAAAGTCAATATTATTGTAACTATTAACAATTAACAACATATTGTATTTTTTTAAGCTAATTATTTTTTGCTTCGTTTTTCCCCTTCTTTTTTTAAATTTCTAAGTAGAACAATCAATTTTTTGTTAATTCGGGAAAACATGTTTATTAATGCAAGAAAAACTCAACAAAAATGTATTTGAATTTTTGGTAAAAATGATTATTACGTTATTTAAAAAAGAATACAATTTTCATTTCACCGTGGCGAAAAGTTTAGGAAACAACAAAGTCTGTTATTTTCAACATAGGAAACATCTTAGTTACGCAAGTGAAGTTAAATACATTAAATTTAAAATGTCCAATTTCAAAACAAAACTAATTTAAATTGACTGGAAGAAGTTTTGTTTTGAAATCGCTGATATTAGTAAGTACCATTTTGGTAAATTTTCATTTTAACACCCGAGTGTCATTCACTGCTGAATTATTTTCTTTCAGAAATTAGTACGTGCTTCCGTAAAGTGATTTTTTTTTTTACTTAATCTAAGAAGAAAGTTAACTTTAGTTAACTTTAAGTTAATATGTAAACATCGACAAATAAAAGAATAACAAAAGAAAAAAAAACACCTAACCCTAATTTGAAAGTTAACTTTCTCCTTAAAAATAAAAATAAAAAAATAAAAGAATAACCAAAAAAAAAAAAAAAAACACCTAATTTGAAAGTTACATTTTTAGTAGGTGCTTCCACTAATTCGGTCTACGTATAGCTTAAAAAATTTAAAAAAAAAATACAATTTTCATTTCACCGTGGTGAAAAATTTAGGAAACAAAGTATGTTATTTTCTTTCAACATAGAAACATCTTCTTAGCTACACAAGTGAAGTTAATACATTTTAATTTAATGCTGTATACAAGCATTTCTTAACCACGCGGTCTTGTTTTTCTGACGTCTTGATTGATTTATCGACAGCCTGTATGGTGACCTAGGATTGCTAGCAGACGATAAATTTTATATGAGTTTTTTTTTGTTTTTTTTTCCGTAACGGGTGGGGGACAGCCTTTAAAAACGTGAACTTTTAATGATAAAAAATAGGACGAAAATGTATGAAAAAATAGGACGTTTAAACAAAACAAAAAATCGAAATTCTCTTAAAATATTCGTGGTTGTCAGATTGTAATTTACAATATTTCCTACGCCATTGAGTGAAAGTGAATTTTAAAAGATTTAAAAATAAAATTGTAAAAAAATGAAAACAAATCGTAAAAAATTCATTTGTTTAACGAAATTTTTTTTTCTTCAAATAACATTTATTTCTTTAATTTTTATTATTCATAAAAGCAATTAAAAGCGCCTCTAATTAAATAATGTCTTAGTTTTATTCCGTTTTTTATTTTTTGATTCAGAACAGATTTTCGATAAGACGGGGTTCGATTTTCTGAAAAAAAAAAAATCGGTTATTTAAATTCTGACAGTTTTGCGTTTAATTAATAAGTTAACTGTTATCATGTTGAATTTCTAATTTTTCATAAAATTAATATATATTTTACCAAGATTTTCTAATAAAAAAAAAACTTCAAAAAGAATCTAATTAATTCATTTGTGAATAAGTCCCGAAGATTTCAATAAAATCCGAGAATTATTTAATTTTTGCAAGATTTTCCAAATTAATGTTTGCGTCATCGCAAAAGAGAGGTTAATATTATGCTAAAAAATGTTAGTATATGGAATCCTCCACATTTGCCTGTCACCCCCTGAGCGAAGATGCAATCTTCCCCAAATAAACCTTTAACCAATCATCACTTTACTTTTCCAAACTCAATCCCCCATTGGTTAAAAGAACACTAAAAGTTGAGACAAACCTTTTTTCCCGCGCAGGTCTCTGGAGCCTATTTGGAAACTCGAAAATCTATAAAAGAATCGCTCGACTTAATTCAAGTTCGTCAGATACTGAGCTACCTCGACCGAGTCTTAGGAGAGTCAATGTAGGGCTCTTAAGGTGTCCAAGATTCCATTATATAGTTTATTCGGATCATAGGCTTGTCCGGGTCCGCGTAAACTTAGATAAGCCTAAGGTTAGGTTGACTGGTTACTGGAAATTTAACTGTTCATTATTTGGTGAGCAGGATTTCTGGGACCAATTGCTACTAATGATACAGAGGGAATTGACGGGGGCGGTTTTAGGGAATGCCTGGTGGGATTATTTAAAAACCAAAATTAGAACGTTTGCTGCCGATTTTAGTCGCCTACTCAATCTAGATTGATTAGCGAAGCAAACGGCTTTAGAACATAAAGTTGATCGTGCTGTGAAATCCCGTGATAGTGGAGAAATAGCCTTAGCTAAGGCAGAGTTGTCCTCCTTGCTTATCAAGAAGGGTCAAGCTCTGGTAGTTAGGGCTAGGTTAAAAAGAATGTCTTCTGAGGCGACGAATATGGCCGCTGAATTGCGTGCAGAGGAAAATCGGAACGCGTCTAGGCGATATATCGCGTGTGTCACATTGCCGGATAAGCGGACCGTGGCTACACACGCGGGCATATGCGAGGCCTTTCGGGATTACTTTCAGGATCTTTTCACCAGGGTGCCCGGTCTGAGCTGTGCTCAGTTCGGCGCCTATTTAGCTGACTTTCCCTGCCTCGAGGCAGCTGAAGCGGCTAGGTGCGAGTGTCCCATCACAGAGTGGGAAATCTGGGAAGTGCTGAAGCAGGTTGGCCTGGATAAATCTACGGGACTAGATGGTCTTCCCTACGAAATATACTTGAGGCAGTCGCCCATTTTTGTTCCTTTTCTGGAACAGATTTTCAACCACTGGATGAAGCAGGGGTCTATACCTCAACGCTTCACCAGGGGTGTGATCAAGTTGCTGCGTAAGGACAAGAACGGTGGGGATGGGTTAGGTAATTTTCGCCCTTTAACCATGTTAAACACTGAGTTAAAGATTTTGGCGAAGATCTTAGCTTGCAGCTTGTCCTGTCTAGTCTGATTGGCCCTGAACAGACTTGTGCTGTGAAGGGCAGGACTATTCAGGATAACCTTCATATGGTACACTTGATCTTAGAATAAGTCGACAGTGAAGCCGCGCTGATTAATTTAGATCAGTCCAAGGCCTTCGATAGGGTTGACCATCGTTTTCTGGAGGCTGTCCTTTTGGCGGCTGGTTTCGGAGCCGACTTTCGCTCCTGGATCCGACTTTTGTATGCGACCCCTGGTGCGCTGGTGGAGGTGAATGGGGTAAGATCGAAGCCTTTCGTATTGTCTCGTTCCATTCGTCAAGGTTGTCCGCTTTCGCCTTTGCTTTACGTCCTTGCGTTGGAACCATTCCTTCGCAAGTTAAAGGCGAATCCGGTCCTGCGCGGAATTTCCCTGACTGGGGCTACCACCTCAGCCAGGTATTCTGCCTATGCTGACAACGTTTCGGTTCTTGTGTCGAGCAGAGCCGAGATTGACGAAGTCAGCAAAGAGATCAGTGGGTATGAGATGGTGACAGGGGCCAAGATCAACCGCGATAAGTCTGTTGGCTTGCGGTTGGGTGCGTGGAAGGGAGTTTCTCTTCCTGGACCTTTCCTCTGGACGGATGGGCCGATCAAGATACTCGGCGTCTGGTTCGGTTCTGATCTCCAGTTGGAAATGAATTGGTCGGAGGTACAAGGGAAGGCCGAGATCGCGGTTAATCTGTGGTCTCGGAGGAGATTTTCCCTGAAGGGAAGGGCGGAAATATGTGTTTCACACATCTACCCGATTCTCCGTTACCGACTCTTTGTACTTCCACTCCCGTATGCCAGACTAATTATATTAGTACGGATCTTGTTCTCTTTCTTGTGGAGAGACAAGGCCCCTATGGTATCTCGCGAGATCTATTGCCTTCATCGCTCTGTGGCGGTCTGGGTATGCCTAGCATTGTGATTCGTCAATATATGCTTTGCATCGCCTTCCTAGACCGAGTGTGTCGCGAATCGGGTGAGGGGGGCGCCTTCTGGAAGGAAGACGTCCGTAGAAACTTCCCATCCCTGAGAAGTGTGCACTCGTGCGAGTAGGAGGCCGGCCGTACACCCGAGCCGAATGCTCCTTCTACTGCAAATGTCGTCGTGCTCTGAAACGTCTCTTATGGGCGTCGGATGGCCTCTCCAACGTCCAGGCGTTGTCTCGTAGGGCATTGTATCAACTATTATTCAGTGGGTGGGCCGTTCGTGATGATCTAATTGACAAGCTCGGTCTTACGAAGTAGGAGGCTCGCTCGATATGGCCTTGGGCGCCTGGGTTGAAATGCCTCAATAACGATGAGGCATCAGTCACCTGGCTGGTGATTCGTGGGGCCCTCTGGGTCGCCAAAAGACTTTGTTCAGCGGGCTTGAAGAAATCTCCAAACTGTCGTCGCAGTATTGGGGAAGTCGAGACCGTTGGTCACGCCTTCTTTCATTGCAGGGTGGTAGTGCCCTTGTGCAATTTTGTTGAAGGCCTCATGGTCCGCATGCTGCAAGGAAATTTATTTGTCCTTGAGGCCGGTTCTGTTTGTAGCAATGTGGTACCGCAGATGACGAAGGCTGAACATTATGTATTCTTTTGCTTACTAGGTGTTATGAGATTTGGACGACGCGTCAGAAGGAATTCTATGATGGCGAGAAGTTCACTTCTTCCCAACTGATCTTGTTCTTGTTCTTTATGCATCAGCTTAAAGTCAAGATTAGGACGGAAAGGCGGCGGCTCACCTCATCAGAATTTGGCAAAAGGTGAGTGAATCTTGCACGTTTGTATCGAGTAAAAGGGGGTTACCTGGAGTGGCATTTTGATGCCGGTTAGGCATAAGGATATTGTTTTCCTGGATTGATCTTGGACAACCCATCCCTGGATTTAGGCTAGAGCAGGATTTTAGTATTTGATTCTTTAGTTTTTCTTTTCTTTTCCAGTAAACTTAGCTAGGGTGTGTTTGCTCATTGGCCCCTTTTATTTCTGTCCCTTTTTTCTTTTAGTTTAGCTCTCTATCCCCTCCCTCGTTAGGTGGTCAGTGATGTCAGTTCTCTGGTGGATACGGGGCGCCTTTTCGTTTCGCGTGTGTGTTTTTCGTATTTGTTGGTGTGTCAGAATGAGTGCGTGTCTGTGTGAGTGCTTGGGATGTATGAATGCATCAATTTCGTCCAGTTAACTGATATTTCTGCCACATTTAAGGTTGGTGGGGTCTTTTATTACTAACATGATTTTGTTTAGTTTCTTGTAAATAGTTTATAACCATATTGTATATAATCATTGTTTTTTTTTAGCTTGTTGTATTTTTATTCCCCTCCCCTCACAGACAACGATTTGTACATATGTGGGACTATTTAGGATTTTCATTGAGACAAAGAGGTATTTCGGTGAATGTAGTAAGAAAGGTAAGTATGGATGAGTTGTTTTGGTGTTAGGAATATTGTTTTGTATGATTGGGTCAGTGGTTGTGGCTAGCTAAGTTTTAAAGTTAAGACAAATTATGACCGTCCTTTTCCCACCCCCTTTTTCGGCCTTGTGCAACATTTACTGTATTTTTACAGTAATAAATATTGTCAGACACTGAGTTTGAGTCGGCGCGCAGCCTCTGCATTTTTTGATTTACTGAAAGTTGACGAGTTTGAGTTGTACGAGTTTTGTGAAATTACGTGCGAACTAGTGGAAGATTTCACATTTGCCAGTTACACCCCATTGGAAAATGCACTATTCCTCTGTTGTTACATAAACACCGTACATAGACAAGCATTGATTGGTTAATCTACTCAAACCTGCTCGCTGATTGGTCAGTTCCGACCAATCAAACCGCCTGCACACGACAAATGTGTTTTCCCGCTCAATATGCTTTGAGCCTCCCACGTGATACACAGACATATATAAACAAAACACGTGTAAGGTCCCTTGCGTTTCTCTTCATTCATCTTTCTCCTTGCACCCCTCTTAACCATGCAGTCAGACGTTAAAGATCATTACAACACTCACGCAAGTCAAAACCTTGACCAAATAACTTTTACCGCGCAAAAAGAAAGAAAAACTTCTCTGACTCAGCCAATAACAATTACGCTCTCTCAGGAACAATTTCAAACAATTATTTACAATACTTCAGAAAGTAATATATACTTACTACCAAACAAGTATTTGTAATTAATCAAACAAACTTCTAAACACGAATAAAGGTACGCAACTCCTACCAACTCTGAACATTAATGCAAGATAATTTACGCACACACACTAAGGACTGAACTCGCACAGGAGACATAACATTTAATTACTTAGTTTAATTTCGTGCACAAATCTCAACAAAAGCTTTACACACGTTCAAACTCCACAAAAACACTCTTCATAAATTAACTTAGCTATCCTCAATTACGCAAATATATCCAAAGTATATGTATATGTAAAAATAATTTATGTACAATTTGTACATAAATTATTTTTGTGCCTTTAAAATAATCTTTGTTTTACTTTGATCCATCTTGTATGCTTTGACTTCAATGCTCTTTCTCTCTTTAATTGTTGTGGATGAATGTTTTAGAACACGCACATAAATAATCCTTCTGATAAATCAACATACGTTCGCCAGTCTGCAACAAACTGATAAGTTTTTTGATTTTATTTTTTGATTTTATTTTATTTGATCGGAAAGTCTCCTTCATATGTCCGAAACTCCGCCCATTTTGTAGAAATAATCAAAGATGCTCCCATCCTATCCAACCAGATGGTGAGCTTGGACGTGGTGAGTTTGTTCACCAAGGTACTCACGGAGGAGGCACTCTCAGTAGTCAGAGACAGACTGACCTCTGACTCTTCTCTAGAAGAACGGACCAGTATTCCAATAGATAATCTGATGGAGATGTTGACTTTCTGTACACAAACAACACACTTCGGAATGGGATCACACATATATCGACAGGATGAGCAATGGGCTTGTTGGGGACGTGCAGAATTTATTAATTATGCTTGAAAGAATCAGAAGGAATTTGTGTACGTTGCGTGACTTTCTGCATCCACAACAAATAAATAAACGAAATTTAAAATACGATTAAGAACAAGACATATTCAATTAGAAACTAATATAACATTTATATACAATTCAAAGCAATATACAAACAGGATAATTGATATATGTTGTGTTGGCGAAATGTGTATGAGGTTTTTTTGATTTCAGAATGTCTCTCTTTGTAATTGTTCGTTCATTTACAGTCTTTGTAAGTTTGTGTTGATATTAATAATTGTCGATATTAAGTGTCTCTTTTAGAAGGAGTTTTTAAGAGTGATCTACCTTTAACTGTAATGTAATGTTTTTTTAAGGTCGTTCGTACGTTGATGTTTACTTAATAGGTAGCGAATATGATTCACTTTAGATAAGCAATGTCGAGAATCGATATCCACAGAGTTGATTCAGTTTTCGATCGGGAATGAGTCAGCGATGATGTATCTTTGCGCGGCGAAAAAATGTGATTTTGAGTGACGTGGAGTATTTTGGCAAGTTCTCCGTGGTTGTTTGTTACTGACTGCCTGGGGCGGTCAGCGTTTATTTTTATAAGCTCTGAAAGTCCGAAGGTGGCTCACTTTCGTTCTGCACGTGAACTTTCAGTGATGAACCAATGAGATTGTTTGTTTCGCTTAGTGCAGTTTTAATTGGTTGAAGTTTTCCGTATGTAGGCGTAAGATAGACTGTTCTGTTGCTAGGGTTGAAAGGTAAGGAAAAAAGGACGAGTCTACAGGCTCGCCATTATCACCAGCAATGGCGAATATATACATGGAATACTTTGAAGAAATGGCATTAGAATCTATATCTCTAAAGCCAACTGTATGGTTAATGTACGTAGATGACACCTTCATACTCTGGCCACACCAGGAAGATGTTCAGGTTCTACTGGACCATGTGAACTCAATAAGACCTTCGATACAGTTAACAATGGAGAAAGAGAGTAACAACACACTCCCATTCCTGGATATTCTAATATCTCAAACAGAGCATGGGTTTAAGACATCTGTATACCGTAAACAGACATTCACCGGACAGTACCTCAGTTTCAACTCCCACCATCCATACAGCGTAAAGAAAGGGATCGTCCGTTGCTTACAACACCGAGCAAAAGTCATAAGTGGCGACCCAGAGACGTTAGATAAAGAATTGGTCAGTATAAGTAGTACCCTACAATGTAACAACTACCCTGGGTAGATGGCAGCAGCCCCCAAAAACTGGGATAGGCGGGTACAAGAGGACGAGGACCACAACACTCAGAAAACAGTCTGCCTGCCTTATGTGAAGGGGTTATCAGAAAAAAAACACAAAGGATCTGCAAATCCATATAACATCAGGACAACCTTCAAAAGCTTGACGACACTTCGCAGATATCTCTCCTGAGTGAGACCCCCCCATAGAGGAGAACATGACTAAAGACTGTGTGTACGCTATCCCGTGCAGCTGCGGAAAGGAATATAAAGGAGAGACAGGTTGCCCCCTCAAGGTAAGGCTTCAAGAACACCAAAAAGCTGTAACACGAGGGGAAGTAGAAAAATCAGGCGTGGCTGACCACATATGGAGAGGGAAGGGAGATCACCGCCCTCTGTGGGATCATGTTGAGATCATAGACAAGGAACACCATTGGAAAATCCGTAAACTTAAGGAATCAGCACACATGCTAGGTTACAAAAATCTCCTGAGCCGACCAAGCATAGAAATAAATACAATATGGGAACCAGTAATAAGGAGTGCCAGAGAAAAGCAATGATAACAACATAGTTGCAATATGAGCTCTGGTAAAAATATGCAATGATAACAGCAAAATTGCAATATGAGCACTGGTAAAAATGGTTGCTGAAGACATTAGGTTTATAATATCCAGAAATTCATACCCAGATGACCTCAATGTCCTCAGATGGCACAGTGGATAAAGGTGTTGGTTAGATCCAGTGACAGGTCCCAAAGAGTGTGAGTTCAATACCTGGTTAAGGCAGTGGATAACTTTCAGAGGGAAATTAGCAGGAGATAACTGATAACTGACATCCATCAAACATGGCACGTGGAACTAAAACAGTCTACCCCAGTGAGCGAAATAAAGGGTTCAGTTCGAAATTCCAACCACCTGAAGAAGGCCGGAGCGTACAACGGCCGAAACGTTGTGGCGACAAAGATGAGGACAATAGTCCAAAAAATGTTCTAAAAACTCCTTTGAATTTTTCAGTTTTTGCTTTTCAGTTTATTTCTTCATATATATTGTGCATTTTTGTTCTTTTCCTTTTGTTTATTTCTTTTCTCTTGTATTTTACCCTCCCCACGGTTTTTGTTGGCATTAGTTTTTCGTGTTTATTTATTTTAATTGATTTTGTTGTCCACGTTCTTTCATTTTATTTTGTTTGTCGTTTTGCTTTTTGTTCTTCTTTGGAAAAACAATTTAAAAAAGGGAAAAAGAGACCGTTTATTTGTCCCACTGTGGTGGCCATCCACCATGGCGGAAAAAAATCCAGATATACCACCGCTGGTGTCACCAGTGAAAACGGCCTGGTGTAATAATAGTCCGGTTAAGAAGGTTGCGGATTATTATGCAGCAAAGCGAAGTAAATTCGAGGAATCATTCAAAGATAATGAATTTATTACCATCCCCGAAGCTTTTGATGCTGTGAACACAAGAATAGTTTCCCTGTTAATCTCGGACGTAAAAAGTCGCAAATTGGTTTCAATATATTTAGGGAAATTATGGAAGAGCTCCCTTCTCTCAAAATTAACCCGAGAGTTTTTAATATTTTAAAGGACGAATGCAATTTGGGACATTCTCCTTCCCATAGAACAAGACGCAAAACAAATGGCCGGTAGTGTGTTAACCACCAAACCGAGTATATGGGCAGACGTAAGGTAAGGATTGCGGTCTACGGTGTGCCGGTGGACATTAGTGAAGATAAAATAGGGGCATACTTTTCCAAATTCGGCAAGGTAGACGAGGTAAAGGCAATTCTAGGCAAATCAGGAATTGCAAACGGGGACATAGAGATGAAAGGCACATTGACCCGAAGGAGTTTAGGGGAAATCCTTAATGTTTTTTTATGCCGTGAAAGAAGGATGCTAGTCGTAGTTTAGGGCCGGAAACCAATGCTGTTGGTCATCCGGTACCTCGGGACACATGGCCAAAGAGTGCCCCGGTAAACATCCTCAGCCCTCAACGCGGCCCACAACCGCAGCAGGAGCAACTAGGGAGTAGGGAAGAAGGGACCCGAGAGTGATTGGAAGGAAGTAGTGAGCAGGGCAAAAAATGTCCTTTCCCCACAAAAAAGATGAAACTGCACCAAAGCAGAATACACCACCACAGCAGCGGACAAGGAAGGGACAGGAAGAAAGTCTCAAAAAGACAGAAAGTCCCAAAAAGGCGGAAAGCCCCAAGAAGGCAGAAAGCCCAAAAAAGGCAGAAAACCCAAAAAAGTCAGAGAAGGAGGTGCAACAAACACCGCAACCAAAGAAGAAACAACATAAGCAGCACCAACAACAGCAACAAAAAACAAAAAAAAACAAACGGAAACAAAAATGGAGGTCGGCAGTATGCCACCACTTAGGTCTTCTTCTCTGAAGAGAAGTAGAGAGGAGAAAGAGGAGGTGGAGACGCGATCATAAAAGCACGTAGTAGGGCGGATGGGGGCATGGACAAAAACAGGTCCCTATCTGTCCCTAAAGAAACTGTTCAAATACCCAAAGCAAGGATCCTCTCTTCTTCCATTTCCCGTGCTACATCCCTCTCCTCCTCCAACTCTTCCCTCAGCTCAGCCTCAATACCCCCTCACACATCCACCTCTTCCCTTCCCCACCGTTCCAGGGGGAAGAAAAAGAAAAAACTGTTTCCAGGTCCAGAAGCTATTTACAGGGTGGATGAATATAAAAAAAAGCTGTCAAGCCAAAAGAAGGTCCAATTAAAGATCTTATATAAGATGGATACAGTGGATGGGAAGTCGGTCGAAGGTCCACGTAACTTCCCTAATGCCCCAGGTGTAATTACCTGTGTCAGAAACACGAGGATTTATTTGAAAGTCTGGGAGCATTTGACTGAAGCAAAAGAGACTTTACTAAAAATGAGGATAGTCGAAATGGACTCAACCTACTTAAGTAAGCTGAAACAATATTGTGCTGATAGGGTCCCTGTTATTCTCCACCCTTCCCTATATAGGTGTCTAAAACTAACGTATCCCACGGATGTCGGCGGTATTGTCCTGGAAGGACGAATGACTTCGGAGCTAGGTGTAGGGAGACTAGGACAATCCGTCGGGATCCTTACTAATTCGATTTTCCGTCTCGTACGTGATTAGATTTTTGCTTTTTTTACTTTTATTTTTGCAGGCCTAATAGATGTCAATCAAGATAGCCAGTCTGAATGCGAAGGGCTTGAGGGATCGGAGAAAGGCTGCTCTCCTGCTCCGGCATCTCTTTCGGCGTGGATGTTGCCGCGATCGAGGAGACCCACTTTGTTTGCAGCGTCGATGTGTGTGTGCTGTCTAACGACTTTGTCGTCTATTCAGCATATGGGGACCGGCATGCCAGAGGAGTTTCTTTGCTGGTGAAGCGTACTCTTGATGCGAAGGTGGACCTTGTGCATACCGATGCCGAGGGCCGGTTGATCGTGGCCGATATTGCCGTTCCGAGTTCTTGCGGTTTATGCGCCCAACCACCGGGAGGAGCGGGCCTCGTTTTTTCAGCAGTTCCGTGCCTAGTCTTAATGGGGGACTGGATTGCCATCCTGGACCCCAAGTTAGATCGGGTGCGCGGTGCTAGCCGGGGTAGAGGCGATCGTAGCTTGGTTGATCTGATCAAAGATTTTGGTCTCGTTGATAGATACCGGGTCGATCCCCCCGCCTGGGGGAAAAATGTGGACGTGGGTTCTTAGTTGGCCTTCTGAGAGACTTGATAAATTGCCCCACGTTCTACTGGGTAGGCTGTACGGACCACAAACTCATTTGTGCCCGCATGGCGTTAGATCGTAGGCCTAGAATGGCTGGGTACTGGAAGTTCAATCTGTCTTTACTGGACAGGCGGGACTTCCAGGAGCAGCTAACTAGCTTAGTGCAGTGGGAGCTAGTTGGGGCGAGTTATCGGGAATAAGTGGTGGGGGAGACTTAGTGTAGGATTAGGTCTTTCACCACGGATTTCAGCAAACGGTTCGCCCTAGATAGAGCTGAGAAGGTGAAGACGCTTATAGCTAGTCTTTACTGGGCGGTGGTTGGGGGGGATCCCCTAGAAATAGCCTTAGCTAGAGAGGACGTGGAGCGTTCGAATAGCGAGCCTTACATGGGCCTGGTAATTAGACATAGGTTAAGCAAGATGTCTTCCGAAGCTGTGAACATGGGCGCAGATTTGCGCAAGGAAGAGGTTGCCTCTCTTTTACGATGACGGAAACAGACAAGTTTAATTTTTGGTTACGGTGGATATATCTATAAAAATTACTTGAGGATATTCCTCAAGTAATTTTTATAGATATATCCACCGTAAACTTGAACACCTTTTTTATATAATTTGTAACTACCCAGTAATCTTTTTCTAAATTCTTAATTTAGGAAAATATTCTCCGTAATCTGTAATGTTTTATTCAATTTTAGGTACTTTGGCTTTAAATTCACTAGAGGTATAGCCCTAATTTTCTAATAATATTGTGTATGGACAACTGTATTTACAAAAATCGGCACGCAAATTCAAAATTAAAAAAATATTGTGGGTCATTGAATTCTACTAAGCTTTTCTGTTTATGATTAATAAATATAGTTTTTAATTAATAACAGATAAGGTTGAATGTTTTGCTTGGAAATTCTTTTCCAACTCAACACTCGACTCACTTGGAGTATCCACACGTGATTTTCTCCCGAAAACACTGGCTCTTCTGAATATGTGCATAGCCCCGTCATTGGTCTTGAACATTATTTCTAAATTAGAGTTCCATAAGGCAAGCGGTGATGATGGGATCCCAGCCGTTGTCCTAAAGCAATGTACTTCCGAGCTGGCTCCAGTTCTCTCCAATTTCTACAACTACTGACTCGCTGTTTCCTGCTTTCTTGCTTGCTGGAAGTCTTCCTCCGTAGTTCCTGTTTTTAAGAACTCTGGAGAACCTTCTGACCCCTCTGTGGACTCTTCCACAACAAGCATGTTAACCCCTGCTAGGAAATGCCTTTTTTCACCGTCACAATCTAACAAAATATATATCAAGTTTTCATTGGTCAATCACCTTAAATCTAGCTTGCTGATTGGTCAGTTCCGACCAATCAAACCGCCTGCACGCGACCAATCTGTTTTTCCCGCGTTCTCCATTTGAGCCTCTCACGTGGTACACGACCATTATATAAACCCAACACGTGTAAACCCCCTCGAGTTTTCTTTTCATTTCATCTCTCTCTCGCACGTCTAATTCCTTGCTACCAAGTGCCAAGATGTAACCTTCAAGAACCCCCGTCTTAGTCATTGCGATCAGACGTTAAAGACATTCACGCAAGTACGAACTCTGAAATCACTTCTGAACTTTTACAACTCACAATCCCAAACTTTATTCTTCTAAATTACAGTTTAATATTACTTCCTTTTAATATGAGCTCAGGTACAACTGGTTTAATCCTGCTTCCTGCCCATGTTGTGATTTGTTTGATCCAGAAAGCAGAAATGATGTCCGTCCATTCACGGTTGACTGAAGATGTATACACGACTGGGGAGCCTGCGCAAAGAAATTTAGAATGCAGCAAAAAAAAAAAAAATTAATATCTGAATAGTTGAATTGGTAATGTCTTTTATATAGCAGAAAAGATTAGTAGAGAAGAGAAACGGGTTACAGAAAAGAAAAAAAAAACTCATAGACTGGATTCTAGACACAGAGAGAGTGTGTGTGATTATCTTGTTAAATCGTCGGCCCTACTACTTTGCACGCGATTATCATGGGGTTCTGGCTGCTTCAACCAAAATCATGTGAATTCCAAAGTTCCTTCTAGCTTACTCAGCTCTATTTCAATTTTTAATGGATAAAAATTATTTCGGCCATTTCCATTGTTTTCTGGTGACCTAGATTCAATGGGTACAACTTCTGCCCAGGATCAGATTTCCCCATCAGTAAACAAAATGCACTGATTTAATTTTGCTATTCAAATCTACTCACTAAAAAAAATATACGCGTGTGTGTGTTTCCCAGTTTGCAAGGAGATGGAGAGAATAATTCGTCTTACTCAATCATTCTCTTATTGTTTTTATCTTAGAGCGATACCTCAGATAAATGCACAGTTAGTTCCAGACCGTCACTCATTCACCACAGCCACTGTACTGGTTTCACTTAATCTTTGGGCTCGGGCTGCCACCGCCCAACCCCTTAATCGCAGTTTTAGTGGTAATTCCTCATTAACACTAGGTGCTTTTTCAGCCCGCAATTTACTCTGCAATTGAGCTAACGGAATTTCATCCCCTTCTTCCCATTCACTCAGTTCTTCTTCTTCCTCCCTAAGGTTAGGCTCAATTCCTGCTTCTTCAGAATGTCCCCCTGAGATTTACCTCCCTCAACCTTCGAAGGGTAGTTGGGCTAATTTCAATCTCCTCACTCCCTTCACTCTTACTCTCAGTCTCTAACCCTTCGGGTTCTACCAACGTAGATTTCCCCAGCCTTTTTGTTTCGGTTTCTTTCCATTCTCCTATTTCAGTTAGCTTTATATCATTCGCATGCACTCTCTTTACCTGTCCGGTCAATTGGTCCCAGATCACAAAGGAAACCGGACCCGTCTGCTCCACGATCCTATAGTATGGACTTCATCTCTAGTCCACTTTACCTTCTCTCAGGTGTATTTTATAATACACTGGAACACCTATCTGAAAGGAAACTTCTCTATTTTTATTTACCCTATCGTTTCGCCTTTTCTGGGCTCTTTGAATCCTCCTCCTCACCTGCGTAAAAAAATTATGCTGTTGTTCTATTTAGTGATGATGATCTCCTTAAATACTTCTCCTAGGTCGTAACAGATTGTCTATAGGTAAAACTACATCCCTGCCATATATCAAGTAATACGGGGAAGATTTTGTCTCGTTCATCGAGAATCTCACAGCTGCTAACGTTTGGGTTACGAATAAATCTCAATTTCCCTATTATCCTCTGTTAGCTTAGCTAACACATCAGCGAGGGTCTTGTGAAATCTTTCTACCTTAGCGTTACTTTGGGGGTGATATGGATGTTATAGACAAGGTAAAGACATGGTAAAGTTCATAAGCCGGCTTTCGGATCTAGGTCGATCTCTCATAGTAGTTCACACATGTTGACGGTGGTTGATGCTCTCCTGCTACTGATCGCTCGGCCTGACCGTGACGGTCTGTTTTGCGGCCACCTGTGGACTGACTGTTGAACTTCCGTGTGACCCCTTTTATAGCGTTTTTTATGGATTAACAGGCTCGAAAAACGAAGCGAGTATAATTAGGAGGGAAGCATTTTTATTGGACGAAAAATAGAGCACTTTAAATATTATTTTATTTTTCGACCGGAACACGTGTGTCGGGAACATGTCGGAGATATCTCTTATTTCATTTTATAACAAGGCTCCCCCAGATTTCGGTCTCATTTACAGTGAGCGTTATTTGTGTATATTTGGGTGATTAATTCATGATAAAGTCTCTGAAGCGTGTGGGAAGTTGTCCTCGTGTTCTTCTTATTGGCAATTGTTTGTATCACCATCATCGTTTTGCACCTGACACATTATATTGTTCGTTTTTATAATGGTGTAATTTCCTATCCAGGGCAGATGAGAGGATTGGGCAACAGTTGAGTGTGGCCGATGAAGTAAAACCTTGTCGCCTACTTGTATTGGGTCCTTGTATGTGAGGCGATTTAAGTTAGTCTCAAGTTTGTGGTCAGCTTCATCGTTGGCCAGGGTGACGTGATGGTGAACCTGCTTTAGCAGGGCATTAATTTGCATTCCATATGCTCCAGGATCGTCGCTTGTAATTTCTTTTCTGTGTAGTGTAGGTAGGCCGATGTTGGGGTGACGGCCGGTAATGGCATAGTGCGGGGAGACACCGGTGGCGCTGTTGGTCGTGGCATTCATAGACGAAACGACAGATTCTAGAACGTCTGTCCATTCAGTGCGTTCTTCATCGTGCGATGTTGTCTCGATATTTCCTGAGCTTTGCGGGCGCCAAGGACAGTGAAGTTCTTGCGTGATTGACATCTGGTTACAGAATTGTCGATAGACTTCTCCAGTGAAGTGTGTGCCTCGATCAGAGGATACTATGCGTGGAATCTCTCTATGTCGAAGGAAGAAATGGTACAATCCGCGGGCGGCGTCGATAGCACGGTCTCTCGCGCATGGTATGGCTGTAAAATGTCGGCTGAAGCTATCCAAGATGGTTAGGATGTAGTGTTTTCCCTTTGAGTTGGGCATTGTGACAAAGTCTATGAAGACGAGATCGAATGGTCTCTTTCCTCGTTTGCAGTGGCCAATGGGCCAGTGGGTACGTCTACCGTAGTTGCCCTTGCACTTAGCACACGTGTCGCAAGAATCGACACAGGCCTTGATGTCGCGGTTTTTGAATTCCCACCAGTAGCTGGAAAGGAGTTCTCGCATACGGGTATCACCTGTGTGGTTGTTGCCCTCGTGTGCCTGGTAGAGGTATCTGGATCGTAGTTTGTATGGTACAACCAATCTCGGAGAGTGTTTATTGTCTCTTATCATCAAAACGGAGGTGCCTGGTTCTAGAAAAAATTGGTGCAAATGTTTTTTGAAAAGCGTAGCTTGCTGGTCGTCAGGATCGATATGAGGTTCGCTTGGAGTGGGTGACTGGAGGGCGCTGATGATCTTTGCCAGGGCGTCGTTCTTCAGTTGTTCATCTGCGATGCTGAGGTGGTTGCAGATTCTCTCAGTAGGGATGGTGGTGGTGGAGTGATAGGCGAAGAATGCGTTGGGTGACGCGCTTGTGGGTTCGGGCGTTTTGTGGTGTGTGAGTTTTGGGAATGAGCTGTAAACCGTTAAACTCGCCGAGGCACCAAGATGGGATGTATACGCGGAGGTCTGAACCGCTTACCTCGAATGTCCTGCCTGCCGGTGTAGGGTCGTTCGGGGCTTTCGTTTTCTTATGTCCGCAACCTCTGCTGAGCATGTCAGCCCATACATTTGATTCGCCTTCAACATATTCCAAGACAAATTTATAACATGAAATTTCTTCTTGCCATCGTCGTATTTTGGCATTATTGAACTCTCGTTGGTCCAGATACGTCAGCGATCTGTGGTCGGTGAAGATGACGAAGGGGCGGTTGCGAAGAAAATAATCAAATTTCAATATTGCCCATTTTATTGCATATGCCTCTCGTTCCGTCGTGGACCAGTTCTGTTCCGTGGAGTTGAATGTATGGGAAGCGACCGCTATGATATCTTTCTTCCCGTTGTCGGCTTCTTGCATTAAGATTGCTCCGCATGCGACGTCACTGGCGTCGGTGGTGAGTGTGAAAAGTTTGGAGAAATCTGGAAACGAGATGACGGGTGGCGAAGAGAGGCGGCCCTTGATTTTTTTGAAGGCTCTGTCGGCATTTTGCGTCCAGACAAACGGTTTATTAACCTTGTTGAGTTCGTGTATGGGACCCATAAGTTTTGAAAACATATCTGACCTGATTTGTTCGTGAAGACGTGTCTCTAGGAATTGTCTGAGCCACACTAAACGGCCGATAAGGCTTTGTAATTCCTTTTTTGATGTTGGAGGTTTCATTTCCCTGATGGCACGAACGTATTCTGGATCAGCTTTGAATCCTTCGCTGTTTACTATGCGTCCGAGGAATTTTGCCTCTGATGCGAGGAAGGAACATTTATCGGGATTCAGCTTAGGTCCGAATTTTCGGAGGGCAGTAAAAAATTGTTCGAGGGAGAGTATGTACTCCTAAATGTCCTAGCGTGGACCAGGTTGTCGTCGATATAGGAAGAAATGTTGTCACGGGATGTGACCGTGGCTAGGGCTTCTGCTATGCAACGGGAGAAGATTTGTCCGGCAGATGTAAGGCCGAAGGCCAGGCGCGTGTATTGATAGCATTGGTCCTTCCATGTAAATGCTGTTTTGTATCGGTCTCGCTTGTCGATCTCAATTTGCCAGGAGCCGCTGCGTAGATCAAGGGTAGTAAAATATCTATTGCCTTTGCCGATTTTACTGAACAAGTGGTCGATCCTTGGCATTGGGTAAGGGTCAAGATCGACCAAGGCCTTGTTGAGAGTTCTTTTAAAGTTAGCAACGATACGAATCGATCCGTTTTTCTTGCGTACGGCAAATACAGGACTATTCAAACCTTTGGGTCGCTGCAGTTTTCAATGATACCTTCATCAGCCATACGCTTAAATTCGGTATCTACGTCTGCTTCCAAAGCCTGGGCTATCGGGTGTTGTTTCTGGCTGCGAGACTGGCCGTTGGTTGGTATGCGGATGGGTCGGATGAATGTGCCTTTGCTGCTGCTTTCGGTGCCGATAATGTCAGCGTAGCGAATGAGTAAGTTTGCAGTGGCCTCTAGTTCGTCTCGGTTCGGGTGGTTTGGTAGCGATAGTCCCGTGTTATGTTTTAGCCAGGTTAGCTTTTGATCCAGTGTCTGGATGTTGGGCTGTAGTTCCATAGTAGGCTGGTTTTGGATGATGTCAGCTTGGGCGCCATATGCTGGATCGTTGGTTGACGATGACGGTGATATGATTGCGGCTGTGTGTGTTGTATATCCTGAGGCAAGTGTGCGTCTGAATTCTATAGTCGCATTTTGGTTGTCGATTAGATAGGAATCGAGCGTGTTGTGACGTAGGATATTTTGGCCGATCAGGATTGGTGTGGTTTGGGTAGTTACCAGCACGTTAACCTTTTTGAATGTGGGTGAGTCTCGACTGCCGATGGTGATGTCGCAAGTCAGTTGGCCGAGGGCGGTGGTGCTGCCGTTGATTTCTTTTACTACGACGTCGGAGCGGGTCATGAGTTTTTGGGCTTCTCTGGGTAACTGAGATATTGGTAAGGTGCAGGTGGAGCATCCAGAGTCTAGCATTGCGACGCCAGAGAAGGTGATGTCCCTGAAGTTGAAAGTGGACTGGACGAGCGGTGAATGGTGAGCGAGTCCTTGAAAGTTGAAGGTGTGATGGCTGACGTAGGGGCATGGCGAACGAGGCATCACATCTCGTCCTGCCCGAAGCGAAAATCCTGTTCCACATCATTTATGGCTTGTATATTATCATTCGTTGCGGCGATATGGGCCTGTGACCGAGTGCGAGGTGGGTGGCGATATATGCAGTTGCGTCCATGGTGGCAGGGGCGACCTCTGAGGTAGTTCTTGCACACGCTGATTCGTGGTGTGTGCTGATGTTTTCTGTGTGTCGGATGGTGGCCATGTTCGGGAGGGTTGGTGAGGCCCGTCTGCTGTGGGTTTGGTTGCCTGCTGGGTCGGAGTGGCGCGTTTCTTGGGTTTGACCGCTGTGGTTTCTGTGTGAAATACACAGTGTCGTGCGAAGTTGTGTCGTTGGATTTTACACCGCGATCAAGGTATATTTGAGCTTCGGAGGCTATGCCAATGGCTGAATAGTGGTTGTCCATTGTCTTGACGAGATGTGGGTAGAGATTCGAGTTCCAATTTTCACCTTTTCGCTCATTAGCATAGCGCCGATGATGGAAATAAGTCCATCGACTGTTAAGTCTGTATTTTTGTCTTTTTTGTATTTGTTTTTTTATGTGGACGGCTGTCTCTCTAAGGGTGTTTTCGAGTCGACCCGCAAAGTCTGTTAATTTTTTCGCCGTCTCGCCGTTCCAGGTCCCAGGCTTGACTGAGGTGTTGGAAGTTAGTCATCTGGCTTCCGTGGGCTCCTAATAAGTATTCCTTCAGTTGTTCGAAGGTGGATATGTCCTTTTTTGAGTCAACCATCTGCTGAAAGATACTTTGGTCCAGTAAATCTTTAGCAGACTTGACGAATTCGCATTCCAGGCTGAGATAGGTGCTGAGTTTTGGCGTGACGTGGATTGTGGTATGCTTTGTTTAGGGCCGTGATGAATCGGTTCACATCGTGTCCAGGGTGAAAAGTTTTCTCTAGCTTCAATGTGTCGCGTATAGTTTGTTGGCGCATCATTAAGCTGTAATCGCCGTTTGTTTGAGCGGTGGGAGGTGTTGAAGCAGTTGATTTTAGGGCAGTCAGCATGTCGTTTATCTCGGCTTGAATTTCGTGTATAGTGGCTTCGGAAGGCTGTGTTGGTCCCGTTTTCAAGTTGAATAGTAGTGTTTTCTGTTCTTTGATGAGAGTAAATAGTTCGGCTCGGATGAAGCTCGTGTAGTCGGCCATATTTCTCTTGCTGTACGCTTCTGACACCAGTGTTATAGACAAGCGTATGGTTGCAAGAAAGAAATACGACAACAGTAGAAATAGATTTACGTGGTTGATTTCAACAGGAACGTGAGGGTTCGGAACAGCTACAGTAAAGTTCATAAGCCAGCTTTTGGATCTAGGTCGATCTCTCATAGTAGTTCACACATGTTGACGGTGGTTAAAGCTCTCCTGCTGCTGATCGCTCGGCCTGACCGTGACGGTCTGTTTTGCGGCCACCTGTGGACTGACTGTTGAACTTCCGTGTGACCCCTTTTATAGCGTTTTTTATGGATTAACAGGCTCGAAAAACGAAGCGAGTATAATTAGGAGGGAAGCATTTTATTGGACGAAAAATAGAGCACTTTAAATATTATTTTATTTTTCGACCGGAACACGTGTCGGAAACATTTGTAAAGAAAGATAATGGTCATTTTGTGACGGGGCTTTGTCCCGTTCACATCCGGTTCTCGCTCTTGAGTATTTGCCTGTAAATCAGCCGAGATATGTCTTATTTATTTTAAACGAAGCGATTATAATTAGGAGGGAAGCATTTTATTGGACGAAAATAGAGCACTTTAAATATTATTTTATTTTTCGACCGGAACACGGATCATCCGGAACATTTGTAAAGATAATGGTCAAATTTTGTGACGGGGCTTTGTCCCGTTCACATCCGGTTCTCGCTGTTGAGTATTTGCCTGTAAATCAGTCGAGATATGTCTTATTTCATTTTATAACATGGAGAGGTGGTTATGTGCCGTATGTTTAATTCTCCCAAAGGTCTCTCTCATAATCTGATTTACATTCTCCGATCCATTATCGGTAGCCAACTCTTCGGGGGCCTGATACCTCGGGAATATTTCGTTGAAAGTATCAATCTTAATGGAATATATCTTATTTTCATATTTCTAAATAAAAAAGCATAAATCTGAATGAAGTATATATTATTTTCATATGTCTAAATAATGGTTTTTAAAAATTTATTTTGTATTTTGATTCTGAATAAAATATAGTTTAATTTCAAATTTCACAATAAAATGAAATATAACTTATTTTCATATTTGTAAATAAATAAGAAAAATGAATAATATATATCCTATTTCCATGATTCAAACACAAAATTGTAAATTTGAATGAAATTTAGCTAATTTTCATATTCCTATATTATAAGGCATATATTTCCATTAATCTAAATAAAAACGCATAAATCTGAATTAAATAGAGCTTATTTAATATATTTAAATAAAAATAGATAAATCTGAGTGAAAAATAACACATTTCATATTTCAAAATAAAATTTCCTAAGTCTGTTGTTTCTGCTGCGAGAAAAGAGATATACAGTGTAATATAAGAGAGTTGTCGGGACTGGAGAAAAAGTCTCTTATATCCGGATTTGGTCTATTATATATACATTAACACAGGTTCTAATTTGGAACCAGAGAAAATCTCTCTTATATCCGGGTATCTTATATCCGGGTTACACTATACATTATTTTCACATTTCTAAAACAAAAGCTTAATTCTGAATGAAATATAGCTTATTTAATGTTTGAAATAAAACTATAAATCTGATCGAAATGCATCTTATTTTTATGTTTAAAAAAACATATATCTGAAGAAATATAGTTTATTTTAATATTTCAAAATAAGTATGAATCTGAATGTATTGTTTATTTCATATTTCCAAATAAAAAATCTGAATGGCGTAGAGCTTATTTTCATATTTTTACACGCAAAACATAGGAAAATCTTTTTAAATTTATGTGTTTGTTTTTTTATTTAATTTGATTTCTAAATAAAAATGGATAAATCTGCCTGAAATATATTTTCCTATTTCTAAATAAAATTGCATAAATCTGAAGGAAATATACCTTATTTTCTTATTTCTAAATCAAAAAGCATAAACTTGAATGATGTAGTGCTTATTTTCATTGTGACACTGAGCTGCCGGCCCGTGGTCAACTCCCAGTCATGCGATTTTGTAATAAATCTCTTACCGGCGTTTTGGGGTTGATTTTAAATTTGTACCAGCTTGTGTCCCGGTCGATCGGTAGTCGTTTCGCTCGGCCTGATACCTAGTGGGAATTTATTCAGGGTATCAAGTGGGATGAAGCGAGTCATTTAACGGCTTTGTCGCAGCTGCAACCGGTTCGACATAACAGCTCAGTTGTTCCTAGCTCACTTTCAATGTCTGGTTACCGAAGTAAATATTTTTTCTCAAGTCTAACCTAAACACGTTGTGATTTTGATCTTTTATTAGATTTGATCAATCAGACATCAGGCCGTAGTGTAAAAATTTGAGTCTAACTGGATGTCAAATATCGCATAAAAAAAAGAAAAAAAAGCAAATAAAAACCCAATATTCAAGTATGTTAAAAATATAAAATTATTCTTTATCCGTCTGTTACTATACAGGAGTGTATAATTTCATTTTCTCCCAACCTGTTTTCTACGGATTTATTTATACTTTTTACGCTTCTTTGGCAATCTATATCTTCTAAGTTAACTGGTTTAGTTTTTTCAAATCTGAACGTGCTGGCATAATATTCATTCATCAGTTGTCAATCAAATAACTTGCTATTGGTAGGATAGGCGAAGTCGGAGGTGTGGAATCGCTCAATCATAAATTTAAAAAACAATTTTAAATGCCTGCTACTCGAACTGATTAAAAAACTCAATGGTACTGACTCCAAATGATTAAAACTGCCTTGAATGCCCGAGGGCGTTTGTTTATTATTTGGAACAATTAAAAAAATCGGTGTGATAATTGGTTTTTATAGTCTGGGGTTTTTAAAATCGATTTCTGACAATTTAATCTTTGTTGTCTGGCAAGGAAAATTGATAACTTTTTCCATTTTGAAACTTAATCATTTCCGTGGCTAAGCCATGGCCTAAATTGGAAATTATAACCTAAATTTTTTTTTTACAAAAAAAGGTCCTTTTTTAAAATTCTTACAAATCACACATGGTCACTTAAAATTTCTCAGATTTTTTGGTCACTTTGCGTCTTCTTAACCAGCATTTTTTTTTTAACACATCAGTCAATTGTCAAAAATCTGCTATCTGGTCCCTTCATGAAGTTAGTGTCTTTTAAAACCCTTGCCTTCTTGAGAAAAAATAAATAAATTGATAATAAATTTCTTTATCTCCAAATCGGCAATTCTCCAAAGATATTTTGTCATGCCAAAATTCTATAATTGACATATGGCCACTTAACGTGTCGGTACTTAAGATGACATCTTGGAAAAATAAACAAGGGTAATTCTCTCTACCCCGTATTGACAAAAACTTTGGAATATTTTCTCATGCCAAAACTTTTATAATTACCATATGACCTTGCCTTGCCAGCAAGATGATACCCTGTTCTCAGGTTTTTCGTTAATCAGTACTTTTACAAATATCATTAATCAATTGTCAAAAGCTCACATAAAACCTCTCTGTTCAATCCACTGTTTACGCCAATTTTGGGTTTTGAGAAAATTAACTCAATCTTATTTTTAACGTGAAAAAAAAAATGTCTCTCAAGGTATCTTCTTTTTCCGTTTTTCAAATTTTCCTGTGTAATTTTTTTATGGTTA
Organism: Acanthosepion pharaonis; assembly: GCA_903632075.3. Lineage (NCBI taxonomy): Eukaryota > Metazoa > Mollusca > Cephalopoda > Sepiida > Sepiidae > Acanthosepion > Acanthosepion pharaonis. The sequence continues at coordinate 15,084 of CAHIKZ030002928.1, read as the reverse complement.
ATTAGTTAATTAATTACCGTAGCTAAATAGTGTCACACATAATTCAAAAGTAAAAAGCATAAGTTTGAATGAAATGTAGCATATTTTTATGTTTCAAACAAAAAAAGGATAAATCTGAATGAAGTATAACTTATTTCATGTTTCTAAAGAAAAAAGAATAAATCTGAATGGTCTGAATCTGAATAGGTTTTTTTAATATTTCTAAATAGTAAAGCTTAATGAAAAAATATTATTTTAATATTTGAAATAAAAAAGTATAAATATGAATGTAATATAGCTTATTTTATGGTTTCACACAAAAAATGCACAAACCAGAATGAAATATAGCTTATTTCAAATTTCTAAATAAAAGAAGCATAATTATGAATGAAATATATCTTATGTTTCTAAGTAAAAACGCATAAATCTGATTTAAATATGGATTATTTTCATATTTTGTAATAAAAAACATAATCTGAATGAAATATGTCTTATTTTCATATTTCTAAAAAGGATAAATCTAAATGTAATATAGCTTATTTTTGTGTCTCAAAATTAAATTCTGAATGAAATATACCTTATATTCAAATTTCTAAATCAAAAAGCATGTTATTTTTTATATGAAAGATAAAAATAAGCTGTATTTCATAGATTTATGCTTTTTTTAGAAACATGAAAATAAGCTGTATTTTTTTAAGATTTAGGATTTTTTCTTTAGAAATATTAAAATAAGACTTATTTAGATTTATACTTTTTTATTAAAAAATATTAAAATATGGCATATTTATTCAGATTTATGTTTTTCATTTATGTTAATGAACTCTGACATTCTGATTTATGGTTTTTCATTTGGAAATATGATTCAGATTTAAGAATTTTATTTACAAATATAAAAATAACATATATTTAAGTCAGATTTTTATTTAGAAATATGAAATTATGTTATATTTAATTCAGATTTATAAATTTTTATGCAAAAATATGTAAAGAATGTGTGTTTCATCAAGATTTATGCTTTTTTATGAAATATGAAAATAAGCTCTATTTAATTCAGACTTATGCTTTTTTAATTAGAAATTTAAAAATAGGCTAAATTTTATTCACATATACTGTTTTTTTATGGGAAGCAGGATAAGATATAATTTATTAAGATTCATGCTTTTCTTATTTTAATCATGAAAATATATTTAGATGTATATTTTTTATTTAGAAGTATGAAAATAGGCAATATTTCATTTAGATTGAAGCTTTTCTGTTTTAGAAATAAGAAATATGCTATATTTCAATCAGATTTATGGTTTTTTATTTCAAAATATGAAAAGAAGCTATATTTCATTCAGATTTTTTTTCTTCAGAAATATGAAAATAAGCTATATTCCATTTAGATTTATGCTTTCTTATTTAGAAATATGAAAATGTTATATTTCATTCAGATTTATTCTTTTTATTTAGAAGTAAATAGCTTACTCCATTCAGGAGTATGCTTTTTTTTTTATTTAGAAATATGATATTTCAGATGTATGCTTTTTTTATTTCATTGAAACTATACTTCATTGAGATTTATACATTTTTATTTCAAACATGAATGAAAATTAGCTTATATTTTATTTCATTGAAATTTATGCTTTTCTCTTCTGAAATATAAAATAAGCTATATTTCACTTGTGCTTTTTATTTTCAAAATGTGACAATAGGCTATATTTCATTCAGATTTCTTTTTTTTCATCAAGGTTTATGCCTTTCTTATTTTGAAAATTAGAATGAGTTATATTTCAGTTAGGCTTTTTTATGGAGAAATATGAACATGATAATTTTTGTTTTGGAATTTGAAAATAAGCTATATTTCATTCAGAGTTTTTCTTATTTGAAATGTAATAGGCTATATCATTCAGAATTTTTACTTTGACTTTACTTCATTCATATTTTTTAGAAATATAAAAACATGATTTTGATTCAGATTTATGTTTTTTTATTTAGAAAGATCAAAACAAAAACCTTATTTTGAGGGACTGGGTGTAATTACCGTCATTAGGAACTCTGACAGCAGACTGAATGTCTGGGACCTGATATCTACCACAAACAATTCTTTCCCAGAGACCAGGATAGCTCAGGTCAAGTCAAGTCACCTTAGCCCACAAAACTTTTAAAACATTATTCAGTGGGGGCCCCTGTTTTGCTCCATCCAACTTTATATAGGGCTTTAAAGCTAACTTTCCAAACAGATGTTGGCAGTATTGTAAAGATGGATGGATTACAACTGACATGGGCTCTGGTATCCTAGGACAATCCATCAGGGTCCTGACTTCCGCTGATTTTCATCCAGTATGTGCTTAGGCATTAGAAAATGGTTATCAAGTTGGTATGCTTGAATGTGAGGGGCTTGAGAGATCAGAGGAATGTGACCCACTTGCTTCATGATCTGTCCTTCAATTTGGATGTGGCTACCTTATTTGTGACGTTGACACTCGTGTGTTGTCTATTCATCATACAGGGACTGGCAGGCCAGCGGTATTTTCTTGATGGTGAAGCATTCCCTGGGCGTGATGGTTGACCTTGTCCATGGAGTGGGGTTGTGGCTTGCATTGCTGTGAAAAGTGGTTCATTTCTGAAAGTTCAATGTGTCTTTACTGGACAGGGAGAACTTCTGGCTACAGCTGACTGGATTAGTGCAGCGGGGTTGGTAGTTGGGAATAAGTGGTGGGAATATCTTAAGGATAGGATTAAGTCTTTCACCACTGACATTAAAGGAAAGTCTGGCCTGAGCTGAGGGTTCCCTAGAGATAGGCTTAGCTAGACAGGCCCTGGAGCATTCATCTATACCTGGCCTGATAGCACTCACTAGATGAATGCTCCAGGTATAGTTAACTAAAATGTCTAATGAAGTTGTGCACATGGGTGCAGGATTGTGAAAGGAAGAAATATGTCAAAGTTCCAATTGTTTCATTCATCAGGGTAACACCCTGGATGGACGTAGCCTGCAGTCGATTAACAACATGTGCTAGGTGTTTTAAGCAGAATGATAACTGATTTTCCTCAAATCTCATTGACTGAAGTAGCTTGGTGTGAGGGTGAAATCACAGAGGGCCAAAAGGGGCATTGAAGAGGCAGTGCCAAGTCACTGGGAAATTATGGTCTTCCCTATGAATTGTACTTGTTGCTCATGTTTGTTCTGATATTGATAATGATGTTCAACAACTGGTTCTGTCCCTGATCAGATTTACAAGGTTGTGATGTTGAAAAAGGAGATGCATGTTAGGTGTGATTTAGTTGATCACAAGTCCATAAATCTGCTAAATACAGTTAAAGATTTGGGCTAAGATCATGACAAAGTATTTGCAGTCAATTGCCAAGATTTTGTTGGGAACAGAGCAGATTGTGCTGTAAAAGGTTAACAAGTCAGAGTCAACTGCATCTGATCTACACAATCATAGAGGATGTAGAAGTTTGAAGAAGCCATGCTGATCAATTTGGATCAGTCCAAGGCATTTGGCAGGGTTGACCATCAGTTCCTGGCAGCTACACTGCAGGTTGGCAGATTCCAACCTGATTTCTGAGAGACAGGGCTACGTGAAATAAGTCTCCCTGGAGGTACTCTAGCCAGGGTTTTGTGTCATGTTGCAGTGACATTGAGGTGGTGCAGAAGGAAATTGAATAGTATGTGAAGGTCATGGGGCTAAGATTAACTGCAACAAGTCTTCTGGTTTGTGTTAAGTTGCTTGGGAGGGTGTTGCTCTTCTGGAGCTCTTCAGTTGGACTGACAGTAAATAACAAAGAAAAAGTTGAACCCTGCTGATGAATTAAAGAGTGAGGTGAGGTGTATTGTCTATAACATATGTGTATTGCATGTAGCACTAATAGTAGCATCCTATCCAGACAGTGTTTCTTCAGCTTCACAATCTGTATGCTTCCAGTTTTTTCTTTTTACACATGCCCAAATGTTGAAAATGGGTTACTACCACTGATAGAGATTTCCATGCATACATATATATTGAAAAGTTTTAATGTCTTCTACAACTGTTTACATACCTTAACGTGATTTCTTCTTTTATGGTTTATATTCTCCAGCATTCAAGTCCAATGTTACATTTAAAAAGTTTTTGGATTAACTTTTGCATTGGTCACTGTAATAATTTTCAGCTGTGGTCTTTAAGGAATTTTTACAATTCTTTTGATCTATCAATATTTTTTTTGTGGAAGTACTAAACCATCATCTCTAAGCCCTGTATTGTTGATAATGATATCAAATAAATATCTAAGTTGCCACATTAGAATTATACCTACCATCTCATGACAAATTGGATGGCCTCATAGCAATGTCACAAAGTCATCAATTTATTTTTTTAGTTCACATTCATCCATTATTATGGTACAGCATGGTTTTCTGGGACTGTTTATCTAACTTATTTCTTGTTAATTTGGCACTAATTTCTAGTTAAATTCAGTGTACCAATTAGGAGCACTTCCATAATGGACAGGTAGAAATTGTTGATATCCAACTAGATAAACATACAGTCAATGACTTGCATATTTCATCACTGATGCATTTTATGTTAGTCTGCATGCTCTTTCCAAAATGGTTTTGCTAATTTTTTTAATATTTCTTTTAGTAAAGTTGAGCATTTTGAAAGTTGGTTTGGTGGTCTTTGATGATGATAATAAATGTTTGCTGCTTGTTGACTTGATCACCAATCTTCAAATAAGCAGCTATCTTCCTGCCTTCTTCCAGCTTTTAGACATATTTTTGTAAAACTTCATTATTCAGCTTTCTATTAAATGAATCTACATTGATTTTATTGTGATACTGAGATGGTGAATGGATTAAACATTAATTCTAAGCAGGAAAAGAGAAGGGTTAACCCAAAATAAAATATAGGCTTATATATATATATATATATATATATATATAGAGAGAGAGAGAGAGAGAGAGAGAGAGAGAGAGTTTGTTTTGTTTTGTGGCATATCAACCTCAATGGGTTATTTAATGCTGACAAGATTTTTATTTTTTTTTTCACATGTATTGCTGGTAATTTTTTTTTTCTTTCAAAAATTTATTTCTGGTAATATTTTTTCTTCCAAAAATGTATAGCTGGTAATATCTTTTTTCAAAAATGCATTGCTGGTAATAATTTTTTCTTCAAAAACTTATTGCTGGTAAGAAATTTTTTCTACAAAGTATTTCTGGTATTAAAACCTATTTTTACACTTTCATAGTGTTTTGACCGCAGTTTGGAGGTTAACTATTTGCCCATAGCTGGGAACACAAGCAATTAAGAGGTGGTTCCATGCTCCTCAAAACCTCCTGATCAGAGGCCTTGCTGTTGGACGTAGTTTATCGTCTTACCTAGGATGGGGAGAGAGAGAGAGAATGGAGTTTTTTTTTCCCCCTGCTTGAGAAAGGAATGTTTGGATTTATTCTCTCCTAAAAGTTTTTCTTATCTATTGAGAGTCTGGCATGTGGTTGAAAATAGATTCAAAGAAATGGCTTTATCTCCTTGAGAAATTAAAGAAACACACATTTTTCATTGATGAAAACAAAACAAACTGCTTTTCTTAGGATTGAAGTTATGAAAATCAAGAAGTGAAGTTACTGTTTGCTGATAAAATGAAACAATGTATAGCATCATGAAATGCCAAGAAGGTGATCTGGTTCGAGTTTTCGCTGAAGACAGTGACCAGCCTACAGATGGAAAACAGAGAGTTTCTTTGTTGAAAATTTAGGTAAACAAATATATACTGACGAAAACAGATTTGGGAAGGTTAAAATGAGAATAAATTTCTCTTAACAGGTTAGATGTACTGTATGATTAAGGCTTGAGTTATGAAAACAAATTCTGTCAAAAGTGGTCTGGTTTGTATTTTGACTGGACAGAGATAGTTCCAGGAAAATAGAAAAGATTTGGAGAATTAAAATTAATGGATGGAATGGAACTCCGCCCATTTTGTCTATGCACTCTAAAAATTAGATTTGTCACAAAAACAGTTACGTTGAATGCTAGGAAGGAAGGAGGAAGGGGCAGAATTTGGCTGCCTGTGTGAAGTAGCATTGTGAGATGTGGAGTGAAGTTGGTTGAAGTTTAAGGAGAAGCAATCCCTGTGACTACTCCCAAGGAATGTGGTTAATTCTCTAAATTTGGAAAACTAATAAAGAAAGCAGAAATAGAGAACAAAGAAAACCTTTATTTGAATTAATAAATGTTGGGGAATCACCAAATTCCCAGAAGCCTTGTGCCCATTTTGGGCCAAAGTGCATATAAGCAGATGACTTTGGGAAGATCATGGACTTTGGGCTGATACCCTGCATTGAGTGCCTTTGAAATTCATGCTAGCTGCCAACCAGAATTCCTGATTCCAAGATTTTGAACCCAGTCTTCCAGAAATTTAGACAAAGCCCAGTGTCACTAGAGAGATTGATGAAGAAGGGTTAATTTTTGTTGTACCAAGAGCTATATAAACCAATTGAAGATTAACCTGAAGAATTTCTCGTTTTATTTATTTTCATCATGAAGATATTTTTTCTTAATGTAGCAAACACGGCTTGACCAGCATTGCTAGACTACGACAGCATTCAATCTTCTACTGCTCTGAGACCAAGAACCAAATGTAGGCAAAGACTGTGTGGATTGAAGTGGCCAGCTTGAACCTGTGACAGCATTGACCAGCACAGAGTTAGCCTGTGTTTAAAGCGTTGTCACAAGAACCTGAAGACTGGATCACTAAGCAGGGATACACCACTGTGGCAAAAGGTTTTACATTATTTGGTGCCAGTGACCAAAGATGTGTTACATTATAAGTTACCGGTCTTGTTGACTTTAATGAGTATTTTGTCTGTTCTTTTTATATTTAAGGTATCATTCTTCATTTTTGTTGCAGGCAAATTAGAAAAGAGGGTGAATTTAATTTGTAGTGGTGGTCTCATTTTCTTTTGAGTGGGTAGTATAATAAGAAAAAAAATTTCATCTAATTTGTTTTAATCTCTATTTTGTGTAAAAGTGTTAGGAGGTATATACTCTTGCTAGTAACCATAATGTTCTTTAGGGAATAATCAAAGTTCATAGGTTCCATCTTCGTGCAACAACATGGAATCAAAAATATATAATAATATTAGTGTAACTAGAAGGAGCAACATATAAGTATAAATATAGTTCACAGTGATGCTATAGTGATAAAAAAATAAAAATAAACACATGATAACAGGGAAACCAAAATTTAAGCATCTCTAAAAATAGATGTATATTCAGAATTGCTAGGCCATAAAGTCAAATTTTGACCAACCAATCAGATTCTGCTCCAATCAACAAAGTTAATCCAAAAAAATTTGTAGCAAGAGATAATACAGTGATAAGGAGGAAAGATTTAATAGGAAAACTTATACTTCAAAATATAGATAATCTTAATATATTAGATGAAAGAAGGTTAACTTTATACATAAAACCAAGTAGCTATTGAAAAATATAGAATTGATGTGATGATAATAACTGTTGCCACACTTCAAATATTTTACCTTCTCCTTTTGGGCTATTCCATTATTTTTCCTGTAGCTATTAAATAAAGGAGTGTTAAAATAGACAATTTTAAGTTTCTAATGACAGTCCCACAGCTGAAACTTAGAGTAACATTTTGCAGTAAGAAACACTGATATAATTATTTTTAATATATCAGTCGATTTCTTGTTCTCTGTCTGTCCGTCTCTTTCTATATATGTATGAAAGATATTAGATATAGAAACAAACACTGCATAGTGACGATCAGTTTCATGTCTCAAGTGATCTTCAGGCCATATATACATTTACAAACCATACAGAAAACTAAATAACAACCCAATATACATTAAAAAAATTGAAACCACCACCCTGATGTATTCAAATAAATACCATCTATAAATAAAAGAATTTCAACAAATTCAAGCAGCTTAAAAATATTCAGCAAAAAAAAAAAAAATGAATCAGCCCAGAAACAGCAGATATTCAAACTAAAATACAAAAATGAAAAGAATTCAAACAAAAACAGAAAAATAATTTGGTTCAACCACAATACAATAAAAATACAATACAATAAAACAAAAATAGGGAAAATATTCAAAATAATTGACAAACATTTCCTTTGAAACAGCAAATTATCAATAAAAAAAACAAAAATTGTATACAAGTGTATAGAGAATGTAATAATTAAGCTCAATAAAAAAATGCTCAACAGAACCAATAACAATCAAAATAACATCATCAAATGTTACTGCAGAAACAAAGAAAAATGCCCACTTAACAATAAATGTTTAACCAATAACATAATATATAAAGCTATCATAACTAATAATATTAACACAAATGGAAAAAAATATATATGTACCACAGAAAAAACCTTAACCACAAAAGGTCCTTTGAAAGAAAAAATGCATAAACAATAAAACCCTATCAAAATATATATGCAGCCATAAAAACAATATTTCCACTAAAATCAGCCCCATACAGTATTAACAGTATGTTAAAGTATGTTTAAAGGAAAAATTAGCAATAATTAGTTGTAGAATCCTGAATAAAGAAGAAAAACTTGAAATTTATTGAAAATGTAGTATATTTATATGTTCTTACTTTTATACCTAATTGATTAATTAAAAATAAAATATAATATAAACTTTAAATACATAAATAAAATAAAATAAAAAAAAAAAAAAAAAAATAATTAATAAAAAATTAAATATTAAATATTTAAAGTAAAAAAATGCATGTAATTGTGTATACATAAATAAATACACACGCACAAATAACTTGAAATGAACAAACCTGAATATACTACCTCAATATATCACACTGATGCAAAAACAAATAAACTACTAATTATTAAATAAAAATAAAGTATTAGGGCTTGATACATATATATAAGTCAAATATTTAATTTATTTCTGAATTTGCTATTTAAAAATTTTTTGTCTCAGTTCTATATCAATTGTTTAATCTCACTATTTTATATATATTTATATATATATCTATATATATATTCAAACATCAAAGAAAATGTTTTTCTAAACCCAACCCATAATTTCCCTAAAATAAAATAAAATGATCATACCATTTAAGCACAAGTTTATTAATAACAAAGCTCAAATCTCTCTGTGTCCTGTGGATATTTATATATATTTATGCATATATATATATATATATATATGTGTGTGTGTGTGTGTGTGTGTGTGTGTGTGTGTATAAAATGTGTATGAATTCCCCAAATTCAATAAAAATTTAATTATAAATGTATTAATGTGGATAATTAATTTTTAATAGTACTTTGAAAGATGTCTAAACCAAATAAGAATTTAAATAGCCAAGTGAAGACATAGAAAACTTTTAATTTACATTGTTATATTCCAAGGACAAGTTAAATATATACTTGTTTTTATGTGGAGAATGGGAATATGGGATTAGGGAGAGGAAGCAAAAACACATTTCTTTTGTCCAGACAATACAGTTCATTCCATTTGGACTTACTCTCATGGATTTTAAACTCAACTAAGGGACAGAAACATTATTACATGGCAAGGAGATGAGATTGTTTATTCTATTGAAATCTTTTTTTTTTTGCTTTTCACTAAATGGAGGAGTTCTCAATTTTCCAATGTCAGACACAGGTTTTGGAGAAAAGGTTTCAAGTCCAATGGATTCTTTTTTAAATTTAATTCCCCATTCAATTACATTCAAGAGGATATTTATTTTCTCCATGGATCCAGATCAGATTGAAGATTTTTTGAAATAAAAATATTGTCTGCTATAAATTCACAAAACCACCAACATGTTTCTTGATATTCTATTCATCAAAAAGAAAATTGAAAGGTACTCCAGCCTTTTTTGGTGGAAAATAAAAATTCATGAAAAAGCACTAGTTATTGCCAGTATAGTAAGTTTTTATTCAGATTTTAACAAAATCAATTTTTTTTTATTTTGATTCTCAAAATAAGATCCTTCTTTAATTAGAAAATTAGAAAATACTGTACATCTCATTTGGTCAAGTAAATTAAAAGCTCTATTCAGTACTAGCACATGTCTCCCCCTCCCAATAAGGGAAAAAAAATTTCTCATATACTGAATTAAAAAGAAAAATCATGTATTTAATCTAAAATAAGCCTGAGAACCCATCTCTCTGAGGATGGTTTCTAATTTAGAAAACTCCTTCACCCAGGCTAGTTGGTACCAAATCTAGAACTCAATCTTCTTGCTTATTTAATCTATATCTTGTAGAAAAGTTAAATTCATGCCTTTTCCATCCTTTTGGGGTGACAATGGATGTAACAAACTTGACCAGAATTATAACTCATTCACTAATTTCTCAGTCTGAATTGCTGTTAAACTATATGCACATCTGCTTATCTTCATAAAGCTTATTATCTAAGATGTTTTTCCCAGTCAATATAATTCTGACCACTTCAAGTTTAGGGTGTTAAACCTCATGAAGTTTTTTTTTCTTATGCTCATAAAACACCATAGCAGTATTTATTGGCCTTGTATTTGGCCAATGTTAATATAAAAACATATCAGATGCTTATTTCAGGGCACACAGGACAGGCATGCCTTCTATAACTTTGAAAAGAGACATTTATAATTCCATTACTTTTTGCCTTATGAACTCTTTCTTTTTTGTTGTTTAAAAAATTCACTAGTGAATTATCAATCTTCTTTAGAATGTAGTCTAGAGATAATCTCTTTTCTATAATAATTGATGGGCCAAACTGATGGCCAATATACCAACCATCAATTTATTTTTAGTTAAAATAAAACTTTAGATGATTCCATTATCAGCAACTTTAAAAACAGATAAATCCATATTTTACAATGGAACATCAATCTAACAATTTATCTCCCTCAAAGACTGGTGCCAAATCTTCCTATCAAATTTAGCTTTGTGCTTAGTCAAGCATTGACCTTTTAAAGTGGACATTGTTCAAAATACACTAGATCAGTGGCCAACGCACAATAAAAAATATTTCTGTATGATTAATTTCAAGACTAAAGACCAAGTCTAGTTTTTATTAATAATTTATTATTTATTTTTTATATTACATTCGACTAAAACCCTCATCTTTGTTGTTATTATCAGAACATTTTCGACTGTTTTTTGTATCTGGCTTTCTTGAGATGCCTGTTGATTTGTGTAAACTTCAGGGGGATTTTAAATGAATCTTTTATTTAATCTGCAGATGTAGTCTAATTGCTTTTGAAAATGGCATATTTAGTTTTTAATTCCGAAATATTGTCACCATTATTTTCCTGTTTCAGTTTTTTCCTTGTCCAAAATCTTAACTAACCTTACCAAACACAAAGAAATCCCTAAATTCTTTAGATAATTGAATCTAATGTCATATTTTTGATATTGTCAACACAGCTTTTCAACTGATATATTCTAGACAATGTGAAGAAATCTTACTCTAAAATAAAAATTCAAAGTAAACATTTTTTAAAACAAAAACTAATGAAATTATACCAAATTGAAACCGTGAAAAGCTTTCGATTAATTAATATTTAAAATCAAGATCTGGACATTTACATCTTTTTTCTTATATGAATTATTTGAAACAAATATGTATTCTTCTGTTACTAGTTTCATCTTTTGTAATTTCTAGTGTTTTAGCAAGTCAGTTGAACCTAGGAATTATTGATAAAAATAGTTATTGTCTGAATACATCATCCATATACTGAAGCATATACCTTTAGTGATCTGCAGATTGAATATACAGAAAAGTATAAACATGAAATTTAATGCCTCTTTATTGATTACCACATTTATTCAATCTCAGCCAATGAACAAAAAAGAAAGTAAACTGAAAAGGCTAAGTTTCCAACTGTTGACCTGAACAGGCGTTATCTTTGATCATTCAACCAAAAATACAAAGAAGATGGTGAGCTTAAAAAAATTATTTAGTTTAAGATATCAACCAGACTAATGTAGGCCCACCTGAATAGCTGATTTTTTTTTAAGTATCAAACATTTTTTTCAGTTTACTGAGAAATATGATTTAGCTTTATATTTGAGATATAAGTTTTCATTGATATGAATATTTTTAATTGATTTTTTCTTAACACAAGGAAGATCAGCTTTTAAAAACAACTTCATAATTAAGCAAACTTGCAGAGGAAATACATCAGATAATTGTCACACACACACACACACAACATATATATATATATATATATATAGGAAATGAATTAAATCCAACATATTATTATTTTAATTTATAATATATATATATATATATATATATGTGAAATCTAAATATAAAAGTGGATACTAAGGTCAACAATGAGCAGTGACCATCTGTTTCACACTTGTACGCAATCTTCAGGTCTTGTCTGACCATTTCATCATCATCCTTTCATCTATTGATTTTTTAAACTTTTATACTGTTTTTACTGCTACATAAATCTCTTCATATATTGTTTTACATTCTCATATACATCTTTTAGTAATAGACCATAAATTTTATTGTATTTGGTGAGGCTCGAGTGCATTCTGTTAATTTTTTTTTTTTTTTAAACATTTCTTATTTGGTAAGATGAGCAAGTGTCTTGTTTAAGAACTTTCTGTATAATTTTCTGCATTTATTTTGAAAATCTTGTGGGAATCACTTAAATGGCGAAACCCTTTTCTTTATTCCTATTGGATAATAAATACATGATATTTATTATAGGGACAATTTAACCATCGCAGAGTAATTCAAAATTTTCTCTAAAATCCAATGGTCCATTTCGACCAATCACGTGTTTTAGTATCTTTTTCTATATTTTTTCTGGTGATTTTGAGCCTAAAACCCTATATAAACTCTCGCTGTTTGCCAACACAGGAGTAGCAGTTCAACTCTTGGAAAAGCAAAGCACGAGTTTCTATATTGACATTTTAATTTTCATTATCTTTGCACCAAGTGATCATAAATGATTCCTATTAATATCACTCATGACATTACATTTTCTACAATGGTAAACACTGTGGAACTATTCTTTTATTTAGCTAAGACTTTAATTGAACCTTGTATTTAAATTACAGTCAATTTTGTATTAACATTTATTAGCTAAATTTACCTTTTATTACCGAAAAAGGAACAACTTTTTATACTATTGCTGATATTTGTATATCATTGTTAATACAATATATTATTAATGTTCATTGAGATTGATTATTTTCTCTCGTGTTTGTTGTAATTATTCATGGGTTTTGTTTTTTACAAGAACACAGTCTTCCTTCTTTATTATATTCACGGTGATTAGCCAACAATACTTACAGCACCACTACACTCTCATCAAGGACCCATAATTATATAGGTTGTCATACTAGCACCAGACATTACATTTTGAATGTATTCTTCTTAGTCATATATCATTGTCTATTTTTTCATTGCTTTGCTATCAGATTCATCAATATAAAAAGTGCATCCATCACTAAAAAATACTGTTGCAAAAAATCAGTTTTTCATGTACTACCTGTCGAATTTAAATGTTTCTCTTTTTGTGTTTATTTAAGGCTTTTTACTTTGGCTGATTTTTTATCACACACAACCGGTTTTCTCTTTTTACATTTGCAAAATCAGCTTCTTCAAATATTTTTTTGCTGGTCAAACACCTTTTTTTTACTTCTAAATCTTTTTAATTTTTCTTAGATGTCATTTTGTGACATTTGTAAGACTAGTTTTTTTCTTGTTTTTATCTTGTCAAGGTTTCCATTTTCTTTTCTTTTTTGGTTATTCTAACCTCTGTGCAATTCTTTTAATTACAAAAATATTGTTTCTCTCACTCAGAAACATTATAATATCTTAGTTTTAAACTTTATATTTTTCTCATAGCACATATAATTTTGTATCTATCTAATCAAAAAATAAATCTTACATTGTATATATATATTATATAAATAAATAATGTTTACATATGTATAAACACTCAATAATGATGATTTGTTCCATACAGTTACAAGGCTTGATGAATGTGTTTAAGTAAAATAAACTGTCACTCTCCAGTGTTAATACCTAACCTATTTCCACACTTTTATATGTTGTATGGTTTGTTCATGATATTAACCACTTTTCTTTCATAAATATAACAATCTTTAAAAAGTACTTTTATCATATATATATAAAAATATACATATATAATACATATATATATATATATAATATATGTGTTATATAATAAAATATATAACACACACACATATATATAACACACACACACACACATATATATAATACATATATTATATATATATATATATATATATATATATATATATAACTACCACTAAGTAAGGCAGGGATGCCACTAGCACGCAGGGTTGTAGAGAGAAATAAATTATATATATATATACATATAATATTATAATAATAATATATAAAATATATATATACATAAATAATATATACATACAAAACATACAAATTTATAAAACATTATTTTTTAATAATCATATATTATAAATATATAAAACAAAATATATATACATAAAAATATATATATACATGTATAAAAACTTTTGTCATACATTAAAAACATATATATAATAAAAATATACATATATATATATAATCATATTAAAACAAAATATACATATATATATTATATATACATAAAAAACATATATACTTTAAAAACTTTATTTAATGTGATATATAATATATAATATATATAAATTTTACATGTACACATATATAATATTATATAATTAACATAAAAACATCATATTAATTAAACAAAAAACAAAATTATATATAAAATTATACATACAAATATATATATATACAAATTATAACATACAAATATAAATTACAATAAAAACATATTATATATAAATTATTTAAATACAATTTTGCAGGCTTTGGGGTTAAGTAAATTCCAAAATTTTTTTATTGGAAAACATGTTAATGTGGAAAAACAAAAACCTGCGGTAATTATTTTGTATTATGCATTAAGGGGTTTTTTATAACAATTATTTTCAACAATATAATTTATAATTATTTCAACAATTTTTACAAAAATTTAAACCCCTAAAATTTCACCCATGTATATTATATTAATAATTTTTTTCCACTATTAAAATAATATCACTTCCCAGATACAAAAAATATATTATTATAATATATAT
>CAHIKZ030002927.1:2500-163162 GCA_903632075.3 Acanthosepion pharaonis | reverse complement strand
GATTAACAATTCCAAGCCATTATCCATTACACCACCCACACATCCAAGTTTACAGTACCTGATATCTCCAAGTGGTCACCCATCAAAGTACTGACCAGGGTTGAGGCTGCTTTGATCATACGGGAACTGGTGTTTCAATGCTATATGACTATAAACTCATCTCCCAAGAAGGTGACTATAGTTTAAACTAAAAAAAAGTAAAACATAGTATAAATAATAAGAAAGAAAGAACTGATTATTACTCACCGACAATTAGATAGATTGTAGAAGCCAGTGTAAACCTGAACATCAGGTTCTGTGGAATGAAAAGGTCAGTCTCATCAGCTGTCAGACTAAGGCTAGGGTTGTTCTTGGACAAATTCTCAAAACCAACCACAACCAGAAAGTAGTTAACCATCATCAATTGGAATGATGTATGTGTGCGTCGTATGGTTTGGATTTCATTCCATTCATTTGCCACAAACAACGTCCTCCATGCTGAGACAGGTGCATCTTTTTGCTGTCTGGTTGGGCGTTCCCAGTCAATGAAAAAGATGTCAATTGTGCACTGACGAAACATCAGATAGAATAGGTCGAATAGTTTAAACACAAAAGCTATCACAATGTAGCTGGCATAAGTCTTTGTCAATGAACTCCCAACCAGAGGCATTATGACAACAATATCTTGGCGCTGAAATACAGTTTAATTAACATGAAAAACAATTTTCTTTTTTAAAATTAGCATATATCAAGAAACATTCAAAATGTCAAAATATTAATAAATAGGACTATATCAATAATGACAGACTGTACACAGCATAGTGGTTATCAGCATGGAAAGTGAGTTTGGCATGTAGAGTTCAAATTCCAGCCAAGTCTGTTATATCTGCTTTCATACAAAAAGTATGACTCCATTTCTTCTCCCTCTAGGTAGGGAATAATAGCAAATCAAACTGGGTGTTCTAGCTTTGATTGCCAAGAAGTCTAAGAGAAGGACAACTTTGTATTCAAAACCAGGTGGGCATCGGGAGTCTACAGGGTTAACATACTATGCAGGATGAAGCTGCACACACAGATTGACCTTGAACTTTGTCATGCATACACACTGTTATAATGTTCTCGCTCATTTCCATTGTTTATAGCAGTGCTTGGAAAGAAAGTGTGATCATCTCACCACATCCCAGGTTCCATCAGTAACCATGGCTTGTGCAGCAGTTCTTGGACAAGCACATTTCCCAGGTGTAACAACCACCATATTCTCCAGATCTTGCGCCTTGCTACTTTTTCCTTTTCAAAAATCAAATCCCTCTTGAAAGAAGCAAGATTTCAAGATGTCAAGGAAATTAAAGAGAATGTGATGAGGCAGCTGCTCATTATCCCCAAAAATGTGTTCCAGTAATGCTTCCATCAATGGAAATGATGCTGGATAAAGTGTGTGACTTCAGAAGGGGACTACTTTGAAAGAGATTAAATGTCAAATTGATAGGTATTGTAGATTTCTTTATATGACATCAGTACTTTTTTTTATCAGAACTCGTTTTATATCTTGTTATATCTTCATTTCCCTCCAAATTTGGTTGATTGGTTGATTTTGTTGAGCAACATATCAACCTCTATGGGTTATTTAATGCCGAAATCTAAATATTTTGAACATAATTTTATGCTTTCAACTACAGATATCTTGTACATAATTTTCAGGGTAAAAGGTATGTTTTTTAGATATATAGTTTGTAGATCATAAAATGTATTGTTGGTAATTTTACTATAAAAATGTATTTTTATATTTTTTTTAGTGTTGCATTGATTGTCATTTTGCTATAAAATTGTATTGTTGCTCATTTTATTATAAAAATGTATTGTATGATAGTAAAGAAGTTGGCTCAATATGATATTGATATTAACTACACATCTGAAACGCCATTGAGTGGCAAGGACCAGCTAACAGAATCTGAGGTGGGTTACACTTTCTTTCAGAGGGGTAATCCCAAGGGAGAGAAATGTGTGTAGGTTGTTGGTGTTGCTATTCATACCAAGTAAACCAAGCATCTTGAGTAGTCTCAAGACAATAATAACAAAATCATGTTTCTTAGAGTACCTCTACCTTGTGATCATTATATGACAGTCTTTTCTATTTATGCTCCAACTCTCACCAGTTCTGCAGAATCTATCATAACTTTCTACTAAGATCCCAGAACAGCTATTACAAAGGTTCCAAAAGCAGATAAGATTCTGATCCTTGGTGATTTCAATGCCATGGTTGGTAGGAATCACAAGACTTAGGAAGCATTGAGAAAGCACAACCTTGGAAAAATGAACAACAACAGACTGCAACACCTTCAGCTTCAGCACTGAATTCAAACTAGTCATCTACAACTGCATTTTCCATCAAAAAGTTGCCCATAAGGTTAATTGGATTCATTTAAGCACATTCTCAATTACACCATTTGTCATAAGCAAGACCTTCAGGATGTATGTATAGTGCTGAATGTGGAATGGATCATAGGTTGGTATGTAGCAAGATGAAACTCTGCATCAAATGTAAAATAAGATATAATAGGATAAGGATTCCCAAACATATTGATGTTTCAAGGTTCAGAGACCTTGTTATTTGTGAGGATCTCCAAATGACATTCAAGGATACTGAATTCAACAGTACCTGGGATAAGTTTAAGGCCAAGGTCTACAACACTAGTGTTGAAGTTTTTGGTCTCAGAAAGAGAAAACATCGAGATTGGTTTGATGAACATGATCCTGAGATAAATCATCTTTTGAAGGTAAAAAATGATGCACATCAAAATCTTTTGAGTGCTTCAGCAAGCACTGTGAATCTTTACTTCAATCCTTCAAAACACTAAATCATCATTTCAGCACAGAATCTGTCAGATGAAAAAATCAGTGATGCTTAGATATATTCTTGTAAGCTCAGAGCACTTACAAACAGAAGGACTTCAAAGCATTATATCACCTGATCACATTTATGGTGCCATTCTAATCAAAGGATATGGCTTATTTTCAAGGATCTAGAGAGTATAATGAAATGCTGAACTGAACATTTTATGGAACTTTTTTTTATAATCCATGGTATTTAATGAAGATAACATCAATAACTTGCCTCAGTTGGATATTATCAATGAGATATGTGATCATCCTACTTTGAAAGAGGTCCAGAAAATAAAAGAAGTTAATGCTGGGAAGGCACCAGGTCTTAATAGTAATCCAGTCAAAATTTTACTTCACAGGTGCAACAAATTTGCTGTAGAGATTCATTGTATGATTTCAGATATTTGTTTAAGTGTACTTGTGCCTCACGACTGGGTTGATACAATACTTATTTCTTCATTTAAGGGGAAAGGGTCAAAATTGGTATGTGGAAACTATCAGGGAATAAACCTGCTTCAAGAAGTGGGTAATGCTTTTTTTAAAATTTCTACTTAACAGGCTTACAAGATGGATTTGCTCTAAAGTCATTCCTCAAACACAATGTAGATTCAAACCAGGAAGAAATACAATGGATATGATCTCAGCCCATCAACTGCAGGAGAAATGCAAAGAACATTGTGTTGCATTGTACCAGATCTTTGTCAATCTGACCAAGATCTTTGATTCCATAATTATGGATGCTCTCTGGACTGTTCTTAGTCAGGTAGGATGTCTTCCAGACTTTGTAAAGACATTCAAACAACTTCATAGGGAGTTGAAGTGGTGACTTAACTTCAATGGGTTTCTACTGGAACCCATAACTAATGACAATGGAATTGAGCAAGATGACATTCCTGCTCCAACTTTATTTCATCTTCTTTGCAGTGGCTCTCACATTGAGTTTGCAATCTTGGAAAACCTATGTTATCTGCATTTCAGGACCATGGGTAAATATCTTTGACTTGACTCATTTCAAGGCTAAGTCAAAATGTTTCCAGTTATTTGAGAGTTATACAATGTTGACAATGCAGACCTTCTTGTCATACCAAAAAGGACATGCAAACCATAATGGATCATTATCAATCTTAAAATAAAAAAAAAGCCAGCAAAGCCTTTGGTAAATTGGAAAACCAGGTCTGGTTAGACAGAGACATTTCAGTTGACACTAAGATCAGTGTTTACAAATTGTGTGTCCTGACTGCTCCCCTGTACTTTTCAGAGATATAGACTATATATTGCCATCATGTCAAAACCTTGGAAATATCACATCAAAAGTGCTTTACATGTATCTTAAACATCAAGTAGCAGTGTTTTACACCAGACAGTTGTTCTGCAACAGGCCAAAATACTTAACATAGAGAAACTGCTCATTCGCAATCAACAATGCTGGGCAGGGCATCTCTGGAAGACAGTAAAGGAGAACTTGCTTAAGCACCTGTTTTTCTTGATACACACCCAGAAAAAAAACCAACAAACATTTCAAGGATGTTGTTAAAGACAACCTGAAAAAAATCTTGAAATTAGTGTCAAAAATTGGGGAAAACAGGCAGAGCATATGTTTGGTTGAAGAAAGCTAGTTTTTTGATGGCTGCAATTGCTTTGAGGTTAAAAGAGTTGAGCATTCAAAGTTGAAAAGAGCTCTTAGGAAAGGTGATGTAGACTCAATCCCAGAAAACATTCTTTCTGAGCTTGTATGCAACATTTGAAGGAAGGTTGTTCTATCTCCATTTCAGATTTGCTTGTCACTGAAAATAGCATGAAAATCAGTAGCAACCTCATAATACTAGTTTAATATATTGGATTTACTTACCTTGAAGAATATCAAAAAATAGAGACCAATTCCTAAGATGTTAATGAAGAGGACGTTGCTAAGAGAAGCACAAACATTAAATAAAAGGTTGATCAAAGTAGCAAAGTCAATGGCAATACGTCCAGCTCTCTTTGACCAAATCCATGTGTTCAAGCATGCCCACAGCACACCGAGGCCACTGAGGGTTCCAATTGCTGTGTCTATATTTCTTTGGATATTTGCCTCATTTTGGATATATTCACTCTGAAAAGACACCTGAAAAGAAGATGACCAAACAAAACTCAGTTGAAATTTGATCAATAATATATGACATAATTATTTTGATTTGATGTATCCTCTTGTTGAGTAACACATCAATCCTTGTCCTAAGCCTTACTCAAGAAATACAGAAAAATGGTATCAATCCTGACCTGTCATCTCAGTTTCAATCACTTTCTCACCACTGTAACATAGCTTTCCTGTGCTTTCTCTATAAATATTTTTATGACAATTGTTCTGACAAGCTTTCCTCTATGGTAACTCACCTTCTTGAATTTAAGTGTAGTACTTGATTGGCAACTAGGTCTCAAAGTTTTACTGTTGAAATTGGTAAGAATATGCATGTCTTTTGTTTAATAAAGACATTCAATTTCTTAATCATGATGACACCGCTCAATTACATTTAAAGTAATATTGGTTTGGAATTTTACTGAATCAGTTAAAAATTTAGGTATTGTTTTTGGTGTGCCAGTTTATATCATTCAATATATCTCATTCACAATATTTAAAGATTATTTGTTAGATATTTTTATTAAATATTTAGGCGTTGTTTTATTAAATATTTTAGTAAGACAAACAAAAACAAATTTTTAAATAAATAAAAATTCTTTTAATCAAATTTATTTTTTATTTTTTTCATTTTAGAATCAATTTACCCTTAATTATGGACAAGTTTCTGAAAAGAAAAGGCGATGGTGACAAGAATATTTCTACAACGTGATTTAAAAAACCAAAAGTTCACCGGTTGTATAGTGATAATTACTTAAAATTTGGATTTCACTGGTCTGGAGATACACAGATTCCTTCTCTGCTATGTGTTGTTTGCGGCCAAACACTGTCTAATGAAGCAATGGTTCCAAGTAAAATGAAAAGACATCTTACTACTAATCATCCTAGCCTTCAAACTAAAAATGTCGATTATTTTCAACGGTTATTAGAATCAAATGCAAGGCAAATTCAACTATTTAAAAAAACAGTAACCATGTCTGAAAAAGCTCAATTACCTTCATATGAAGTGGCCGAAATTATTGCTCTTACATTGAAGTCTCATGTTCTTGCAGAATCAGTTAACCTTCCAGCATGCAAAAAGATAATGAAAATTATGCTTGATAAGGCCAAACAAGAAATTAGCAGGATCCCTCTTTCAAACAATACAATTCAGTGAAGGATTCTTGACTTGTCTGATAATATTGTGGAAAGTGTAATATCCAAATTTCAAAATAGTCTGCTGGCTCTCCAAATTGATAAATCCACTGACATCAGTAATCATGCACAGTTAATTGCATTTATACATGTCATCAATGAAGATGCCATAATTAATCAATTTCTATGCTGCAAACAGTTACCCACAACTACAAAAGATCAAGATATTTTTGATACAATCACAATATGCCTCGAAAAATATGGCTTATCCTGGGATTTATGTGTGGGAATATGTACCGATGGAGCGCCATCAATGGTTGATTCTGTAAAAGGTTTTGTATCTTTAGTAGAAAAAAAAGAATCCTTACATCATGCAAACTCCTTGTTTTTTGTTTTGTTTTTTTTTGTTTTTTTTTTTTTGTTTTTTTACACAGAGAGGTATTAGTTTCAAAGATAGCACAAAATGAATTTAAAGAGGTGTCGAATCAAGTGATTGAAATGGTAAATTTCATAAAAACTCACAACTACAAAAGATCAAGATATTTTGAAGTCCAGAATTTTTGAGTTGCTGTGCAAGGATATGAATTCTCATTATGTTTGTTTACTATTGCACACAGAAGTAAGATGGTTATCAAATGGAAACATGCTATCTTGCATAATTGAGCTTCAGAAAGAACTTTTTATTTTTTTTGAAAATGAAAAACTTGATAGATTTTGTAAATACCTTAAAAATGAATTGTGGATATCTAAAATATAGTACTTAAATGAGATATTTAGACATCTCAATAGTCTGAACGGCAATATGCAAGGCAGAAATGAAAATATTCTTACAGCAACAGATAAATTAGTTGCTTTTAAAAAAAAAGTTGCAATATGGAAGAAAAGAATGAAGGTAGATGATTTGATATATTTCCTTAGTTCAAAAACCTGCATTACTGAGATGATTCCCATTATTAGTGAGCATTTGACATGTTTAGAAAATAAAATTGAAGATTATTTTCCCTCAATCAGCATTGAAGAATTTGATTGGATTCGCAATCCGTTCCTAGATTTATCAGTCATTAACCTTTTCAATTTTGAGTTATGTGAAGAGGAAGAATTAGCAAGCCTTTCCAGTGATCGTGGTCTCAAATTGAAGTACGCACAACTACCATTGGATGCCTTTTGGATTTCTGTTATGGAAGAGTATCCAACTCTAAGTAAAAAAAACCATCAAAATCTTACTGCAATTCTCAACTTCATACCTATGTGAACTGGGATTTTCTTACCTAAACAACATTAAAAAATAAAAAATGTGAAAGACTTAAAAATATTGAAGAAGAGTTAAGAGTGTGTCTCTCTCACATTCACCCAAATATTGCAGCAGTAGTCAAGAAGCACCAGGCATAACTGTCCCACTGACATTCACCATTATTATTTTATAACCGATATTGAATACAGGATATGTTGATTTATGGGAATAAAAATTCTTCTTATATAATATTCTTTGTTTTTTTATTATTTTATTGCAAAAAGGCTTTATGAGTGGAAAATATTTATTTTTTGTGATAGGTGTGCCGTGAAAATTTAAAGAACTCCGCCATGTAAAAAAGATTGGGAACCACTGGGTTAATATGCTTTACTTACATTTTGAAACATTAAACGTTCTTAATAACATCACCTGTAAACTTTGACATTACTTAAATAGACTGGTTCACTTGTCAAAAAAATAAAAAAGAATTTTCTTGAAAATAATTTTTGTAATTAGCATTCTATAAATCTGCCTTAGATAGTAATACTTGTCAGCATTGAAAAATATTGATTTTTATCATTTTATAAGGGAGTTCCTGTTTATAATATCAATACAGTGTAAAATCAATCACTGACTTTTTACAGGATTATTGAACTTAACTATTCTAGGTACAAAAACAGATGTTTTTTTAAAGAAATAAAGAATAGACAGATATAAATAATTATTATCCCCAATGTTTGTGCATGTACTTTTGAAAAAATCCTTACCCACAAAAAGTTTTTAAAATTCAGAAAATTAAAAACAAATAAAAAAATTATGCAAATATCAATAATGTAAGCACACTTTCAGACTTGACATTTTTAAATAACTCAATAATTTTAATAACTCTTTAAACATCAGAGATCGATTTTACACTATATCAATATTATGAACAGGACCCCCATTGCAAATCAATAAAAAAAAATCAATCTTTTTATATTCTGACAAATGCTGTGGCTTGTGAATGGTTTAATGAATGCTAATCTACAAAAATTATTCCCCCATAATGTTTTCCCTATTTTTTATGAGAAGCCTTTAAGTCTAACAATGATCAAAGTAGTGATTCACATAAAACAATTCATATGATTCATACTTGCACTTTGCGGTTCAGGTTGGCATCATCACTATGGACTTCTGCATAAGAAATTTTCAGATAAGGGGTGAAAATGTTGCCATCTTTTTCTGGCTGGAGTTGAATGACAAGAGTCATGGAAGAGGCATAACGAAGGTATTCAGCACGATCTGCAAATATAAAATGCCAGCATCTAAATATCTACAAAATAAAATGATTGAGTAATTATTGCTTACACTAATAAAATGTGACATATGGTCATTTTTCAGTACAGTTGATAGTGTACCTACTAGATATAGGTCATATTTTGTGGTGGGTTTATCCAGAAAAGAAATCACTTGATACTGAGTGTAAGCCAGTGGGTTAAATAGCAAGGCAGATGACTCTATAGCTGTGGTTAGCAACCAGTATAGGAAAAGGACAACTCTGCATGACATAGGTGCAGTTTAAACCACAGGTTGTCTTTGTGAGTATTAAAGAAATACAGGTAGGTCTGAACAGATAGGCATGCTTGGAAACACACAGCCATGCTGAAACAGTTCTGATGAAATACTAAAAATAAAAAATAAAATAAAATTCATACAAAAATTACATCACTTATATTCAATCACTTTCACTGACAATATCTCCAAAGGTTATCATATGAGGTTTATAAATCCATCAAAAGGTATAAATAGAAATTCATCCATAAAAGTAGATTATTTTTTCATCCCAATTACTCTGTATTTATTTAGATAGAAAATGAGTCAAAAGATTTTGTGCTAAAAAGAAAATACATTTTCATGAAACGTTAATAAACAATCCTGTTGCTCATAAAATTGCAGAATGAAACACAAATTCTGTAAAAAATAAATCTACTGTATCCACAACAATAAAGCATTAATGTCTTAAGTGAAAACAAAATCAATAACTTACCTGGAGACAAAGTGTTTTTTGTAGCCACATTGTCCACCAAAAAGAATCTTCGGGTTAATAACCAGTTATCAATATTACCTATAATATTAAAACAAAAATTACAGATAAAAAAAATAAATTTATCAATTATTAATCAGAATCTGAACTTTGTTGTGAATCCAAGTCCATCAAAAATCACTTGCTTTAGTTATTAAAACTTATCAATAAACACTGAATAACTCACACAAATTTATTGAACAGGATAAGAAAGAAGAAAAATCATGAAAATTATTAGTACAATTCACTTTACAAAAATTACAAAATGGTTTCTACAGCAATTAACACATGAGTACTTTTTGTGGCATAATGGAGAGTAAGTTCATTTCAGCCAGTTTATGAGTATATCAAGTTTGATACTCACTGAGTGGCCTACTATTGTGCTGAAGCTATGAATAGATAGTTGTTTGTCTATTCTACCAATTATAGTAATTTTAATTAGCAACAACAATTGCAACATTTTTCATGTTTTCACTGCCATTAGCTCTTATACTTCAAACCATGGAGTCACAATATGTTTTTCAGAGCTCATTATTTTCTTCTGAGAGCTACTGTTAACATATGTTGTTTGGTCCAATAACCTGAAGATCACTGGGAAACCATCTTGTACTTTTGCCATTTACGGGATCTTAGAAAGCAAGGTAGGTGATTTGGCAGTACCTATCTCTTTTACAAATACTATATGATAGGTAGTACTAAGCTACATGTTATAAACAACAAGGTAAAACCCCTGACCTGACAGCATGCTATGAAATAACTGCATTACTATCCAAGCATTATTTGAGCTATTTAACTCATTATTTTTCTTGCTTTTGTTGTTACCATATTTCAGAATATCTATTCTACAGCCTTCTTCATGTATATTATATATAAAGAAAGAGTGAAGATCTTTCTACAAAAAAATCATGAACAGACAGAAAAGCCAGGTATGGCAAACCATATTTAGAGAGAAGTGCATACATTGCCTTCTCTAGCATCATGTGGAACATTGCTAGAAAGAGAGAAAATTAAAAGAAGCAATATTTTTTTATCCTTTTGGATAGGTATGTATGTCAGACCAGTGTGATTTCAGAAAATACTGTTTGCTTGACTCAGCAAAAAGAGAACTGGAAAGTATCCTCATGTATAAGTATAGAATCACCTGTGTTATTGTTGTACAATCTGTGTGGTTCATATTACTGGGAATGAGCCAAGCTAATCATGACCATTTCTTTTCTGTTCACTACCTATTGTACATATGAAAAAGACCATGGAATGGATCAGCTGAAACATTACTTTAACTACAAATGCAATGTGAATAATGAGTTGAGTACAAATGACACTTGGAATGACGGCTCTTCTCAAAATGAATAAGAAAACAGTAATCACATTGCTCTTTAGTAAACCTTATATGACCAACAGAAAGTAAATGACAATACTGTTAAGATCAAATCACAAAGATGCAGTTATTTGTTCTATGTTTCTTTACTTTTCTGGTTTTGAACCCTCTAAGTGAAGCTAAGCCTGGTACTTGGCTATAGTTATAGAGCACACAATATAAGCAAGAGTGATAGTGATTAATCAAAATGATTGTATAAATAGAAAGTACAAACCTAAATTGTCTCTAGCATCAGACTCTCCTAGATAGTTTTCAATTAACACAGGAACTGCTTGAAGGTATTTGCCATTTGATGAGTATTCAAGATCTGATTAAATGTTAAGTAATGACTTCATTCAGTCTCTGGTCCAAAATTAAGCTTCCTTGAATTGACTTGATAAAGAAGATTCAAAGAGTTTACAAGCATAGAATTAATGATTGGTTACAAGTATAATTTTAGAGTTAACATCATTTTTAATAAAAAATCAGTATAGTACATAATAATAAATAGATATTGTGTTGCCATCTATTAAGACTGGCTTAATTGATTACGTAGTAGCTGTGATAGGTTGTCTTTCATTATTTTGTTTTGTTTTTAATTTCTGATCAATACTAATGTGAGTGTTTGAGAACAAGTAAAAGCCTGGACTTTCAATGCTGATTTTCAAGGCAGATAAGTGCAAAACAATCTTCTTGTTCTAGACTAAGCTAAACTTAGTCGATATCTACTTTAATTAGCTACATTTTGTGATATCATGGATATGATTTATTAAATCAAAACTTTCATTCATTCTAATGATTATATACATGAGTACATAAGTATTTAGCCTAATGATGAAAAGAAAAAAGAGCACTTATTTTATACAATCAATGCTTATTTTTTAACAATCTCCTTCCTTGGCAATGTACTTAATTGAGTGGTGAATATGAACACTTTCAATGCTACATTGTTATAGCCTTGTTGTCTGGCTGTCTATTTAGGGAAAAATAAGAAATTTCTATTTACAGGACATAAATGACTTATAAAGACACTGACAGTAATTTCTCATAAGTGCCACTATCTTGGTTCTGATCAGATACTCTACAATACAAACTAAACGACACTGCAACACATAAAAATATATCACAAAACAGGTCATAAATGCTATTATATATCTATGCTGGTTTAGAAATAGCACTAGTTAGTTTATAACACAAATGCTAGGGGCCTACATTTCACAGTGTCTGTAAAATGTAAATGTATGCCAACAGCAGGTAATGATGTATAAGTAGATCCACAGCAGCAAAAGTGTCAGTTAAATAGATTGAACTTTATACACAATATATATATATATATATATATATATATATATATATATATATATATATATATATATATATATATAGCATAATGAGAAGCCACGTATATTTCTTAATATATATATATAGAAAAAAGTTCAAATTAAAAAATAATAATGTTTTATTTTATGAAAGTATTTATTTATTTATATATATATTTGATATTTCAAATTGTCCTCAATTTTTCATCAGAAATAACTGTTTGTTACAAATAAATCAAAATTACTGTTTGTTGGCAAGTAGTGTCCTTCATGAGACACCAACGTCACGTGATATGGAACGTCACTGTTCGGATATTTCTAACTTAAATCTAACTGTCATAAATATTTTAAATGTTGTTTAAAAAAAATTTTTACTATATCTAAAAAATTGCTTAACTATTGAAATATTTATAAAGATTTAAAACACCTAAGTCCCTATTCAACCCTAGTTTATGTGTATTTAATTTTAAAAAAACTCAATATGTTTCTTTTTTTTGCGTGTGAATGTGGAAGTAAAATCGGAATCTATCAATAAACATTTGCAGTTTTCTAATGTGTGTCCTGATTGATTGTAGTGTTTAGCTATGGGGGAATAAGGGTTGTTTTGACATATTGTTTGTTTATGGTTATTGAAACGAAATTTTTTTTAGATATAGTAAAAAAATTGTTTTTGAAACATTTAAAATATTTATGACAGTTAGATTTAAGTTAGAAATATCCGAACAGTGACGTTCCATATCACGTGACGTCCATATATCATGGCGAGGACACTTTTAACAAACAGTAATTTATTTATAACAAACAGTTATTTCTGATGAAAATTGAGGACAATTTGAAATATCAAATATATATATAAATAAATAAATACTTTCACAAAATAAAACATTATTATTTTTTAATTTGAAACTTTTTATATATATATATATATATATATATATATATATATATAGTGACACAGCAGATTTTGGTAGTGGAGAGAAGAAAATCATAGTTGTATTTTTGTGATAACATTGATTGCATTTGAACCAAGTATAAAGCATCAAAGTTTCAGCTTTTATCATTGCCCACTGACTTTATAGCTACTTTCCTGATTACCTTTTGTCTTTTTCTGTATTAACAAACAAAACATCTCAGACGACAAAGAAAACTGTCATATAGGAATAAAGTGTCACTGACGACACTTAAGTTTGACCACAGATTGCCAGAGAGCAAGCCGCTTGACCTCATCTTAAAATAATTAGATCATGTGACAGGTAAAGGAAATATATATATATATATGGGAATTAGCGATATCTGACTGAGTATTGTTTGAGGGCATTACTACTATTGTATCTGTGATTTACAAAGTCTCTCCTACAAACAGGCATTACAGAAAAAACAAATTGAAAATTTAACACTGAAAATTCATTTTAACAAAGTTTAAAATTCAATCTGTATGATGTACATTGAAAATCAGAGAAATGCATTATCAGTGGTTAGAAAATAATTCTAACCTAGTCAATTACATTTCCTTTTACATTAATGCCCTTGGAAAAGGCATAAATTTATCTCTTCTTCACAACTGATAGCTATGGGTTAAATTCCAGGGTACATTTGGCTCTCTAGTTAAGTACTACTCTTATACATGGAAAAGACAACAGGAAACCACTCCACTATCTTTCCTAAGGAGTCATGACAAGTCATAGACAATAAAGAAAAGGAATCTGAAGAGAGTCGTGATTACCTCTGTCTTGAAGGGAAAAATAAAAAATTATTCACTGAATAATGTTATTATACGCAGGATGCTTTAACATTATATGGTTAACAAGGATTTTAGAAAAGTCCCCAAGAACTAGACATTATTAATCAAAGTTACATGCTTTTGCTTGAGTCATAACAGTTTTTAAAATAATCACTTGAATCTAATCTTTCCAAGTTCACTTTATTTTATCAGATCCAATTTGAATATAACACCAAGAGCATATTCTTTATGTCAAAATGTTTGAAATGAAGAATTATCATATGCCTTTTTATCAAAGCCAACAAGTTTGTCTTGGTTGTTTTGACACCCAAAATAAGCATACTGGTCTGAATAGCAAGGAATATAAAGAGCATGATGTTTATTGATGGCTATAGACTGAAGGTGACAATAATGGCTAACAAGATTTCATCTCAAAAAAAGTAAAAATCAAAATATTACTAACATAATCTTTGTCATTAATAAAATGCTTCTTAAAGTATATAAAAGATATTGCATAATATCTAAATTCAAAATGATAAAATTATATAAGGTGTGTGTAAAAGTTTTGAATACTTTTGTTGGAAAACTAGATATGAAATACACAACTGAAAATAAGTCTTTCATTGAGAATCTTTGAACACACTTAACAAAAGAGCAAGAATCAAAAAAGCAGTATCATCATTTATCCAAAAGAAAGTGTTCCAAATAAAATTTGACAAATATTTCACATTGAAAACACAAATATCAAATAAAAATGCTCAAATTTTGATTTTTTTAATAACTGGTAATTTTCAATACAAGTTCATACCCAAAGAAAAGAAAGAAAAAGGATACAGAGGTCATAAAATTCCAATGGATATTTTTCCGTATCAAACAGGTCCTTTACTGACAGTTCACACTGAAAAAAAAAATTGAGATAGAAAAATCCTTAACATTCATGTCCATTCTATAAAACTTTACAGGGATTAGCTAACCTTAAGAAACTTACAGCAATAATCAATGTACATTAATCAAGCAGAATTTGATATATTGCAAAATTGTGTCTCTATTTCAATATGCACACATAACACAGCCATTATTAGTGCAGAAAGTGAGAATGAAATGCAGAGTTCAAATTTCAGCCAAGGCTGTTGCATTCCCTTTTGTACAAATATCCTTGGAAAGAGTATAAATCTGTCTCTTCTCAGGGAAGATAGTGCTCTCTAATTGTGATTGGCAACCAGTTTAAGAGAAGGATAACTCAGAATTTGGGTGTGAGACTAGCAATTCCATCTCATAAAAATCCTACTTGCTACAGAAACCATTGCAGCAACACCTAGCATGGTAAGGCTATGGCCCTATATTCCACAAGAAGCCTACAGTGTAATTAATTGATTTGATTCTATATTTAGTGAAGAGATTATTTAAGATAAATATTTATCAATATTTAAGTGCTGATTCTCAGGTTGCCTTTGTCAGTAATTATCTTTATTTGGACTTTACTAGAAAATTAGAGGATGTATCATAACACTTAAAAGAAAAGAAAAGCAGTTCCCTGTCTGTATTCAAATTTAATGCTATTATCTGTTTGCAAATTTTTTTTTTCTCTTGTTTTACCTAACAAATTACAATTTTGTGAATAAATAAAAATTTGTCTTTTAGGAGGTTTAACTTGCATTTCTTATCTCACTGCAAATCTGAGATAATATATATACATATATATATACATCCTAAGCTATGAAGTTGTAGCAATTTATATTTAAATGACATGTGAAAAGAATCAAAATCTGCTCAATTTCAAAATAAAAAGTTGCTACAAATCCCCATCTTAAGCTCAAAATAAAACAGACATTTCTACAATTACAGCTGTACTTTTGATTTAAAAGAAAAAAACAGATTATTTTTTTTAGATTTTTACATAGGTATTAAACTGTTAATGTCCATCATAAAATCCAGTATTATAAAAATAAAAATCCAATATTAATTATTGGCTTCTTCCTATAATCCATTGTTATAACTAGCATATGGTTGCAAAGGAAAAAATAGACAAAGATTAAAATTTCAACAATCATGTATTGATCAATTTTCAGAATATATGCATAATGCTCAATGTCAGCATATGTAATTGTGTAAAAAGATAATAAATTTGTTCATATGTAGTTCTTTAGTTGCCATTGGTAAGGGAATCGATTTGGTGTAAGGGTGTTGTTGGTAAGGCCAGGAGCTGTTGGATTTGTTGGGCTGGTTGCCCAAGGACATGGTGGTGATGACAAGAGAGGACTGGAGTGGATTACTGAAGCCGCATGGTAGCATGAGTGGGATTTCATTGGCAGGGTTGATCTGTTTATCATCAAGGTTGAAATCAACATTGGTGAGATGTGTGGATGAGCTAGCAGTCTTGTCAAATGTTGAGCTGAACTGCCTGTTGTTGGCAAGGCATGCTGTTTTATCAAATGATTTAACAATTGCTGGCTCCCAGGCTCATCGTTTTTTTTTTGTTTTTTTTAATTTTTTAGCATGTATTAGTTCAAACATTATTCAGTGGCCTGGACATTGAACTACCTTCAGGGACCTACCTGTTAGGGAGGATTTTATTATCTAGAAGACCCTTCCAGTCATTCTATAACTGGAGAGCTTGTGTAGTAAGCCTTTGTGCCACACATTGTTGATGACTTTTGAGATATCTAGTGCTATGGTACCCTAGGTGTGTTTGTCATCAAGAGTTTCACTGATTCTGTGAGTGATGGTAGTTAGGATGTCAGCAGTGGGTCAAAAACCATACTGCTCATTGTTGAAGTTTGTTCTTTTCTAGGTGCCCAATGATTTTCTTGTTGATTATGGCCTCAAAAAGCTTGCTGATTATACTGAGGAAACTGATGAGTCTGTATTGACAGCGGGGAGATCACACACCTGTGTTTTTTGAAAACATTTCACAGGCTTGGGAAAGACTTATCCTTCAAGCAGTGGTTGAATAACTTTGCTAGGATTGAGGGATAATTCTGGGTTGATGTTCTTAAGGACAACCACTGGAATTTTGTCTGGACCAGTGTCGTTTTTAGGGTATTTAGAGTTTGTTTCTCATAGACTGGTTGCTACCCAAGGCTGGAGAATTCAGTTTTTTGCTGCTATTTAACCAATAGGTGGCAGAGGGAGAAAGATTCATGCCTTTCCTAAGTGCATTCATACAAAAGTGAATGCAACAGACTAGCACAGAATTCAATGCAGTTTGCTGGGACCATTTTCTGCACAAATATTCATTACACTATTTATACATTTGCATAATACTATTCTTCAAAGAGAAAAAATAACTGATTTTGTATTTAAAAAGATTGGGTTTAAAGGGACCTCAATATAAAAAATACTAAAATATTGTGTAAATCAAATTGAAAGAGTAGAGAGTTCATCATAGCATTATATTTCATTTTCTTTTTTTTTAAAAAATGCCAAATTTAACAAAACTTAAGGTAAATTGATTTTAAAAAGTAAGCTCACTGTTATCATAGAATGAATTTTTTTTTCTTATTTTTTTTTTCAGGCTGTCAACATTATAATAATACTTGCAGCTCTTCTCATAGGAAAACAGTACCCAAATGAATGTAAATTGGTTCAATTAGTGCTTGCTCACAGATTTCTTGTTAAAATTTTTCTTGATAAAACAATGGACGACCTTCCAGAAGAAAAATTTTTAATTGTGAAATATCTAAGACAGAAATTGTTGATGAAAAATTATCAGTGAACATATAAAAAGTAATACTGAAGGAAAACTCCTGAACTGTGCAGTGTGTGGAAAAACTTTCAGCAAGAGATCAAGTCTCAAGCAACACATGAAATTTGCATAAGGAAACAAAACCATTTACATGCGAACTTTGTGGTACTGGTTTTCTTCAAAGTTTGCATCTTCAACAACATGTACGAAGTTCATACTGAGAGAAACCATTTCCCTGTGTAACTTGTGGAACAAGCTTTTCATGTTCTTCACATTTAAAGCAACATTATCGAGTACATACTGGAGAAAAACCTTACCAATGTGATATATGTGGAAAGTCTTACTCACAGAGTTCATCCTTAAAACTACATCAGAAGATTTGGTTGGAGAGAAGCCATTTGGATGTGAGGTATGTGGAAAGCACTTCACATTGAAGGCTCAGCTTAGAAATCACAAAAATACCCACACAGGTGTGAAACCATTCTACTGTGAACTTTGTGGAGCAAAATATTCTCGAACTCATACTTGAAAGCTCATCTTAGGTCCCACACTGGAGAGAAGCCTTTTGCCTGTCAAGTGTGTGGAATGAGTTTCTCTCAAAGGCACTATCTGAAACAGCACATGAGAACACATACAGGAGAAAAACTGTACCAGTGTGAGATCTGTTGTAAGAATTTTTCCCGAAATTCTTATCTGAAAGACCACTTAATCTTGCATCAGAATAACACAGCTTTCACTTGTGAGATGTGTGGCAAAAGTTTCTCAAATAAGTATAACCTGACTGAACACAGGAAAATTCACACTGGTGAAAACCATTCCATTGTAATGTTGTGGTGTTGGCTTTGTGTGGAAGGCAGCTCTGAAAATGCACATGAGAACACACACAGGAGAAAACCATTCCCTTGTGAAATCTGTGGAAATCGCCATTACTCAAAAAAGTCACCTTCAAAAGCACAAGCAAACACACACTGGTGAGAAGCCTTACAAGTGCAATGTTTGTTTCAAATATTTTTTCCGTCAGGCCTATCTGAAAGAACATTACAATATGCACGCTGGCAAAAATTATTTCATTGTGATTTCTGTCCTAAAACCTTCACATACAGGACAAACTTATGCAGGCATGTACAGATTCACACTGAAGAAAAACCTTTTGCTGCACTCTGTGGAAAAACCTTCATCCAGAATATGCACCTCAAAAAAGCACATGAAGGCACATGAGTAATGCAAGTTAATATTTCAAATCAGCTCATATCTTATATTGTTTGGTCCTTATTGGTGCCACAAAGAAAATTCAGTATTAAATAGCCTCACAATGGCTGAAATGTTGTAAAGCCAACTTATGTTGAACATTAAATGAAAAAAATTCAACTACAAAATGTTATTCACACTAGTCAAAGATGTTATGTCTAACCTTTTATGCTCAATACAAAATATACTAGCATCCATGAATTTATTCAAGTATGCTCTCATTTAAAATTTATTTTTTCAGTTTTTTTCAATGTTCTTACACGAGGCAGTGTTATCAGTATTAAGTTTTGAATAGTTTTTCTTTCATCTTATTTCTGTTGCTTATTTGTAATCAAGAGTAGCAATAGACATAATTGTTTTCAGTTGTTTGAATTTCTAAGATGAAATATATTGCAATAAAAAAACAAAAAAAAAAAAAAAAATTTCATCAGAAAAGAATAATGACAATGCTTCCTCTTGAAATTTGTATTTCTTAGATTTATCATGGAGTGTTTCCACTCCATGAGTAAGTACCTATAATGTGGGATAGTGGTTTGTGTGCTTCTAAGACCTGGATAGCTGATGGGCATTTATCTCTGAGCAAGATAGATCAATAGGTAGGAGCCAGACAAAACCTTAATCACCTAGAGAAGCAAATCAAATAATAAAATACCTGGAGCAGCAGCAGCTCTCCAGTTATATAGATAGGCAAGCATCAACATTCAGTGAATGATGGCAGATTATAAGCAACACAGTCAACTACAATGGCATGAATCAACCCATGATACTTAGGAAGCTTTTCTTGTAAAAATATTCTTTTTTTGAATGTGTTGAAGTCTCATGGGGTGGTTTATATATGTGGCCTTGTCTCAGTCTAAGTTTGGATTAGTATAAAATTCTAATTGGCACCTGACCATAGTCCTCATTTACATATTAATTGTAGTGATTTTTGCTTCTAACTGGGTTCCCCACATTTGTGGCATTCTTCTGTAGGCCAGTCATTGGCATTTCTAAAAAATCATAATGTTGGCAGGAGAACTTTTAAAAACTTTTCATGGGTACTCTTAGTTAAATTTATTTTCTTTAAACATCAGAAATTAAAAAAAAAAATTAGACAAAAAATTAATACTAATGGCAATGCTTCATCTAAGAAATTCAGACAACTTCCAACTATTATGAGATAACTAGTTGAAATAAATCAAAGTTTTGTTGAATTTTAACTCCCATGGTATTCAAAACTTTTTTTTCTAGTTTCTGGGAAAACAATTACAACTCTTTTGTTTTTTTTTGTTTTTTTTTTTTTTACATTCATACTATTGTCTCCATCTTTATGATTATCATCACATCTTTGGCCTTAAGTTGCTTGTTGATTTAGGTAACCTTTGGGGGAATTTAATCTATTGGGGAAAAGGTAGATTGTTCTCATTTAGATGTCTTTGTCTTGGGATGTTTTATTGCGTTCTTATTTAGTACTGCAAAAATTTATTGCTTGCCCTCTTCCATTGAGTCTAAGTCTGAACTACCCTGCTCAGGGATCGAACTCATGATTTTTATGTCACCAAATTCACAAACCAGTACTTTCAATCATTAGACTACAGGACAATAGATGTGGACAGTGGAATGAGAACAATAACAACAAAGATGAAGAAAATAGTCCAAATGTAATTATGTAAATTATTCCTTATCCAAGAAATTCAAACAGAAGATTCAGTTTTCATTGTACATGTTTTATATCTGAGCATTACTAAATGCAAAATGGTACTTTCCTTCCACAAATGAAGGATAAAATAGTGTATTGTATTTGATGTTATTTCTTTGGTCTTTATTAACTAGTGTTTAAGTACTATCATGGCTGTTTCAAAAGGTGCTAAAATTTGACAAATGATTTTTAGATAAATTAACATACAGTATGGTTTGGTTTGTAATGCAAAATTTTGTTTCCTAATAGTAGTTATGGTTATTATTATCAACTAAGAATTTTATTTAATTTGAGATCAAGTACTTCCAATGGACTGCTGGAATGTTCTTGGCCTGATCCACTTCCCAAAATGCTGAGTATTATTTTGTCACTGTAACTTAATTGTTTTCTTATTTTGTAAAATAACAGCCAATTGTGGGGAAGGGGGGGGGCTTGCACTTCTTTGTGTATTTGTTTCAGATGATTCACAGAAACATGTTAAGAGAAAAGTTTGAACTTTGGGTTGTTGTGAAATTCCTGTTTCTACAGAAGAAAACTCACAAGTGCATGATGAAAATACTGGGTGACAAGTGCCTATAGAGAAATGGTGTATCAACTTCTTTTCTGGAAATTTTGAAACCGAAGATGGAACATTTAAGTGCACTTTAAATTGCTAGATGTAACCTTAAGTTCTATACTAACGGTTTCTCTGTCTTTTATTTTCACTTTCCAATCAAAAAAACTGTAATGCAATCTCAATCATTATCTTCTGTCTTAATTCCTGTTCCTTTATTGTTCCCTCTCCTTAATAATGTTTTTCTTCTTCTCATATTCTTTCACACACAGTAACCCCCCTTGCATCTTAGCAGCTTTATTGCCTTACTTAGGGTGAAATGATTAAAAAAAAAAAAAAAAACCAAGACATTACTTGAAAATAGTCAATATATTCTGATGCAGGAAATAACCAATATACTTAAAATATGCAAATCAAGAGCTGTAAACCTGCTTAGTTATGTTAGTCATTTTAATGTGTGGCCCCCACATAAGTGGAAAACACACTGAACTGTGTTTAAATATTCTGTTATTTGTTTTTGGTTTGCTTAAGAAATTGTGATGAAAAGTGAAAATGGATACATCAACATCAATAAAACACACAAGAACATAAAGCATATACATAAATAATAATCTTACACATATCACATAATTGTAATAAGTATGGTTTGGTTTGGTTTATTTTGTTTTACGGCATATCAACCTCAATAGGTTATTTAATGCCGACAAAATTTTTTATTGCTAGTAATATTTTGTTTTGTCAAAAATCTGTTTCTTGTAATATTTTTCCTTCCAAATTATATTGCTGGTAAAGATTTTTTTCAAAAATGCATTGCTGGTAATAGTTAACTATTTGCCTGTAGCAAGGACCCTAACAGATGCTACCACCCCGGGTCAGGGTGGACCTGGGAACACCAGCAATTAAGAGGTGGTTCCACACTCCTCAAAACCTTCTGATCAGAGGCCTTGCTGCTGGATGTAGTTTATCATCTTACCTAGGACACGGATGTAGTTTAACGTCTTACCCAGGATGAGATAAGTATGGCTGTTGTACACTAACTAACATTTCCAACAAGAAAACCATTTGTAACTTTTTATGGACACAATACAAGAGAACCTTTAACTCTGAATCTGTAGTTTTATGTTGGGTATTAAATAAATTCTTTGTAAATGTCATGATGTGTCTTATTTTCAGTTCTTATTTGCCTGCCAAATCTGCATCTTATTAATAAATGAAGTCCCTTTTGCTAGGAAACAAATACAGTGGATGTCACTGAAATTAATTCATGTATAGAAAACAAAAGAAATCTCTGAGGAAATTAAGAATCAAAAAAAGAAATAAGTGGGTAATTTAAAAAACAAAGCCACAATATTGTAGGTTCATTTATATCAGGAATATATTTACAATAAAGTAAAAAATTATGTACAAAATATCAATAGTTGAAGCCATAAAATTGCATACAAAATATTTAGATTTTGACATTAAATAACCCATAGGGGTTGATATGCCACTAAACAAAATCAACCAACCAACCACAAGCTATCAGAAAGCACAGAAAAACATCAAAACTCATCAAGAGAAATAATTATAACTTTCTTAAATTAGTTAACTATTCCTTGGTTCTCTAAATCAAATTCTCCATTTCAAGTCATAATATATACAATATCTACATAACTTTTGTTCTTCTCAGCTATTCACTGATATTTTACTTAGATCTTATATTGTATATTGGAGTCGCCTGCTGGTTGTCTACAATCATCAGCTTGAATGCATGTGATGTTTCAGGGCATTTCTCAAAACCACTTTGCTGTATAGGTTGTGCCAACACAGAGCCAGGTGGGTCTGTCTGATACACAACTTGTATGACAGAGTAAGAGTCAGGAAATGATAGAGAGAATGGGTAAGTGAATGACAAAATGGAAAAAATCCTGTGTGTTGTGTTCAAATCCTTTGAAAGGATTTCTTCAGATTAAGTAATATTTTTATTGCTGGAATCATATGTGTAGTGGGAGGAAATGAAATATAACAAACATTGGTCATAATAATACATTAATTTTTAATTTCTAGTATCTGATGTGTGAAGATGCACAATCTAGCTGACCTCATTAGCTTTCTACCACATTGGCTTTTATCGCTATTATTTTTAAATAGAGATAAATGCAAAATAAAAGCTTAAATAAAAGAAAAAAAACAAAGTTTTGAATTAGAATTGAAAGGAAACTTGGAGTTATCTACCAAGATAATAATCAGAAAGTGATGTATATTAAGAGATGTCCATATATCTGCCAAGGTTTTGTGTTTGAATGATTAAGAATGTACTTGACGTCTTCAATCTTTAAATGATAATGTTGAGAGAGAGAGGGAGCATACCACTACAGGTCAGATCTTCAATTTTAGGTCCCTCTCTAGTAAACTACTCTACTTTATTTTTTTTATTCTGGCTTGGCTTCATCTTCCAGATTATACATACTTCTAGCAAATCCTAGGCTATTCTTTATGTATGTACCTGGATATAAAAGCATTAATAATTTAAATCAAATCTATGTAGACATTTTTAGAAGATAGTTCATTTTAATGTTTTTATTAAAAAACAAAAAAAAGAAAAAAAAAACAAAACAAAAAAATACAATCAAATAAATTTTACTCAAAAAATTCACATTAACTCACTGATCATGATTCAATGAGTGAATAAAAAAAAAATCCTACATACCAAGCATCAACAGCATACCGCCTTTGAGCCAGAGCACTAAGGGATCGAAACAGTTGGCAGGCCTGTTTCATGTTTTTTTGTCTACGCCCTTCATAATTGTAATACAACAGGACACACATATTACCCAAAGTTTGACATGCCTTTTGATTACTAAGATTAACCTGAAAAAAAAAAAAAAAAGATCAGGGTCCTCTTTTTCAATTTTCAAATTCCAGAGAGAAATATCCAAAGAGATGAGTAATAATGATAAATAAGAGGAAAATATAATGTGTTTAACAATTATTTTCATCATTTGTTGTTTACAATAATACGTCGGCAAAGTTTAACATACATACCTGAAAAAAAAAAAAAAAAAAAAAAAAAAAAAAAAAGAGGGGTGTATTAAAGAGACAATTTTTCTCTTTTTTCTGTACTCCTGCAACAATTTTTATTATTTTTAAAAGTTATTTTTAGAATTTTAATAAAACTCAAACATATAAAACTGGATTTATACATTCTCTTTTTTTTTTTCCTCAAAAATAGACAGCAAAAGAATTAAATGCTATTCTTGTAAATAAACTGTTTAATAAGTAATGTTTAACATTTTTGTTGTCAATCATAAAGAAAAAACATGAATCCAAATACTCATAACCATTTTCTAGTTAATTTATGTGGCAAGAACTAATGAAAAAAATGCCTGGAAAATGCATTAATTAAAAATTTATAATTATAGTCTTGTGTTTATTTAAATGTACTTGTTCACAGACATTTTTATAAATTTATTGTTAGGGGATGCTAACTTATTCCACTTATAAAAAACAATAACTCAATATACAAAAGCGTTACTTCCCTTGTCCGCTAGTTGGAGCGGGCACTTCTGAATTACACGTGGTGACAGACATGTGGAATTCATGGTTTAAATCCAAACTAACCCTCACTGTTCTCAGGCAATAAATGAATAAAAGTTATTTTATTATGTGTTAAAATACACTTGTCTTATTTTCATTCGTTTTTGTTCATTCCAACAACGTGGGATATAACATTTATGAACAAAAAAAAAAAAAAATTTCTCTTCATAGTTATTTCTTTATAATATGGTAAATAATAATAAATTATAAATAATAATAATAATAAATAATATTGTAGATGGTTTGCAAATTTTTTATAAACTATAAATATAAAATTATTCTTGTAAATCAACAATCTAGTAAAATAATGTTTAATTTTTTTGTTAATCCTTGGAAAAAAAGATTACATAAATCTAGTTTCATATGTTTGGGTTTTATTAAAATTCTAAAAATATCTTTTGAAAACAAAAATTGCTGACGGAGTATACATTGATAGCAAAGTCAAGAGAAAAACCGTCCTTGACACATCATCATTTTTTTGCAGGTACATATTGCCAATACATCCATGTTATTCATAATCTGCTTAAACATGCCAGTATTATTGAGAGGCATCAATGCAAAATAAAACACTTTAAATCGATTATTAATATTTACTAGTTTAACTTAGTACAACATAAAAGTCACATTTTAAACATGGGTGTTGGAAGATTATCGTACTGAGGAGAGATTTCTGCTTTGAAACTTAACATTTGAAATGATGATGAGCCCTTTTTCTTTTTGTTCTTAATAACTTTGTATGAATGAATGTTATTTACAATCAAATTAAACTTCCCAGTGCCTTTCATATACATAATTGTAAATTAAAAACAGTTTCAACTGATTTTTACTTTAAGTTGCTTTTAATAGGAAATTTGAGTTTGGTGATGTGTATTGATATCTTTCATATTTTTTTTAATCCTTTTTTTTTGTTTATCTCAGAATATTCAAATTTGAAAATCTTGTAAAACCCTACAAGATCCAAGTTGAAAACTACTGACTTGGAATGATAATGAAAAATAACATGCTTATTTTCAATTTTTCTTGTTTGAACCTCACCTAATAAATTAATTCTGGTAAGTCCCAATGGACCTACTCATAAAATTATTCTGAAAACAAATGATTAGGTTAATAGTTGAAAAATGTTATTACATACCTTACATTGGCCATAGGCTTTTGGAAGATTATTTTTAAGGAAATTCGACTC
The DNA here is from genome assembly GCA_903632075.3 of Acanthosepion pharaonis. Classification (NCBI taxonomy): domain Eukaryota; kingdom Metazoa; phylum Mollusca; class Cephalopoda; order Sepiida; family Sepiidae; genus Acanthosepion; species Acanthosepion pharaonis. The sequence goes on along the minus strand of CAHIKZ030002927.1, from coordinate 137,441 downwards.
GGGAGATTCTCCATTCTGAAAAGAAAAAAAAAAAAGAAAAAATACTTATTTCTTTATTAAAACTGGGAAGTACAAAAAAATATAACTGTCAGTGCCATCCTTACATGTGAATAAAAACAAAACACTGCCAGTTTTGATTAATATTTGTTTCATCTTAATTTGAAAACATTTGTAGAGAATGTAAGTTTAAACACTTTGCTCATTTGCCAGCTATAAAGCTCTTTTAGCTCAATCAGTAAGAGCAGTTGTCATGGTAAGATAGGCTTCCCCCAGGTAAAAGGGAGGTGAATTTGAGTCTTACTGAAAGACTATTTCTAATATATATTATTTATTAATGGCCATAGAAGGAAGCATAGTAGTTGCAATGAAAAGCAACTAAACATAAATGAAAGAAATACTAGTCACAAATTGATAATAGTTTCCAATACTTTACCTAATCATAAAATTCAAGATAATATTCTTCCTTATTTATTAATTGTCATAGAATGATTAGTTTAAATATTATAAATTATTATTATTATTAAATAGCTACAATGAAAAGCAACTAAAATTAAGATGAAAGAAATATTAGTCACAAATTAATAATGGTTGACAATGCTAGTAAAATTTCCAAGATATATTCTTACCACCATTCATGTTTAAAATTGATATTTTGAATTCTGATTCTTTAAGAATTATACAGAAACAGATTTAATATTCCTACACCTGTCAGAGTTAACTCCTCCTTAATTGTCCAAATTGTTCACTAGGGCATACTTTCCCTACACTATAAATACTGGGCAATTTCTTACTTTGTTCTTTTTTTACTTTGCATTTCAGCAGACACACTTAAAAGATGTGATCTCTCACAGAGATTTGCATTTTGCCCACTTGTGGGAAAACACCATCAAACACACACACATATGTACAAACATTCATCAAAATACAAAATCTTTACTTTCACACACAAACACAAATGTTGATGTCTTTGCCCACTGTAAATTTTGTTGTTTAATACATATACTTGTTTGCATATATATATATATATATATATATATATCAGGTCTTGTTTGTTTTCTTTACATATCTTTGGTTGGACTCAACTTGATTCCGCCATATTCTTGTATCAGGAGTTACACACGTGTTCCTAATTTAACAACACATAAACCCACAGTCTGCTACACACCAATAGACTTTCTCATAAGTTAACACAAATAATATACAAGACAAAACTATTATATTTTTTCCTTTTGCTTTCATAAACAACAATTATGTATAAGAGGCACCTCATCATAGAGCAATAATTAACAAGTAAGTCTTAAAGACTCACATGTTGTAGTGAATTTTGTCCTTGCTGGGAAACACACAGTTGTGACTTTGATGCATACTAATCTGAGTCAGGGCCAGTGTGTACTACCTCGGCAAGACTGATTGGGGATCTCGGGCAATGCTTTGTAACCCATGCTATCTATCAACATTTGCTATTTTCAACCTAGATATATATACATTATAAATTAAACTAAGCACAACTATTATGGGATGAAAAATTTTGAGTTGTTTTTTTTTTTTTATTCAAATCTATAAATTTGTTTTGCTCATGCAAAAATTTTTTTGAAAAAACACTATATAAAATTCTTTATTTTTTATGCATAATGTTGAATGTGTTAAAATTATTCCATTTTTTCAAAATCTCAAGTTGATGTTAAAAATTGGCACAAAACATTGATTTATTTAAGATGGAATGATCTTATGACATGCCTCTAATATGTATTTATTTTCAATTTTTCTAGTTGAATTGTTCATCTATATTGCATATGATACATTATTATACATAATTAGGTTACAATAAAATTTGTATTTTATATGAATACTACCTTATGAAAATTGAGATGTAGTAGAGTAGGGAGGTATGTCATAGATTGGTGGGGTACAAGACCCTCACACCAGCTCTGATCTAAGTAAATAAGTAAATGTATATCAGTATCTGCTATGTTAGTAAAACTATTGCTATGGTAAGCAAATCACCTTGGCACATAAGCTAATATGCAATTTGAAAGTATAAGGTGTTAAATCCACTTTGGGTGATCGATCCTTATGATCTTGTATTGTATTAAGCTAAACTTAGTAAACAGGAACAGAATAATATGATAATGTAGTGAGTTTGATACTCACTAGGTGGCACCACTACTATGACCCTGTGCAAGATGACACTAAGCTTAATAGCCATTTTTAAGCTTACAGTTAATTTACAATGTAAGATCCACCTTATCTAATCAACTATCTTAAACAGCATCAATGTGTGGCTTTGTATCAGACTATGCACGGGCATGTGGCCGAGTGGTTAGAATGTTCACATTCTGACCATGAGACCCGTGTTCGAATCTCACCATGGTCAATTTGTCAGTAAGAAAACTTCCTGATATTATTGAACTGAAGAGGTTGATCCCAGCATGCTGCACCTTTGGAAAGTGCCTGAAAACCATACCATGGGTTGAACCAAGCCTTGCGAGTGAAATTGAGTAGACAGAACCCTTGGGGGCCGTCAATAGCTGTGCAATGTTTAATATATACCTAGTTGTAAACTTCAAAATTCTTTCTCATTTGATATACTTTTTAATAAGTTATAAAGTCTGATTCACTGTAAAATTCCATTTTACTTAAGTGGCTATGCTGATGATATTAATACAAATAGTGTAAACTCCTAGTTTATTTAAAACGTATACAGAGGTGAATAAGAAAAAATACAACTTATGAAGGCTAAAGAAATAAACTAAAACTAACCAATTAAAGATGATAGGGTAAAAGATGATAAACACACACATATAAAGATGAAAGTCATGTAGACAATTACAAAGCTCAATTCATCATCAGTCCCATGGTCGGCAGCGGTCATAAGGTCAATATACTGCTGAGCACCTGTCCAGTTCACTCCATATATATAGGGTTTGAAAGCTGAAGAGGTATTCATTCATGCATAGTATATCTTGGGCAAACACACATTGCTGAGCACATCTATTCCCGGGACAAAACACAGCTGATGTCCTCCAACAAAATTCACCTTGGTCACAAATGCATGGCTATTGATTCCTCTTGGGAGGATCCTCTGCCCATTACCCAAACAATGTATTGGTACACTATTTACATTATTCAGACTATTGTCCTCAAGGACATATGGCACAGTGGATAAAGGCATTGGTTAGATCCTGTGACAGGATCCAAAGAGTGTGAGTTCAATACCCAGTTAAGCAAGGGAGAACTTGGAGAGGGGAATTAACAGGAGATAACTGATAACTGACATCCATTAAACATGGCACATGGAACTAGAACAGTCAAGCCCAGTGAGCGAAATAAAAGGTTCAGTTCGACATTCCAACCACCTGAAGAAGGCCAGAGCATACAACGGCCAAAACACTGTAATAAATATGGTGACAAAGATGAGGACAATAGTCCAAATAATGTAAATAGTGTACATAATACCTCATCTCAGAAGTATAGACAGATAATGTATTGCCAATACTTTTTTTTCTGAAATTTGTTTTCTTTTCGCAATGCAAAAATAAAAATTAAATTAACTTCACATCCAGCTTCAAATGATCTACTTACCACTAATTGTATAGTAAATACTGGGTTACTCAAGATTTCTGCTACACATGTATTATATGCCTGAAATTGAAGAAAAATATTACAATGAAATATGGGAATCAGGGTACAAAATTTTATTAAAGCTTTAAGAACAAACATTTTAAAAATATACAACAAAAGGAAGGAAGAGCCTGAATACTGTAATTTATAGTACTGATTCTCTGGTAGTAATCACCCCACTCGCTTTTTTTAGTTATTGTGCATATATTTCTTTTGTTCTGAAGAGTGAGAAGCAATAACCAGTTAGCCCATTTTTTTACTTCCTTTTTGCTGTTATATTTTTTCAATTCATCACTTTACTTTTCTTATACTTGCTCTTTCACCTTTTATATTTTTAAAAAGTCCATTTTTCAAGCTTTAACAATGAAATCTGAATAGTAAGATATTATTCTTGCTTATTATGAAGAATTACTAATGAAATATAGTCAGAAAGCAGGAAAACAGAATTACTTCATACATGTATACTTATATAAACAATACAGGACACTTACTTTACAAGTTTATCTCATAGATAATTACTATTTTAGTGATGTTGTTCCTTAATGGATACTCTATACTTCTGACATTAAGTTATACTAAACTATATTTAGTGGTTAAAGAACTTCACCATTGAGTAGAGATTAACGAGCTAATCTTATAGGTCATTACTGCTGAAGTGAATTTGATTTTCATTGGGTGTCCTACACTTATTGCCAGCTGTAAGCTATTGTAGCTCATTCAGTAAGAACAGCTATCATGGTAAGATAGGCATCCCCCAAGAAAAAGAGAGTGGAGTTTAAGTCTCACCAAGAAAATATCTTTTATTCATCTATAAAGTAGATACTATCTACGTCTGCAGTACCACTCATGTGACTTAAGAATTTTAATTATTGTGCAATTTTACAGGCCAACAGTTCCATGACTTTCCAAGGGTATTTGTGCAAAACTGAACATAATGAACTTAGCCAGAATTCAAACATGATTTGTCAATTTCTCTTTCCAAACCACTAACCATTATACAATCCACACTTCTTTTTTTTCCAATCTATGTTGCTTACTAATGCCCATAGAATAACAATATAAGTAATTGTGATGAAAAGCAACTAAAATTAAGATGGAATACTAGTCAAAAAAATTCACTGAATACCCTAAACTTTTGGCATACATATATATATATATATATATATATATATATATATATATATATATATATATAGGTAGTATATCTTAATTCAAGCATGTTTCATTGAATAATATAGACATACTATGTCTATTTTTTTATAATAATCTTTCTAGTTTTCTAATTAGCTTCCTGATGTTAACTGTGATTGCTACTGATGGTGATTTTTATAAATACATGTGTATGCACTCTGTTATAATTATTTTAAAATTTTTAATTTATTTGTTCTAGCTAAAATGTTTTTTGTAAACAAGTGCCCACAATGTAAAAGAGCTAAACAGAGATGGTAAAAATGCAACATGGTGTTACATGTTAGTTAAATGCATTTTAAAACATTGCTACTGCATTCATAATAAATTTTGTTCACCATCACAACAATCACATTTGCATTAAGTTTGTCTTCACAATTCACTCCTGAGGACGATCTGAGAAGATCGAAAGTACTTGGGATAACAAAAAATAAATTATTTTCTTGATGAATTTCAAATTATCAAGAAGCTAATTGGAGAGCTAGAAAGGATTATTATAAAAATAATATAAAAACATAATGTAACGCCTTCAGTGTCGGGCTTATGGTTCATGGGAACCAATTGTAACTCTATACCCTCCTTGGTTGTCTAAGACGTCTAATACCATCGCTGATTGATGGAGCGATCTCTTCGATCCTGACCTGCCTTACTCCACATTGTGATTGGTTGATCATAAGGAGGTCAAGATCGACTCGTCGTAGGTATCTTTGTATTGGGCTGGTCCAAGCAGAGCAAAGACGTACAGTAAAATTAGTTGTTAGGTTCTAGGTGTTAGCATCCAGTTAGTGGTCCACCCAACCCGTTCCTAGATCCAACGCGACACTTAGTTAAACTGATAAGGTTTAGCTTGTGAACTTAGCAAAATTTGTTTAGCTGATTTGATAAGTTTGACTCAAGGCTGATGTCATGTGTGTTGTCTCATGCTCAACCGCTGGAATGGAGTCTCAGGATGTTTTCTCTTTTGTCTCTCACATTCGTATTTATTGATGTCTGCCAAAAAACTGTTATGGGGGTAGGTGATGCAGTTGGGAAATTGGTATTTCCTCCACTTGTCGTCTTCATTGTTTTTGGTCCCGAGAAATTAATCATTTTCCAATTTTGAAATCCCTCACTTTTCTTGTATGATGGTTGTATGCATTATTCCACCCACAGCTTCTTCCTCCTCCTCTTAGCATCTCCCACCAATACTCCTCAGTGGGCATGGGCATCTCCCTCACTACCTTGGTGTCTCATCTGTGCCTGCTACCCTTCAGTGGGTGCAGGCAGCTCCTACTCCTTCCTTGATCTCTCTTTCATGCCTTTATCTCAACCATTCAGCGAAAACTAATTTAAAAAAAAAAAATTATTGTTCCAAATAATAAGTGAAGTGATACCAATATTGATTTTTTTTCTGGTCTGAAAGTTGAATAAACAATTGGTCTTCTCCCCCTCGACCCAGAGACACTTTCCCAGCAAAAATCTTGCAACTTACATTATGGTGGCAATCATTTGGCTGAAGGTCAAGATATTGCCTTGTGTTTTTATTAAAAAAAAAAAAAAAAGTCAGGTAGTTATTGTTTTCAATCCTGAAATCTCTGTAGAAAGATTCACCAAGTCAGTTTTAGATTTCCTACCCATCCAAAATCAGACACGGGACACCTGGGTCTCATGTCCTTCGGTTCATCTTAGAAACATTCCTCAAGTAACATTTTTACCTCTAGCTGGCATTTAAAATTTTATCAAATTCTCCTCATCTTTATACCACAGACACACTGCAGGCATAATCAACCAATTGTCAACACTTCGCCTTCTTTTGTACAATTAAGTATTGTTCTTAGCCGGGCATTTGGTTCATTTTAGAATTTTTGATTCTCTGGGAACATATTGTATATCAGTCTATCGTTCTTGGTACTCATTAACACTTTCATGGTAGTTTATTTATCAGTAAAGCCGTTTTTATTAATTACCAACAACCAAAATAGTGTTACATAACATGTCTACATTATTCAATTAAACATGTTTATTTATATATATATATATATATATATATATATATATATATATATATATATATATATATATATATAAACATGCCTGATTAAACAATTTAGATATGTTGTGTTTGTTTATCCTCAACAATATTCTTTCATAATCATGTATAAGCTTTATTTTTTCATGATTAATGAGAGCAAGGAAGGTACCATGGTTATATTTATTCATTTTTATTTTTCTGATTACTTTTGATATATTCCAATTCTTCAGGGTTATGATGGCTAAGACAAATAGTTGTGTTTGCCTGAAGTAAATTTTGGCCTTTGTGGTTAAACTTAACAGTTCAGGTCATGCACAAAGTCACAAATGGGGATTTTAAAATTTTTGCATGTTGTAAAAATTTTAGTGTAATGGAGGTAACTTAGTTAAAAATTGAATTCTTGTTAGGTTATAGTTTGAGTATTTTTAAAAAAACATTTAGTTTTAACATAGATATTTCTAAAAAAACTATACACTATAAGCATTTCAGGACATTTGTACTATATTCATAATTAATTTTGGTAAGTGTTGTATTTAATTTTTTAATAAATTTCTAGTTTCCACTTATTAGGTTCTTGGTGAATATACAGGTATTGTCAACTAATATTCTTCTAAATTGTGAATGTGGATGGAAATGTTTTTGCAGATGTTGTGCAATGGACAGTGAATCATTCATATGTAGAGTGAGCCATCTTGATAACATTGTTGCAGAATAACCAACATATACATTAGCTTTTTTGTCAGAGATGCAATCTCCCAAAAGGCATTTAATTTATTTATAATGTTGGTTTTCGACAATACATTAATTGGTGGGAAGAAGTTATTAAGGATGATTAAGTTATTTGTATTAAATTTAGTATAGTACATAATTAATTTTATTTTTTACTGGGATCTGTGGGGGATATATTAGTATCACTGAGTTTTTTTAGGATTTTTTCATCTTGTTTACACTTAGAATGCATCTGATTACAACATAGAAGATTGATATGTCTGGAGTTATTTGAGAAAGTATTATGTTCTATTTGATTTATATTAAAATGTGTAATAGATTGCCTTATTTGTTCATCAGCAATATATTGGGTCTAATTTTTAATGGAAGGAGGGATGGATTATTGTATATATTTCTTATAATTATGTTGATCAGTTCTCTAACTGGGACATTGATGAATAGATTTAACATCAACACTATGGTTTCATTATCAGATTTTTTTGTCTTTAGGATCTGGATTAATTCAAGAGTTGATTTGATGCTGTATTTACTGGAGATGTGTGGTGTAATAAGTTGGTTAATAATTTTTGTTAGTTGATAAACAGGAATAGGGATTTGGGATATAATAGTACAGAGAGGAAAGTTTAGTTTGTGTGTTTTTATGGTTCCATAAATGTAACCTTGTTTATAATCATCAATCATTTTGAGAAGTTTTAAAATGTCTTGTTCTGCATTATTGACTGTGATTAGTTTGTTGATTTTTAATTTCAGCTTGTTAATAGGATTCCTCTTAACTTTTAGAAATTTGATGTGGTCATCAAGCATTTGTTCTGTCTTTGTATTATAATCAGATTTGTTTAAAACTACAAAGATGTTTGTTTTGTCTGCTTTCTTCACAATTATATCTGAATGTTTACGTAACTCCTTGACAGTGATCTTTTTAATGGTTTAGTTAGTAGTTTAGAAGAATTTTTCCATTTGTCATGTCTATCTTTTACAGCTTTGAGTAGGTCCTTGTTTCTGGTTTAGTTGTTATCAGTTCCTCTTGAAGTTTTTCTATACTTTGATACAACATTTCTATTTCATTTTTTTTTTATTTAAACTATTATTTTTGCAGTATAGTTGACAGTTAGGTCTGAGGGTGAGTAATTCCTTTTTATGGTTAGTTAATTCATAGTTGGAAATATTGATAAATTTATTCATTTTGTTCAGAAGATAGATAGATCCTTTATATAGTGCATTCATTTTTTTTTTCTTTAACTGGTGTTGACATTTTGATTTATTAGTGATTTCTGAAAGTCTATGCATAATTTGTTTTATTTGATCAGGAGTAGTTGTCTGAGTTTAATCACAAAACAATAAAGCTTATGTGTGATTATGCAAAGATATTGTTGAGGATAAATAAACATGTCTAAATGAAAATATGCTGCCAAAATATACAGTATATATATATATATATATATATATATATATATATATATATATATATAAAGCAACTAGCAATAGTCAGTATTGGATGTTCATTCTCAGGAAGCATTTATAGGGCATTTATTTATCCCTGACTTTTGAACACTTTAAAGTAACTAGGGTGAGGAGTTACAACCACACTGGTTAGAGTAGTCAACTGAAATATAATAAAGAGGATTTGTTTTTTGTTTGAATCAATTACAGAAAAAAAATGTCATTTTCTTCTGATTCTGCATTTTAAGTCTAAATAAATGACAATCTATTAAATAAAAGTGAATTTTCTGTGTTCCGCCATTACACTAAGTTTATTGGACAAAGAAAATTATAAACAGCTATCAAACATTCTATTTCCAAATCTTTTTAAGACTTATTCAGGTTCAAATATTTATTTCTATACCTTTATAAATCATTTAAAAATCATTTTATTCTCAATGACTTACACTATTTTACAATATTTTCAAGGGATTTATTTTTTAACACATTAATGCCCACCATAAAATCCAGTATTAATTATAGGTTTATAAAATTAATAATAGGTTTCTACTCATAATCCATTAATGTCCACATTAATGACTTTAAAAAAAATCTATAAATATATTATGGTAGAGAATTTAAAATTGTCACTTATTTTTTGATTATAAATAATTGTTTCTTATCAATACCTTTTAAATATTTTAAGCTTAAAAAGAAAAGAAAAAAGAATTGATATTTTTCAAGCTTTTTTTTTCAGATTGTATATTTTCAATATGAGATTAACATTTTTATATAATACAGAAAAATATATTACAAATAAATTATTTTTTGTCTTTCTTACCAATTTTAAAGGTGCATTACAAGAACAATTTGCTGTGGGGGATGAATAAAGAATTTCTGTGCAAGTAACACACCTGAGGGATAAAGAAAATCAACAATAACAAAGCAAAAGTGATAATGTGTGTAAGGTGAGAAGAAAAAAATAAAAATTCTCTTTTAACTCTTCATATAATAAAGAAATTCTTAAAAGTCAAAACCTGTCAACTGAGAGACTCTGATGTTATTTTTCTATTAAACTGAATAGTTATTATGAGGTGGTGCTGGAAAATTCTTGACCAACCTCACTTCCCAAAATCTGACCAAACATAATTTTTTTGGAATGCCTTTTTGGTCAGATCAAGAACTTCTCAGCACACCCTCATATTACTCTTTGGCAAATATTTGTTTCTTCTTATTTCTGTTACATTTTATTGCATCTTTCCAGTTCACAACAGCTAAGCAAACAGTATAGATCAGAAATGAAGAATAAACTTTCTGTGAGATTTGAATTCTCATATCTTATCCTCATGTGTCTGTCTTGCCATAACAGCATGTTATCAATTAGACTTACAAAAGCTCTATTAATAGATATTTAAGTTAGCCATACAGCTATATTTCTTTCTTCTCTGATCTTCACTATGTAAAATATTCTAGCAATATTTACATTTATAATGTAAGATATGACAAGATAAAGAACAAATAGGAAACGTTTATCAATCTAACATGTTTCACTTTTATTAAAGCTTCATCAGAGAATGAGATATGGAGAAAAAGAAGAAAGAAATTTAGTTATGTTTACTATTGTGTTGTTTGATTTTCATTGATTAATCATGTTTCATGTGCATTGAGATATGTTTTTATACGTCTTAATGTAATATTAACAGGTTAAAATCTGAGATACATTTTAAAATAGAAAAGAAATCACTTTCAAATCCAAAAATATTACATTAAGACGTATAAAAACATATCTTAGATTTAATATTCAATGCACAAGATATCTGCATGATATGGATATCTTTGATATTGAAGATGAGGTATCAGATGTTGATTTTGCTTGTGACAAGGTCTGGTCTGGTTCCTGAACTAGCCAGTTTTCTTTGAAGTACAATAGGTCATTGACCTAACAAGAACACTAATAATTTACTCACATATTGATTGACCGAGAAATAGAAATAGAAATATAGGTATTTATGGAGTATTGTTGTGTCATGTATATTGCTAAGTAAGCGTTCGACCTCTGTTCTAGTTGGTGTCCGTTTATCATATGAGCTACCTGCTCATATGCAAATTATACTAATTTGCATCTCACTACATCTCCCTATAATGGAGGGCCTTATGCATGCAGTACTTCTTGTACTTCTTCTTGTGCCCTCCTGAACATCTTCCTTTATCTCTCCCTTCCCTTGGAGATCTAGATCTATCACGTCTTTCCCTATAATCGAAGTGTTCCTCTTGCATACTCTGGTCTTTCTCTTCTAATTTGTCCCATTCTACTTCTTCCTCTTCTAACTCATCCCTCTCTACTTCTTCCACCGCAGTTTCATTCTGCATTAACTCTTCTGTTACGTCAATAATGGGCATCTCTGGAGGCATTTCCTCATCCGATTCTTCTCCTTGGGATCTTATTTGGTCAGCATGAGCTAGAACACTGTTCCCATTTTCTTTATTTAATATTGCAGTATTATGTCCTTTCTGCATAATAAATTCGGCTGACTCAGGTTGCATATTCCTATTTATTTTGTATCACATCTTTTGATTTGTGGCATATGACATAGTCAAAGGGGACCTTAATTGTCTGCCCATTAAGGCAGATGGACTTTCCGGCCTGCCTGCCTGCATGTGGAATTGTTCTGTAACTTAATAATAGTCTTGGTAGAAAAGCATCAATTTCCTCCTTCTGTTGCAAGCATGCTTTTATGCCCTTCTTTACCGTCTGGACCATCCTTTCCGCTGTCCCATTACTTTGAGGGTGGTAGGGAGGGGTCTTGTAAGGTCTGCATCCTATTTTTCTTAGCCATTCATGCAAATCAGCATCCACAAATTCTGGTGCGTTATCAGTCACCAATGTTCTCGTGTCCCATTCCTCGAAAATATTACTCTTAATATTTGTTTTTTACGGTGGTACTTTTTTTTTATCAGGTACTCTCACCACTTCAGGCCAACCTGAATATGCGTCTACTAATATTAATAATAGTCCTATCCCATTGACATAGGCATGGTCCATGTGTACTCTGCTCCATGGTTCTACTTCTCGGGGGCCATACATGTATTTTCTTTTGCTTAAAATTCCTGAGTTCTGTGCATTTTTTGCATCTTTTTACGTAGTCTTCTACGTCTCTTGAGTACCCCGCCACCACGCTTCCAATTTTAATCTTCTTTGCATAGCTGCCACTCCACAATGTACATCATCGTGTACACTTTTTTATAACCTGTCTCCTCTGTGTTTCTGGGGGAACTACCAAGTCTCCATTACATATTATCCCGTTTTCTATAGTCATTTTATGTCTGATTTCTTTGAATGGTCTTTCAGCCATTGAACAATTTCCCCAGCGATTCTGTTTTATCCTCGACATTATTCTATTTAACACTGGGTCATTTGTAGTTTCAGTAGCCATTTTATCTACAGATATAAACATCGGTTTCTACAAGGTGCAAGAATGTGTCTTCAAATTCCTCGTCGTTTTTGTCCTTCTCCTCTCTATAAAACCTCAATCTAGATAAGGCATCAATGTGCAGTATCGTATTCCCTTTAACATATTCAATGCCAAATCGAACGCCATCAGTCTAATTGCCCAACGTAATATTCTGGACATTGTAACTTTCGGTAGCTCTTTTCTTGGGTTGAAAATAAATTCCAGTGGTCTGTGATCACTTTTCAACAAGAATTTTTTTCCCATGAAAAACTGTCTTGCTCTATCTGTTGTCCACACTATGGCTAGTGCCTCCTTTCTATATTCGAATAATTGTGTTCAGTTGTTGTTAATCTCCTCGATAAGTACATTATGGGATGCCCATCTTGTGACAAAATACCAGATATGGACTGCTCACTAGTGTCAGTAGTTAGAGTTATGTCCTTCTTAGGGTCAAAAAATTTGTACTATTGGCTTTTTTGCCAGAATCTGTTTTAAGTTTTCAAAGGCTTTCTGTTGGTGTTCTAACCAAATGAATTCCACATTTTTTTTTTCTTAACTTAGCAAATGGTTCTGTCAACTCATTATATTTTTTTTACATATTTTCTATAAAAATTTACCAAACCTAAGAAGGACTCCAACTCTTTTTTATTTTTCGGTGTAGCAACTTTTAGAATTTTCTCTATTAGTACTTTATCTGGAGAGATCCTTCCTTTGATATTGAGTAACCCAAAATGATATTTCATTACTGTTGGTTACACACTTTTTTTTGTATTTATTGTCATACCAGCGTCTCTTAGCCGGCTCAGTATATTTTCAGTTTTTTTCTTTAAATCATCTTCATTTAAATTTCCAACACATATATCATCTTGATAACAGATGGTATTTTCAACATTTCCTATTACTTTTTCAATAGCTTTTTGAAAAATTGCACTTGCCGTTTTTATGCCATACGGCATTCTTTTCCACCTTAACAGGCCTATAGGTGTGTTTATGGTCATCACTTCTTTAAAATTTTCATTTATTGGTATTTGGTGGTAAGCTGATTTTAGGTCTATCTTTGAAAATACTTTCATTCCAGCAAGTTTACGTAAAGCTACTTCCACATTCAGAATAGAGTACGAGTCAGCACAAACTTTATGGTTCACCCCTATTTTATAATCTCCACAAATTCTCAGGTCACCATCTTTTTTTTTCAATACCACAATGGGTGATGCCCATTTACTTCCTCCTGGAGGGGCAGGTTCTAATAAGTCTTCCTTTATTAGCTTTCGCAATTTAGCTATTACCAATGGTAATAAATGCACTGGTATTTTTCTCGCTTTGTAGTAGGAGGGGGAAACATTTTCTTTTAATTTCAGGCTAGCTTCATAATTTTTTAATTTTCCTGTTTTTTCTATTTCTATCTCATTAATCAACTTCGTTGAATTTATTTTTAACACGTCATTCCCCAGTAGTCCATGCGTTTTTCGGCAATTTGTAACTATAATGGGTACTATTTCACATTTTTCTTTTAGTTCTATTGAACCTTCAAAGTAACCCATAATTGCTATAATCGAGCCATCAAACTGACGTAATTGTACGTTGGTTTTTTTTTTAAAATGGTTTTCCCATTTTTCCCAAAATTTCTGGGTACTATCGTGACCTCACTACCTGTGTCGATTTGCATTTCGACAATACAGTCGTTGATTTTCACTTTTATTTTTGTATCTCCGTTCTTAGATCCAGTATTTTGTATATTATCCTTTTTTACATTAAAAATCTGTCTATTTTCATCCTCTACTCTTTCCACATTTTTCGTTTTACATACTTCTTTGAAGTGATTTTTTTGAACACGTTTTTCCAAAGGCTGGGCATTTTTCTTTTTTCATTTCATGAATTTTTCCACAACACGCACAATTTTTTCTTTTTTTTTGTACCGTATATGTTTCAGCCATTATTTCTTCGTAGGATTTATTTTTTATTTTGGTTGTAGGTATGTATTAATTCCTGCTGTTGTATAAATTCTATACACATATTCAAAGGCATGTTTGTAAGTTGTAACTGTTCCATTAACTTATATCTATGTGCTGAATTATGCATACCTTCAATTAATCTTAGTTGGATTAATTCTTCTTCCGTTGTCTGCTCTCCTGTTCCTAGTTTTTCAAATTCACAGTATTTACTCGCACTTCTTAACCGGTGTAAATATTTTACTATCGGTTCATCCACTTCCTGCTTCATTGCCATAAACTTGGTCCTTTCTGCAATCACCAGTCTTTTCTTTGGCCTCATGTTTCCCTTAATAACCTGACTTATTTCTTCGAAAGTCATTTCTTCTAGTTCTCGAGGGTAAACCATTGTAGCAACCTTCATAATCGCTTCACAACCAGCGGTAGCCATAAACAAGTCGGTGATTTCATTTTCCCCTCCTCTGTTTTTGTTGTCTTTCAACTTTTTACATCTTGCATTAGCAGCAAAGCAACGAATCCACGTATCTACGTATTCTGGGTCTTCAAGGACCAAAGAGTATCCTATCGGCGACGCCATTGTTGTGTCGTGTATATTGCTAAGTAAGCGTTCGACCTCTGTTCTAGTTGGTGTCCGTTTATCATATGAGCTACCTGCTCATATGCAAATTATACTAATTTGCATCTCACTACTTTACAATGATGTTTACCCTGTACAAGGACAGAGAGCCATTTGCAGTAGTATGTAATAGAGTAAGAGCCAAAGTTTATGCAGGTATGTGGAGAAGATAACGGTTAATCCTAGAACTGAACAGGTTAAGATTGTAGTGATTAGGGAAGCATCCTATTGGGAGTTGGTTCCATAGAACAGTGGTTCATGGGATGAATCTGCTTGAGTGGAACTTACATCTCACCAATGGAATACAAAGGGAATGAGAGTGATTCACTACAATGTACATAAGATGGCAGATCTTAGTTGTGAAGGTTAGGACTGGCAGAACTAAGTAATGTAGGTTGTTTGAACACTTTCCATGCAAATAGCGATAGAGCAGTAAGAGGCTCACAATATTTCATCTGTGAGAAAGGGGTTGCAGGGTGGAAAATAATTTATCACCCACAAGGACACAAAAACACTTTTGAACTCTTTGAGGTTGGAAAGTGAAAACTGGGCAGCTCCTGACCATATATGGCAACAGTATTCCATTTTTGGCTGATATATCTATTTCTGAGCCTATATAATGGCTGAGATAGCTGTTTTATTTCTTCACTAGTACTTGTGGTTACTGTTTAATCTTAAATAAAATAAAATAAAAAAAAAAAACAAGATTTTGAAAGCTGATTTTCAAGGCACCTGTGTTAGGAAGATTGATGCAACATAGTCTTGCTCTATCCATGTGGCCCTGTGCCAAGAAAATATCTTTAGAAGGTTGAGAATAATTATATTTAGGGGTCTGTAAGATACCTATTTGTTGGGGACTCCTATCCAACAGAACCAAGATATATTGCAAATGACTATCTGTGGTCAAATAAAAAAGTTTTAATATGATATCACACACACACACAGAGGAAGCCATTTATTGTGATCATTTTAGGGCAGTTTCTTTTAGCTGACTGACTGATAACATTAAGAAAAGGGTATAAAAATTGGAACAAATTACATTTACTGTTATAAATTCATTGCTGTTATGAATTTTGTTATAAGCAACTTTAGACTATGAGTTGAAAAAGAGAGTGTGGATGAGAAATAAAAGATAAAAGGAAAATGTACTTATCAGGTTGAATTGTTTTGGAGTCAGTTGTAAATTTGTTGTTGTTGTTGTTTTCCTTCCTACTCCACTTTTGGCTCTTAGTGTCAGGTTGAGTCAGTGATGGAATTTACTGTCAGTCTTCTGTCCTCTATGATCTCTGTGCACTTCTGACTGGTGACTGACTTGAAACTATTTATTGTTGACTTTTTTTCACACTGGTTCGTTATCTTTTTTTTTTGGTTTAGCAAATCACCTCCTTTCATTGGTCAGAAAATTAATTTCACACCTTATTGCGAAATCTGTTTTTAGTCGTTTTGATCTGATTTTGCGGGTGTGCAAATCTACTTTGTATTTTTTTAGTCATTTGTTGGAATGATATAGGATTTGTATCCTATAAATCCCCCTGCAGATTGATAATATTGAAAATATTACTCAATATCTAATATATGTTTTAAAATGAGTAGGCCAGTGTACGTGTCTACCCAATCTTGTGGTAATGGTTTTTAGGTGTGTTTGGAGGTGTAGAAAATGTTTCACTTACGTTGGTATTTGTCGCGGCTGTAGAATGTTCCGATGTACTTTCCTTTGTAGGTAAATCCAAGGAAGCTGGTTTTAGTCTGTCTACAGAGACAATGTCTTGCTTTGCCTTTTGCTACAATTGTGAAATATTTGGGTTTTCTGCTGACTACTTGGAAAGGTCCCGTATAAGTAGGGCAAAGATGCCTTTTTACTGTGTCGTTTTGTACGAAAACATATCCACAATTGTGGAGGTCTTTTGGAGTGTAAAGGTCTCTTGTTTGTGTTCTAGTGGGTGTGAAAACTAGTTCATTCATTCTTTGCTTAAATCTTTGTACAAAAGATGTAGTTGGTTGGAGTTGACTGGATTTATCACAAAACTGTCCTGGTAACATCAAGGACGTTCCAAAAACCATTCCAGATGCTGTACATCCTAAATCTTCTTTGATTACGTTCCGGATGGATAGTAATATTAGCAGTAGATTTTCTAACCACGTCTTGGAATCATTATTTGCTGTTAGTGCTGTCTTAAGTTGCCTGTGGAAACGTTCAGTTAAGCCATTGGCACATGGGTGATAAGCCGTTGTTGTTATATGTTTAACTTCCAATAGTTTTGTGAACTCTTCAAAGAGCGTAGATTGGAACTGAGAACCTTGGTCTGTAGTTATTACTGAGGGACAACCAAAAACGGCAATCCACTCTGTGCTTTGTTTAATTTGACCGAGAAGAAGGAGATTGGCTTTTCTGAACCCTTTAGCTTCTGATGTAGAACTGCTCCAATTGAATCTCCTGAGGCGTCAGTTGTCAATGTAAGTGTTGAGTTAGCATCGTCACTGATGTAAGAGAGCTTGGTAAAATTTGCTAACGCTTTTTTAGCATTTTGAAATGCAGCTAACGCTTCTCTGTCAATCAGTATTTTTGCATTTTTCTTCTTCTGTTTTTGCAGCAAGTTTGTGAGTGGAGTCAAAATTCTGGAACAACCTGGAATAAATCTACGGTAGTAATTTATTAAACCGAGAAATTGTCTTAATTGACGCAGTGATGTCGGCTGCTGAAAGTTTTGTATTGCTGCTACTTTCTCTGGGACAGGTGTGATTCCGTATTTGTCGATCACATGGCCCAAGAAATTTAACTTTAAAACAGCAAAATCGCATTTGTGGACATTTATCTTTAAGCCAAAATGTGCCAGTCTCTCAAAGACTTGTTGAATATGGTATAGGTGTTCTTTTCCATCACGACTGGCAATAAGCACGTCATTGATATATGCAAAGGTAAAGGCAATCCTCTCAAAACTTCATCAATGAGTCTTTGAAAGGTTTGAAAGGACATTATATTAACCCAAATGGCATCCTGGTGAATTCATAGAGTCCAAAAGGAGTGGTTATTGCAGTTTTCCTTATGTCTTCTTCTGCTACTGGAATTTGGTAGTATGCCTTAATCAAATCCAATTTTGTAAAAACTGGGTTCCTTGTAAACCTATGGCGAAATCATGTAAGTGTGGCATAGGATATCTATCAGGAACAGTTTTTGCATTGAGATTCCTAAAATCCCCAAAGGTCGCATGTCGCCAGCTTCTGGTTTATAGCCATATAGCAGAGAGGGTATGAGCTATTTGAAGGACGTATGATGCCTAATTGCAACATATGTTGAAATTCGTCTTTTTGCTATTTTATATTTGTCCGGATGTAATCTATATATGATGCGTGTGTAGATGGTCCAGCTGTGGTGATATAATGTTTAGCAGTGTGACGGATTTCATCTGTATGTGTTAAAGGCATGGTTAGTGTAGGAAATTTTTATCAATTCATGTAGGCCATTAGCCGTTGGTATTGCTGAACTAATTCCTGTTGACTTGTAGATTGAGGTGATTCCCTTTGTTCTTAGGTTTGTGTTACTGTCAATGAGGGAGTGTGTAGCCATATTCACTGATAAATCGAAATGGGATAGGAAATCCGCTCCTAGGATAGGTGTTTTCACATTTGCTTGTGTGAAAATCCATGGAAAAGATCTTCTTAGACCCAAATCGAGCGTTAGTGATATCTCACCGTATGTTTCTATCTTTGATCCATTTGCTGCCTGCAATGTGTATGTGGAGAATGTAGGTTTTTGTTTTGTATTTGGTGGGATAACACTGATCTGAGCACCGGTGTTGACTAAAAATAAATATCTGTTACTTCTGTCCCGGATGTAAAATAGATGACTCTCTTGTTTTAATCCAGCAGCTAATGTCGTCTCTACTTGCTGCCGGCACAGTTGTTTCCCTGGTGTTGTGTAGAAATGTGAGAAGTTTTCGAATTGAAATTGCATGGTTCAGTGCACTTCCTTGCATTTCTTCCAAATTTATAATGATACCAACAGGTATCGTGTGTAATTTGCTCTCTGGAGAAAGAGTTCAATCTACTTCGGTGTCTGTGTGGTGAGTAGGATCTATTTCTGAATGTTGGATGACAATGGTGAGATTTCTGTGCTTGTACCAGACTCTGTATTTGTAAGCTGAGATTCACCATTTGCTTATACAGCTGTGACAATTCAGATGACTTGTCTGGTAATGTTGCTGTATCTGTTGGTGCATGTGATGTGGTGTATACATTTTTGTCTTGGTTGTTGTCATGTATTTTGTCTGCTATTTCTGCTATTTTCTCCAGCTGTAAATCATCGGGGAGTGATGCGAGTATCTGTGTTGTATGTGTTTGTAGTTTATCCATCCACAGTTTCTTTAACACCACTTTGGACATGGTGTTGTCTCCTAATAAGGATCACATTTTTCTTAAAAGCTGTGAAGGTTTCATATATCCCTGGTTCACATTATTGAATAAGTCGTGTAACCTTCTTTCCTCCGATTTATCGACACGTCTAATAATTGCAGCTTTCAACGTGTCATAAGGTTTTTCTTCCGGCATGTCATTAAGTAGATCCACTACCTAGGATGCTACATCAGCGGGAAGTTTTTCGACAACGTAGGCGTATTTTGAACTTTGCGATGTAATTTTCTTTGCATTGAAAATTGCATTTAACTGTGCAAACCAAATTTTTATGTTAGTTGGGTTGTAAGTTGGTAAGTTAATTGTTATAGTGGCTTCCATAGGTTCCGTTGTGTGTGTATCCATTTTCTATGTGTCTTGATGATTATAGTTACATGTTAAAAAAAATGTTGCTTATTTTGTTGAAGCTTTTTTTTCAGTTGGAAATTTGCGAGTTCATTTCACGTCGATTGGTCATCACTTGTAGGGTTCAGTGTACCCGGATTAAAAGGAGAATTTAATACGGGATACCCTGCCCACAAAATACAACACAAATTTCAAGAAGAAACAACACAATAAAGAACATTTGTAGAAAATAGAACATTGTATATTTATTATCTTGTGAATAGGGTAAAAAAAAAAGATTAATGCTTTAGTTCGTTCAAGCAAAATGGGATTTTGGCAAAAATGTCTGTGTTCACTGTCTTTCAACAGAGTAGCAGTGTAATGTCTGTTTCTTTTGTTTTTGTATAGGTGTAAAGGAAAAAGGGGCAATCAATTTAAGTTGAAAAAGAGTGTGTGGATGAGAAATAAAAGATAAGAGAAAAATGTACTTATCAGGTTGAATTGTTTTGGAGTCAGTTGTAAATTTGTTGTTGTTGTTGTTTTCCTTTCCTACTCCACTTTCAGCTCTTAGTGTTGGGTTGAGTCAGTGATGGAATTTACTGTCAGTCTTCTGTCCTCTATGATCTCTGCGCACTTCTGACTGGTGACTGACTTGAAACTCTCTATTTATTGTTGACTTTTTTTTCACACTGGCTCGTTATCTTTTTTTTTGGGTTTAGCAAATCGCCTCCTTTCATTGGCCAGAAAATTAATTTCACACCTTATTGCAAAATCTGTTTTAGTCATTTTGATCCGATTTTGCGGGTGTGCAAATCTACTTTGTGTTTTTTAGTCATTTGTGGGAATGATATAGGAGTTGTATCCTATAGATATATCTGTAAGTTCTATGCTGACAGTTTCTTTTCTTGCACTTTTCAATTCTTGCTTTCCAGTTAAATTTGATCTTCAAAAATTTAAATGCAATGTTAATTGTCTTTTGTCTTCTTAATTCCTTTTCTTTTATTGTTCTCTCTCCTTAATAATGTTTTCTTTTTTCCCATATTATTTCATGCTCAGTAACCAACTTCTTGCATCTTAGTGACTTTATTGCCTTGCTTGAGGTTAAATTATTAAAAAAATCATTAGCTTGAAAGTGTAACTAAGTAATTTTTATAAATATAACTCTTTGATAAGCTTATCAATTGTTATTGGTAAAACAGCTTCCTCTATATATATATATATATATATATATATATATATATATATGTGTGTGTGTGTGTGTGTGTGTGTGGTGTATATAGTGAGAGATAGAGAGTGTGTGTGTGTGTGTGTGTGTGTGTGTAGAGAGAGAGACAGACAGACAGATATAGAGAGAGTAATAAAAATCTATCAAAGTAAATCTGAACTTTGATTATTCTTAAAACATTCTAATCAGACATTTACTTCTATTTTGGAAATGCCATGTGCTCTCTATTTCTTGATGCAACAAATTTACCCTTATTTCCTTGTTATATCTCATTAACTAAAGAGCTTATTATTTAATGATAGAACCATTTACATGGTTTTAATTTTCTATTCCAGTTCAATCCATAAACCAGGCCAATATATATTCTGTAGTTTTTTTTATGGTTATAATTGTCATAGACCTTAAAGAAAATAAATAATAATAATAAAACAATTTGTCTAATGCAGTTGAAATAAAAACCAAGCATTAATCTGCTTAATGTGAATCATGTTTCATCAGGCTACGTAGATACTGTCCTTGTGACATAAAATACTTTTTCTGATGACACTGATCTATCACTGAAACATGTCAAATTGAAATTTTGTAAATTGTCTTGTATATTTACCAACTGTCATAGTTGTCATAGTTTATACTAGTCATGAAGTTTTATATGGCAGTTAAAAGTAAAAGAAACAATGGTACTTAAAAAAAAGTTGAAGTATTTAAACAACTGAACTATTTTTCAGTTTCATTAGTGTAACCCAGTATAACAAATCAAATGACCTAAGATCATTGCAATGCAATAGTTTATGGAGATACTACAAAATTAGGAACTGTCAACTATATATTGAAGAAAACAGAAGAAACCATTCACTATCAAATCAAGTTAAAATAATAAAGAAAATTTGGAAAATAAAAAATAGCACATATGCTACTCTCAAAGGATTCTGAAAATAAGCCTAGTATAGACATGATCCCTTTATGGAACTCTCTAATAAAGAAAAAAAAAGACAGTAATTTTGGCTGCTTCAAGCTACCTGAGCACTCTATAGTATGTAACCTACTAGAGTAATTTATTAGTTTCACTCTTTTAAAGGTGTGAGTCAGGCAGAGATCAAAAGTGACAATTATAAATGATGCTAACTGTAACAAATAATGTCTGAGAAGAATCTACTCATCTTCTCAGATAATGTAATATCATCTGTCAGTTGCATCTCTGTCTTCGAGCAGAGTTCAATTAGGATGTGTCTCAGTCTGCAAACACATCACATCACCATGAGGAGATGGGTAAATAACTACTCATCCTCTCTGAGCAAAATAAAAAATAAAATAAAAAGGACTCAATATTCTATGTATGTTATCAGATGTGACAAACGAGAAAAACCCATGGCCAAAATGTTGTGCTTAAAACAACCAAGCCATATAAACATCATTTTATAAGAATAACAACACCTACTATTTGAATTTCTTTTTAGACAAAATGTTTTAATCATTGCATTGTGTATTCTTTCTAGATCTGTTCAACCTCTACAGTGGAGCTATCCTAAGGGAACTGGAGACACTACCAAAAATTAGTATTGGAAGGGCACAATCTTAATATAAGATGTACAAATAACACTATGTCGATGACAAACACAAGAAAACTACAGGACCTCCTAGACAACATAGTAAAGGAAAATGAGAAAAAAAAATTTAGTAATCAACTGTAAGAAGACAGAAAGTATGGTTGCTAGCAAGAGAAAAGGCCCAAGATGCAAACTGTGAATTGGAGACATCAATAACAAACAAGTACAGAGGTTTAAACATTTGGGAAATGTCTTAACAGAGGATGGAAAATGCAACACCAAAATCTGAATGCACGACAGATTAGCAAAAGATACATTCCTAGAACTAAAAATGTACTAAGAAACAGGAAAATTTTGTTAGAAACAAAAAAAAAAAAAAGAGTGCTAGATATCAAACATCTTGTATGGCAGCGAATGATGAACAATCTCACCACAAATGAAGAAGAAACTGGAGGCAACAGAAATGTGATTCTACAGAAGGATACTGAAAGTGTGAGTAAACAAGGAAGTCTTAAAGAAAATGGTACCATAAAGAATGCTTCAGAATCAGAAAGAGACAGTTGAAATTTCTTGGACACATAATGAGGAAGACTTGGAAAAGTTAACTCTCACAGGGCATATTGAGGGCAAGTGGGATAAGTGAAGGTATCAGGGCATTTACCTAGATGGCAGAACAAGGCAAAGGGAGTAACACTGCTAAGAGCCATGTGGGATGGGAAATGCTAATGGCCTGAAGGTACATAGCACATACAAGAAGACATAGGTTAGTTTGAACTAACTTTGTCTTTTTCATTTTGTTTTATCATTTATCAGTCCTATACCAACCAGAGAAGGAAGGCTAGGTGTTTTTACAGAAATGCACCTCTCTAAGAAATAATCCCTTTTTTTCAATTTTTTCCCATATTACTATCAATTAAGTACCCTAGATCAATTTTTTTATTTTTCTAAATTTTAAGAAGAGGGTTTAGTTTGCTATGTAAATTAACTGTAAATTGATTCCCCAATACAAGCCAAAAGAATTATGCTCATACCACATGATAAAGCATATTGTCACTTACCTTACAAAATTCCAAATAGTTTAAAGTTAAAATTAAAAAGTTACTGTTATTTAAAATATATTCTTACTTAGATTTTTTCCTGTGTTATGTAAAAATAATACTTATATAAAAAATTTTAAATAATTGAAAACCACTGCAAAATATGAATTTAAATCATATTCTAATACCTTTTCCTGTTATTATTTCTATTATGTACTTTTATATTTTGTGGGTTTCATATAGAGGGAACAATTTACAATGAATTTACATGGTAAAAGAACTACTTAAAATTTAGAAAATTTTCTTGATATATGTAATAAGCTAAATTGATAATAATATTAAAAAGAATTTGGAAAAAAAAATAGTTATTTTTGGAGAGGTGTGTTTCTATAAAAATGCCAAATTTTGAAATTTATGCAGCCAAAACATTGTAGTAAAACAAAATTAAAAAAAAAAAAGATGAGAAAATTAGTCTTAACCTTCATGCAATAACTACACTTCTTCATTTAAAAAAAATTCAGATTGAATTATGTTTAAAAAGAAAAATCTTACCTATCCTGGGAAGCATTAGGAATTGTATCACCTGTACATTTTACACAATCACAAATTGCTTCATTTTGACTGTTCCTCAATAAACTTCCATTAATTTCCCTTTGAACTGAAAAGGCAGAACAGAAGATAATAACAATTCTTATATTTTGAATTGACTTTGTATTTTATTACTTCATTTTAGTTCTAGGGAATGGATTCAGGTAATATGCATGAGTTCAGTGGCGCAGTTAGTGTTTTTGCTGCCCCTCCCCAGAAGGGAGGCAATATTACAATGCACATTAACCCCTTAAAGTTTACAGTCAACAATGAAATTATTCGTACACCCATCAATTTTTTATATTTTTATCCATTTCTCAGAGTCTCATGCCCGTATAATGCCAGGACTTTTTTCCATGTTTCTGTTAACGTGGTATTTAACTCCTCACTAATTATGAAATAAAAGTACAACTGTGTTTATTAATTATTTTAAAAAAAAATAAAACTGGGGATATATATAAAAAAAAAAAAAAGACGTTACTTCTTTTTTTGTAAATCAGGAAAACTTTAAAAACTTTTTACGATATTAAAAAATAACTTGTTTTTGTGTTTATATACTCTCTGTTTTACTTAAGAAAAACAAAAAACACATTGTACTTTTAATTCATAATTTATCAGTTTTTTTTTAAATATTTATTTCAATTCTAACAAGTGAGGAGTCAAAATTAAAAATGCCACATTAACAGAAACACAGTTGGTTTTTCTTTTAATGTAAAAAATGCAATGTCTTTTTAAATTATTTTGTTTTTTACGTAGTTGAAGTTATTATTCGCAAAGTAGTAGACTAAGAATTAAAAGTCCGATAAAATTAATTTCACTTTTAAAAACCAAAATAAGTGTTATAAAAACTGAAATAGATGTTCATGTTTCACAAACATTAAAAATCAAAATCAAAGAACTGACGCCAAAGTGTGGACTTCTCACATAGGTGTGAAAAAACGATGGATTCACTAAATTAAATTCACTTAATTCAACTCCACATCAAGCCCTTTAAAAATGTTCAATTTTTTTTTCACACCTTTTGCTCACCTTATAACAGTAAGTGGGGTTTATCGCACCAGCTGACAGTGCGTTTTGGAGACAATTTTTTTTTTTATTGCTGGCTGGCTGGCTTTGAGCCAGTCATATCAAAGATAAATTGGCTTCATTTGATTTTGAATCCTTCCTTATCACTGCTTTTTGTTGCAAAAATTATTGAGATTATGCTATTGTTTTTTCTTTTCTGAAAACTCACCGCGGACCAAAAGTGCCACCCGGTGCAGACTGCCCCCCTCTACCCCCTAGCTATGCCACTGCAGTAGTTTACATGTATTGTCAAAAATAATCGCAGATATGAAATAGATACTTTGTTTAGTCCTTATTACTAGTAAACTAAAAGGTTTTCACATGTGAATTTTTAAATATATTTTCTACTTAATATTGTTGTACTCTGCTCTTTTACAGAATTGGTTTTTCATCTCACTTTATAAAAATCTTCAGTCTGCAATTCTCATAACAAAGTCATGGTTATCGGAAGCTGACAGTGCAAGGAAGATAACTATTAAGGCAAAACTTACAGACAAAAATATACAAGTACACATGGCAATTTACAATACAAACAAATAAAATAACATGAAAAGGGATAATATAAAATTCAATTTTTTGTATAAAACATAGATAAGATCTGCTTATAGTCTTGAGCCAATATTTCAAGCACATATTATCAAGTGCATTGAAAATATAAAATAATTATATAATTTAAAAGTGTGATTCTAGATTTAATCCAAAATTTAAATAGAGACACTAAAAAAATGAAAAAACATTGATCTAAAATTTTCCAACATATTTTGAATACATAAAAATGGAAATTTTAACAAGAACTACAAATTTTTCTGTGAACAAATGTGTCAAAAGGACAATTTTTCCCTTAACACTGCTATTATTTTAACTATCTTTGCTTCTCAGCAACGTTTATTGTTGTAAAAAGCAATGATTACTATTGTGATAAAACCTAAACATATAATGAAAGTGAATTTATATATTATTTTTGGTTCTTGAGAATTGACAACAAAAATAATAAACATTATCTATTAGATTGTTTATTTACAAGAATAATTTTATATTTACACCATCCTAAAAAGTAATATAATTAAAACCAATGCAATATTTATCGGTTACCAGTTTATAAAGAAATAAAAAATGTACAGATTTTCATATATTTGGAATATGCCCATTATCAAATATATTTTTGTTGTCATTAACCTACCACCCCTCTTGAAGATGAACTTGTCTGTGTCTGTGAACAAAGACTTTAAATAGTGGCATGTCAGTTGACATGGGGGAGACAGATAGACATAAGTTCTTAGCTGAGCTAGTTATTGACTACTCAGGCAATTTCTGTACCTTTTTATCAAACTATTAAAACCCTTTTTATTGTTACGTGTTATTTGGCGTTTGTCTCTACTAACCCCAAATCAACGTCATAACAATTTTAATAGTCTAAATTTTCATTGCATAAAATACCTATACATTTTTTATCTCATGTCGATTCCTATACTGTAATTAGGACTGAGTGTTTTCCACTTTCCACTGTATGTTTTCCACTAAATTGTGAATTAGAGATTATTTGTTTTCACTTATTGTCTTAGATTTGATAAGAGTTTGATTCAACATTTGTCTGTAAAAAAAAAACAAAAAAAAAAAAAAAACTTTTTCATTTCAACAAAAAAATTCACTTTCATTTTAGTCACAATGATTTTTTGGCACCATTTTATTTGTTTTGTTGTTAATTTCAAATTTCAACCCCTATTTAACCAATTATTCTGTCAAAGACAACTTTTGATAGTATCAACATCTACAATATTTGTCAAATTCAAGTCAAATTAAATTTGTTAGGCTGTTTTTCCTTGGTGTTTGTTTCATTCAATGACGATTTTTTTCTTTTGATACATTAAGATAATTTGTGTTGACAAGGTCTTAGTCAATGTAAAAAAAAAAAAAAAAAAACTTATCCTCATGAACATTATTGATAAAATTGTTGCAGACTACAGAAGGATTTTCCTAGGTTAGAGACAATTTCCATTTGAAGTTTATCCTCCTCACAAAAAGCAACAACTTTTAGATATTTGTCAATTGAAACAAATGGCACTTGTTAATAATATATGAAAATTGAATAAAATGGAACTGACCATTTTTACAGCAACTTTAGTGATGGGTCGTATATACAAGTTCCACCCCAGACCTCAAGTGGAACACATATATGGTCCATTGCTTGCTAACATGCTGTTTGAATGGTCAGTTCTTTAATAAAAATTCAATATATTCCCCTTTTTCATTGGGTGATGTGATGTGTGGGTGGCATGAAATAGACATCAATATCACCTTTCTTGGATTGTTTTTATTTTTTTAATTTATTTGATGCATCAGAACTCATTGACCTTTGCCAACGATTGCTTTAAATACTGTTTTTGTTTTAAATTTATTGAATCAGTTAGAAAAAACAAGAAAAAAAAAAGATGGTTCTGTCAATTTAAAAACTTTGTTTTGTCATAATTCTCAGAAAAAATATAGTTCATAACAGTTCATTACACTTGTCTTTGTTTCTAATGAAGTTTTTCTGTCACTTAATACTCTGCTTTACTTTTGGAATGCATCTTTGGATTTCAGGGTCATAATTTAAATTTTTGTACTAGTTTGATTTTGGGCTCATCTTTTTGCTAACAACCATGCATTCTGTCTTCTTGCAGTTTGTGTTTAATCCTTTTACATGGCTAAAACGTGTTTCAAATTGTATATACTGATTTAGGATTCTTAATAGATAACCAATTTTTGTTGATAAATTTCTTACTCACAAGGTTTATAACATCAATAAGAACTTTCTTATTTGTCTATTCGATTCAAAAAGCAAATGAAAAAAAAAAAAACAAACAAAACAATTCCATCACTAAAATACTGGTACATAATGTAATGGCTCCAAAGAGTCTAACCTTTAATACTGTCTGTTGGACATGAAGCACATTTTATTGCATCAAGAATACAATGCCAGCCATCTTCAGAAGCAGTCTGAAAGAAAAAAGAAATATATATATAAATATATGTATGTATGTATGTATGTGTGTAAAAATTCAGACTTTTTTTTTAATCAATTCACTCTCAAGCTATGTGATAATGCCACTAAGACACAAGGGGTTACTAGGAGTCAAAGAGAATGAAAGACTTTAGAAGAAACCCAATCCTAAACAGGAAACAAACGATAAACTTCTACTCATGTTTAAAAGATCGGTGAAGAGCATGATCTGAACAATAAGCAAACCTATCCACTCCCAATGATATAAATAAAAATATATCTGTAAAAAGACAATAAAGTTTATCAGAGGACAAAATATTCTGATAAAGAATAATTTTCCTGTTGTCTTATATATATATTACTTCAAACATATTTTTTAGTGAATACTCGTATTTGTGAGGACGCTTTATTTTAAACTATTTCATCTACTGGTCTGCATACTGAAGACTTATTAAAGAAAATGTGCTCTTCGGCAAGATTCAAACCTGCATCCCATATTGCAGGAGGAACAACCATCTGATATGGTGTGCTTTAACTACTCAGCTATGAAAAGCTTCACAATCAAGCAAGATTCTATTTGTCACTTGTTTAGATTTTCTCAAAATGGCATATCTGCTCAATATGTCAGATTAAAAAATAAAACTCATGAATTCTTTAGAAAATGTTTTGTTTAAGTTTCAAATACAAAACTGAGTAGATATGCCATTTTGAAAAAATTTGAACAAGTTATAATATGCTTTTTTAAACCTTTTTTCATTTGAAAGATTCATTCTTTTAAGCAATAAAGTTTCCTCCTTTGATAAACGTCAATTATGTCTTCCGTCCTCTCATCACATTTTCTTTAATCATTAATCATTTCTTTAAATCATATAAAAATTTTATTTTGTTGTATGAAAAAAAAAAAAAAAAAATTTTTTTTTATGACCTTTAAAAAGCTCAAGCAGTAAATCACCAAATTCTTGTTATCTACTTTTTTTTAATACTCAGAAAAAGTTTTATATATTGTTGGTGGGAATCAAGTTTTAGCTGGGGCTGGATTTTATGACCCTAATTTATAAAATACTACTATCAGCAAAAAAACATATTTTTAACTAGGGGATTGAAAAATAAACAGCAGAGGATCAACTTTGGGCAGGGCATATTTCAAAAGACATATAAAAGTTTGTCCAGTGAGAAAAGACAGTCATTTTATCCAAATATAGATTCATATAACAAATTTTCCCATCCCAGATAATATATTTTTATCCTACATCAAATCTCCTTTGGATGCAAAGATTTATTCTTTAAGTCAGCTTTTTAACAAAGGTTGGTTGTCTTTTAAAATTAAAATGCCTTGTGCCATATTTCAAAAGGTTCTGAATCCAAGTTTTCCCTTACTTTTGTATTTTTGAAGGGATATATTTTGTATATCAATCCATTGCTTTTATTAACATTTTTGTAACTTGTATTTTTTTCCTTTTCTGAAAACCATATAATCTTTTTTATTTAATAAATGTATTTATCCTTTCAAAGAGACATGGACAAAAGGAAATTTTTGTGCAATCTCTTGTTTTGTACTTTTTCATTTTGTAATTGTAAATAAATAAAAACAAATATTTTAGAATTTTGCACAGTGATCATTTTGTTTTTTAAGGTGAGCCTATTTTGAGAGTTGCTGTTTATACCAACTAATTTTTGTGTCTGGCACAAAAACTTGGAATTGGTAGGAAAGCAAAATTTTTATAACCAAGTACACATACCAATAAACTAAATAAATACTGTTTAAAATAAATGAAGCATTTACTCAAACATGAATACAACTAAAAATAATGTTTAAAGTAATAAAAATATATTTGTATTGAAATATAAAATCTTCCATATTATATATATTCATATATATATATATATATATATATATAAATATATATATATATATATATTAAGAAATGGACAAGGTCCGACAATTTATTTATTAAAGACATATTTTTATGTTTAACGTTGTTATTTTATAGATACAAGTATTTAAGCAAATGCTCTGTTTATGATAAACAGTATTAAATAACATTTACTGGCCTGAATGTCCTGAGAAATTTTCATAGAAAATATTCGTTCTTTTACAAAATTTGAACCTGGATCCTATTGTCGGAACCGTCATATAAATATGACGTGCCTTTACATTCTAGGCCACAAAGAAATTCAGATTCGGTTTTATTTTGGAGTTTAAAAACAAAATTCCATGAATCTCGTATATTCGCTTCTTTTTATCCTAAAAAACAAATGCACGTCATATGTTGAATATGACGGTTCCGTATAGGATGCAGGTTCAGATCCTGTCAATGAACGAATATTTTCTATGAAAATTTCTCTTTACATTCAGGCCGGTAAATGTTATTTAATACTGTTTATCATAAACAGAGCATTTGCTTAAATACTTGTATCTATAAAATAACAACGGACAAACATAAAATGCCTTAATAAATAAAATATATATATATATATATATATATATATATATATATATATATATATATATATTCTGTTTATACATTATTTTTATAGACATAAATATTTAAGTAAATGCTCTGAACTACATTTACCAGCCTGAATGTCCGAGAAATTTCATAGAAAATATGTGTCCTCTGACAGGAGTTGAACCTGTATCCTACACAGGAGCGTCATTTGACCGGACATGATGTACCATTTAGCTACAGAGGAAGCATCTGTTTAGCAAAGTTGAATTACTATTTTTAAACAACAAATTTCCCATTATTTTTCTCGAATGATCAAAGCATACCTTAACGTAAACAAATAACAACATATATAATGAAATGGACTAAGTCTGACAATTATTTTAATATATTTTCTGTCAATATGTTATTTTTATAGGTACTAGCATTTAAGTAAATGTTCTATTAATAATAAACAGTATTAACCAAATTTAGCAGCCTGAATGTCTAAAAAACTTCATAGAAAATATGTGTCCTCCAACATATAAAAATAACGTATAAACGGAAAATATATTAAATAATTGTCACACTTAGTCCATTTCATAATATATGTTGTCATTTGCTTACGTTCAATAAATTGTCCGGATAAATTTAAACCATTTTGTAATTTGGGTCTGATGAGGCAGATATTAAAAATTTATCTATTAAAATAAATTTATTACCAAATTCTTTGATGATGTATTAAATTTTTTCCATCTTGATGTATATCATATTGCTTTGTATATAAATACAGTGAGCACTCTTCATGGCTCTAAATTTTAGTATTTTATATTAAAAAGACCTACTTGGATTATCTTTACCACTTATGGATTTGATAATATTTCATAGTTATAATTTATTACATTGGAATGGTAATCACAAGCCAATTTATCAAACCTACAAATTCAAAAAGAAAATATCTCCCCATTTAAAAAAACTAAATTCCAGTGATAGTGTATATATGGGAGTGAGAAACAAAGGTGAGAGGGAAATGTATGAAAGATGTAAAAGAGGTGTAAAGAAAGATGAAAAACAGGAAATGGGCTGAAGTTAATACAACTGAGACAAACTTGTTTGGTCTCACTGTCAATGCATGTATACATACCATTTCCTTTCACCGCTCCCTTCCTACATGATAATAAATTTACATCTTTCTTTCCCCCACTTTCTCAATATGAAATCACTATTCTTATTTTTTAAACCTGGAATGAATTTTTCCATTTCCATTTGGTTTACATGTCTGAAGATTTCAAGCTGTTTTTTATTGACTTCAATGAAATAAATATCACCAATGGTTTTTTAAGTGTTTGTTTTTCATTATATAATAATAATTTTTGCTGTCTTTAACATAGAGCTCTCAACAAATCTATATCCTCTTGGAAATTCCATATAGATTACCAATAATTTTATTATACATACACACACACATATATATATATATATATATATATATTATTTAATCAAATATATATATATATATATATATATGTTTATGTATAAATATATTTGGATATATATATAGGAAATTTTGGAAATTTGTCTATCATATTGATAGACATTTTTTACCTTTTTGAAGACCTATATAATCAGCATATTTGTGCCAAAACATGTCTCCAAAGTAACCAAATTTTTTAAAAGCTATAACTGCTCGAAAAGATGATGAGGACTGTCAAAGTCTGACTCATATTAACAACTACCAAGCCTAACATTAACAAACTTTCAGCAACCAGATTTATAAAGGAGTCACTCATATTGAAGTCAGTTAAATAAAAATATATTGTTCGTTTATATCTTTGATTCTGTTCCTTTATTTCAAAGTGTTCCAAAATTTCTGATAAATCTTACTAAGATGCTATGACGTTTCTCCACAAAAGTAAATGATGGCAAAAACAAAACCAACTAGTTACATAATACAAAAGATAAAAAGAATATTTTATTTCCAAATAAATGTATATATCAAATATTAAAAATATCAAAAAAAAAATCTCTTATGGCCATGTTATTTTTTCCACATCCTTTGTCTCATATTATTATTATTAACAACTTGTCCTTTTCTAGAAAAAAAACAAACAAATAAAAAACATTAACTTCCACTTTCAATCCAACATTCTCACCACTCAGCAAAAAAATAGACAAGTAAGAAATTAGAAGTTTTGCCATAACAAACCTGGTTATTTGGACACAACTCACACATGACCTTCCCATTTCCAAAGACATTTTTGTATTTGTAACGTGAGGTGCATTTACATGAGTAGCCTGCAAGATAAAATGTAATAGATTTTTATATTTCCTAAAAGCTACTAAGAGTTAAAAGGACAGGTCACTGAATATAAAAATATATAAGAAAAATACAAATAAAAAATAGCACAAAATATAAATATTTTAAATTAAAAAAACGAAAAAGAAATCAGTTATATGAGGGAGTGCTGAAAAGTTCATAGCTGACCACAAAGGCATTTCCCATCACCATAAACAATGTAAGACAAGATATACTTAAAAGGCTGTTTAAATTTTATATCATTGTTGGCAACAGCTTTATCTCGTATCCAAGAATTTAATTCCTTCTTTTCTGATCACTTCCTTTATGATGATGGAATTGATGACTAAATAGACCAATTCTTACATGGAAGAGTTGATGAAATTGATTACATAGTAATGTTGGTATTGGACAAAGTCAATTTTGTCAAGCTGTTCTTTGTTTGACTTCTTCCTTTTCTCTTCTGGTGGCTTCAAAGTTTTTTAAATCCAATGGTGATGGAACATCACCAGTTAAAATTTTGTCATGTGGGGTTTCAAATGATTTGGGCACAAGTCCAGTGGCTTTCAGTGTTGTTTTGATTTGGTTCTTGTATCATTAAAAGAGGGCCATCCTGTGATCTCTTCCCTGAAGTGAACTCACTGAATAAGACAATGTGGAAACCTTGACTCTTCCATTCTTGTAGATGTCCTGACCATCAAAGACAGTTTAATGATCAGTGATTCAATGCTTTTGACTGTTGGCTCTTTCCAGGACTTTGGTGTTGGTCATAGTAGTTCCATTTGATTATTCAAAGATTGAACAAAACTTTTGCAGGTGAAAGCATTCTAATTTTTGGATATCACCACAATATAGAGTTCAGATTTCGCAACCATATAGCAAAGATAAAAATTACAACAGCATTATAGATCATAATTTTTGTTGTTAAGTTCAGATCTTTGTTGTTGAAGATGCATTTGATTAACTTTTCAAAGGTCTCATATGCAGCTCCAATTCTGTGTTCCACATCCTTTTCTGAGGTGTACTTATTTGGTAAAAGGCTGCCTAGATATGAAACATGCTCTACTTGTTCTAGGAGTCTATCACAGATGTTAAAATCAGAATATGGTAAAATGGTATTTGGGGCTACCTGTTCAAAGACCTTGGTTTTATTGATATTTACTGTAAGGCCAAAACAATGGTAGGCCACAGCAAATTTGTTCACAGACTGTTGGAGTTCTTCCTTTTAATGACAGAGGGCAGTGTTGTCATCAGTATATTGAAATTCTGAGAGTTGTGTGTGCGTTAGATGTTTAGATCAAAGCCTGCTAAGATCGAAAAGTCCTCCATTATATCGATATCAACTCCTAGATTGTTTGAAGGAAGTTTGTGAAGCATCGTAACCAGATCCAAGGAGAATAACATAAATGCCAAGATGCATCCTTGTTTAAGTCTGCACATCACTGGAAATTCTTCTTCATTTTATATATTACTGCAAAATTCAAATTGTAAAGTAATAACATTATAGTAGGACCTCACTATCTGCAGAACAGGCAACTATTATTTCACAACCCAATCAGCAAAACTTGCCCCCTTAAAACTTTCATAAAACTAATGTCCTCATCACTATATTTTGGTACCCTCCAGCTTTCTTTGGATGTCTATCAATCTGGGTAACCTTCAAGGAATTCCAAACTGAACCCTTTATTTAATCTACAAGGGGAAAATAATTCTTGTTCTGTTGTCCATGTCTAGGAATATTTCATCTTGCTCTATTTTTTTTAGTACTGCTCAGTTAATGCTTGTCTTGTTTCCACTGGGTATGAACCTGTATTACCTGGCAGAGGGGTTGAATTCTCAATTACTATGTCCCCAAATTCACAAAGCAATATTTTTAATATTATGCTACTGTCCCAATTAGAAATAATTTTGAACTCCTATTCCAATAAATTCAGTCAGAAACTAAAACTAGTTTTTAAAAATATATTTGGAAGAAATAAAATATAAATAAGACAGACTGACATAATTCTAAAATATTTTTGAAAGCATAAAAATTATTAAAAAAAAATAAATATCCTCAAAACAAAACTATCAATGTTAGTCACCAAATCCTTAGGAGAAAAGTTCAAATAAATAAAAAAATGTTTTGTTCATTGAACACTGAAATGTTTTTGTCTATCATTTCGTTTTTATAATTGATTTGCTTAAAATATATTTCTTAAGTGAGGAGTTATGTCCCTTTTGCCAACAAAAGATAAAATACATGGTGCAGTACTCCCATGTAATGGTAAAGAACAACATCTGATGTAAGAATTGATAAAATGTACAGAAATTCTTCCTAAATTTTTCAGTCACATCAGTTGTCACCAGTTTCCAACAGTTGTCTCACATCTTCTGAATTTACTGCTTTTTTTACTGGGCACTCTGTAATTGATCCAAAGATGTGCCAGGCTCAATTTCAAGTATTCTTCTAAACACTAGTATGAGAATTGACACTATTTCACAAACTATTGATAGTAATCACACCTTGTAACAAAAGTAGCTTTTTCTTTTATGTGTTGGGTCTCTTCAGAACATAATTACGGCTCTCCACAACTTCCTATTTTTTCCTGCTTTTAGCAATGTTTCCTTACTATCCTTTCCAGTACCTATTCTGTCATTCATTTACACAAGCTCATTAGGTAGATTACTCACTGCTTCTCCTCTGCCATACTTGCCTTCAACATGTCTTGTGAGTGTCAAATTCTCCAATCCTCTTTCTTCATTATGTGTCTCAGAAATTTCAGCTGTCTCTTTCTGATACTAAGTGTCCTTTTTATTCCCATTTTCTTTAAAACTTCTTCAATGCCAACACGTTCTGCCCATGTTTGTAGAACCATATCTCTGTTGCCTCAAGTCTTCTCTTAAGTAAAGAAATTGTCCGGCATTCAGATTGATATTATATAGCAGTTCAGCATTTTTTTCTGTTTCTAATGAAATTTAGAAATGTAGCCTAGTTAATTGTGAAATTATGGACTGTTTCAAAGTTGTTGACAGTTTCTCAATATCTCCTTAAAAAAAATAAAGCAGGAGTTTTAAATCCCTTTGCCAAGTCAGTTGGAAGTAATATCTTGTTGTAGTTGTAGAGAAATATCCCATGTGTCAGGACTCAATGCTGTTTGTTGTTCATCTCTGTACAATCCTTGTGAAGTATAGGGTCACAACTACATTAAGTGAACGATATTGTTGTTTCAGTAGCAAGTGAATTTTCATGGCACCAGAGTACAAGCCTGATACCCAAAATGGACAACCCTACTATTTACTCATTATAGAACCAATTTGATTTTTTTTAATGGTTTATCAAATACCCATTAGAGTTAATACCTTTCCCAGTAATATTAAAAAAGTAGATGTTATCGCCACCTACAGGGATTAGTATAAAGTGAATGTAAACTGTCCCATTGAGAGTTTGAACTCAGTATGTCAATTTCATTTCTTGTGGTATTAATTGTTACACCACCTGTAACCCCACTTGAGTTAATATTATAAAAACAACAGGCAATTCTTTCTTTATAACCCTTACCAGACAAAAAAAGTCCTTGTTTTTTCTTTTAAGAAATATTTAAAATATCTAAACAAACTGCAATGTTATTTTGAGTTGATTTATTTATTGATTCATTTTCTACAGCTTATCAAACCTTTGCAGGTTATTTAAAGCCAGAAATATTTTTAGATTGTAAGAATTTTGTTTTTTGGAGATAATAATGGTTTAGTGATACAAGTCTTACTAATTAATCCATAACTGGAGTAGAGAAGAGGTGGATTCATACCTTTCCCAAGGGTATTTGCACATAAGTGAATATAATGAACCTAATGGGAATTGAAACTCGGCTCTCCGATTAACAATTCTGACCCATTATCCAATTACACTACCTACACATCCAAACTTACAGCACCTGGTATTACCAATCAGTCACCCATTTAGGTACTAACCAGGCTCAATATTGTTTAACTTTATTAATCATATCGGAAACAATGTGTCAACGTGATATGGCTCTAAGCCATTTTGAGTTGTTTTCTTTAGTAGGAGAGACAGGTGAGCACACTAAAATGACAAATATTTTCTAAAATTAAGTATTTATAGGTATACTTTGGTGAAGAGAAAATCATGTGGGTCACATAACAGTTGCTTAGTGACGTTACTTCGTACATTGATGAAAATAGCAGTCAATCAGTCTGAGAGAAGATAAAGGAGTTGTTCATACTTTTTCAAATCACATGGTGCATCAAGATTAAAGCCCAAAAACACCGTTTCCCTTTTTATATATGGTTTCTCCAAAACACAGAAGAATCTCCATATTATTTAAACCCTATTTTTCTTTCTCCTTTCAAAATGGTTTGTAGATATATGTTATTAACAGTTCTACATGGGTCATACATGTAAACTTGCATATATAATTTTGTGTATGGTGTAGTGGTATAAAACTCTATGAGAAATAAGCATGTTTATCATTCCTTTTCTTTTCAACCATTCCATCTGTGAAATACAGTGTTATTTTATCATGGATATAATAATGCCCATAATGAGGGAAACACAAATGGTAGAATAAACCTTTCTCACATAGCGCACACATAATATTGTTGTTATTCCATAAATCAATTAAACTAATATCCTTGTTCTTATCACAATGTTTTACATCATGAGTTCTTCAGGTTTGCTCAAATGTATTTTGAATTAAAAAAAAAAATAGTAACAATTAGATAAGAAATTTCTAAATCTTATGGAAAGTGATTTATCAAGAATAAGGAATACGAAATAAGAACTATTTATTTTGCTCACCACATAAATGAAAAGTAAATAATACATATCAATCACAAGATACCTTCTTCGGAAATTCTATCATTTTAGTTGATAGTTTACAAGAAAAAATACAAGTTTAGTATATCTTTTGTGATTACTAGAATGCATTGTAAAGTTTACATTGTATGTATAGTTAATTGGTTTCCATCAATTCAGGCCTGTCCAAGGTAAAGGTTAAATGTAATAGCAAAGCATTGTTCTCATTAAAAATGAACTGTGAAACAATTAACTATAAGAGAAAGAAGGAAGATCACACATGCCAGCCTACTACTGATAACAGATAAAGCCAGACATAAATCGCTATAGTACCTAGATTTTTGAATTTAAGCGCAGTACTAAACTGGCACTGAGATCTCATCAATTTATAGTTGAGCTGGCTAATTGTAACTGTAAATTCTATGCTAAGTCTTTTTTTTTTGCTTATGGAACTCCTTTCCAGCTCCATGCTTTCCAGCCAACTTTAATCTGCAAAAATTTAAATGCAATGTCACTCACTATCTACTGTACTCCTGATTATTCTTTCCTCTCATTATTAATGTTTC
Source organism: Acanthosepion pharaonis (assembly GCA_903632075.3). Classification (NCBI taxonomy): domain Eukaryota; kingdom Metazoa; phylum Mollusca; class Cephalopoda; order Sepiida; family Sepiidae; genus Acanthosepion; species Acanthosepion pharaonis. The sequence goes on along the minus strand of CAHIKZ030002927.1, from coordinate 99,203 downwards.
TGTTCCTAATTCTTCCACACCCTGTAATTCCTCATGTCTTAGTGGCTTTAAAAAAAAAAAAAAAAAAAAAAAAAAAAAAAAAAAATCAAAGATTAATTTTGAAGTAAAATTTGCATTTATTCTGCTTTTTGAAATAATTCTATATTATTGTCAGTTTTTTATTGCCATAAGCAATGGTCTAAAATATTTGAGAAACTTTTTAAAGTTACAATGGTAAATCATTTTTGGTAGATGAGTTCACTTAAAAAAAATAATGATAAACATTAATAATTACAAATTTAAACAATACCATAGAAGGTGGAGAAGTAGTTCACATGGTATTAGAATGGAGGTTGAAATTCTGGAGACAAAAAAACTGGCATAACCTGTATGGTAATGGAAAAATAAGATCTCAAAATTTCTTGCTTACTTATAGATCATCATATATTCTAAAATCAAATTTTTTTTTTTTTCTTAAAAAAAGTTTTCATTAGCTGAAGTCCTTAATTTATATTTCAACTTGAAGCTATGCATCAAACCAGTTGTGCAAAGAAAAAATCAAAATTTTTATAAGCATTACCTTTCATTTTCACATCCAGTACAGATGATCACTAATTGGTAAGTTGATTCTAGAAGTGACCACTGCAACTAAGCCAAGGTTTTCAGTTGAATTAAGGTTTTGTGAATGCCCTCAAGAGAAATTTTGTTACAAAATAAATGAAAAAAACATGGAAGGTGTGTACAATAACAAGATAGAAAAGATTAAAAGAAAGACCAGAAAAACAGAGGATTTATCTATTAAAGAGAGTCTAGTTTAAAAGTTAAATCCTGTGTTATTCTTAAAGAATGTTGCTTTAATTAAAAGCAAAATTGATTTATTACGTTGATAAAGTACACTAATTTCCGAGTTTTCCACACTAAATTTATGTTTAGGTCCATACAGTATATTGCCTTACCTAAAATTACTGCTATTACAATGTGGAATATTTCAAAACTTAAAATTAAGACTGGCATCTTCAGGGTTTCTGTCAATGTATAATTATAAGTAACATTTGTTTCTATTTCCTTCCCTCTCTTACATATATATATATATATAATTCAATCAATAAAAACATTATTTAGTCTAAAGAATTACTTACGAAGGACAAAACATGTCACATAGGATGGTTTCTGTTTTGTCATTCAGTTACCTATTAAAGTTATTCTGTGAAGAATGACAATCAAATTATGTATATGTACTGCAAAAAATCTTATTTAATGAGAGTTTTGATTCAAGTTTTTGATAATAAAGTGAGGTCTTGAGCAGGGAATTGATTTACAAGTCGATTCTATGCACCAGTACACGCACTGGTTACAGAATTTTGTACATAGTAATCTATCAATATATAAAATTTTGTGATTTCTGTTAGTCCATCACATCTTCTAAAATAGCCATACATTGACTGATCAATACCAAATTATGGGGAGAAGTGAAAACAGATACGGGGGTACAAAGTACAGTTGGTTTTACTAGGGTGTGCAGCTTAGTACAATAATTTTTCATTAATTTTTTGGGAAAAATTAAAAGTTTTATTATTTAACATACAAAATACTCCTACTAATTCAAAAGCAATTTAATGATTAAAATAACAAATACTTATTTAATAAAAATGCAATTATTTTTTGCATATCTTTATATATGCAAGAATCCAGTTTCCAGTTCGCCTGTGTCTGCGAGAACGATAAACAAATCACAAGGCCAAATGCTTCAAAAAGTTAGACTTTCGCTCTAGAAATATTTATAAATATTTATGCATGACCAGTTGTGAGTTGCATGCTCAAGAGTAAGAAATCCTAAGAATTTATTCTTCGCTGTTAAAAAGGAAAAAAAAAAACAAAAAACAAAGTAATTTTCTTAAAAATTATTGTTTACTATGAAGTCCTATAAAATTAAAGAAATTATTAAACTGCAAAGTAGGGCTTTTGTCAAAGTATTTTTCCAAACAAATCAACTTATTTAAATTTCATCGATTGGTTTGTGAAATTGAACGAAATGTAAAAAAATGTTAGCAATAACTTTAACAATACTAAATACTGTGAGGATTTCAACATGTGGCAGCATGTTGCAAAAAATTCTAATGTTCACAAATGGCTGAAAAAGTTCACCAGATGAAGACCCTTCAGTATTAAAGGTATACAGATTCTTCTTTTGCATGAATTACTGACTGAAAGCTGTTCAAAGTGAATCTGTTGTTAGTCTTGGGCTCATGTTTTCTACAGACATGGAGTGATTATATTGAACCAATTGCTAGGTCTAGTGCTAGGAATGTTGGTTCACTGTTGTGAAGGAAAATCTTTCTTGTCAGAATTCATCTTGGGCATTTATAAACTGTACTATTCATCCATGCATTGAATATTGCTGCCATATCTGATTTGGTGCTCCGGCTGTATATTTTGAGATTCTTGACAAAATTCAAAGAAAGATCTGTAATCAATACTGAACTGGCATCTCAACTTCAGTCACTTTCTCACCAATGTGATGTGGCTTCCCTTTGTCTTTTTTACAAATATTTTCATGGAAACTGTTCTGATGAGCTTTTTCCCCCCTTGTGCCTTGACTACATTAATTTAAAAATATTACTAGATTTCACCATTTAATGGTTGAACTAGATAAATGCAACTGCCACTTCTATTCTAACAGTTTCTTTTCTCACACATCTCATCTGTGGAACTCTCTCCCAATTTCTTGTTTCCATACCACCTATAATTTTCAAAAATCTAAATGCAATGGCAATCACCATCTTCTGTCTTCCAAAACCCTGTTCCTTTATTGACCTTTCCTCACTGGTCTTTTCATTTGCTTTCACTCCCTATAACCCCCTGCATCCCAGTGGCAATTATTGCCTCGCTTGGGGTGAGATGAAGAAAAAAGTATAAGGACTAAAAAGTTGATTCCATAAATTAGTATTAAACAGACATTCACAGTAAAAAAAATAAAGATGATCTGTGGAGAAAAAGGATTTCTAGGGGGGGGGAATGTTCAATTAAACACAAAAGAACTTTAACGGATAGCTCAAGTTCCATCCTGGTAGTTCCATCATTGTGTAGCATCAGATACACAACTGAATAAAAACTATTATTAGAATTTAATTTGAGAACCACTACTACAATGTTTTACAAGTTCATATTCTGATCTTTGCCTCGACTTTCACCCGTTTTCAAATCCAGCTCCCAAAACCTTGATCCTTATCAGAAATAATATATCTTCTGAAAAATGAGAGAGGTGGAAAATATAAAAATTAATTTGACTATGGTGCCATAAAGTCTGTAACGCTCACAACTTATCAGATCCTTGCTTCCAAACCTTTGATTCTTATCAAAGATTAGAATATATTTTCTGATGAATGAGAGGGCTGGGAAAGTGTATATTAATTTTGAAGGGAAAAGTTCCCAATATTTCTGAGCCTTCTAATCTCAATAAATACAAAGAATATATGCCTCTTTGGCAGTGAGTATTGGAAATTGTCTGTGATAACATCAGGCCAGCGACAGTAACTCCAGTCATCTTCGGAACCTGTTTCAAAGAAGAACTCTACATGCTGGGCTCTAAAGACAGAACATCAGCCCTCTTCTAAAACTACTCGTGATTTGCTTCTTAGAACCTTAAAATTCATGTCTGCCTATGAACTCACTCAACTACAAATCTTCTGATTGTTTCCTTCTCAAAAAGAGTTCTGAAGAAATCTTATGTGAGTGTTAACCCCTTAAGAACAATTTACTTAAAGAACTTTTAGGCACGCAGAGAAATATTTTGAGCAAGCTTTTATATGAAAACTTTTTCATCCTTCAGTTCTGTTAAAGGAATTTTCTTGTCCATTTCTTTCACTCATATTTTGTACATATATCCCTTTACCTTTTTCCGTGTATGTATTAACATTTTCTTCTATCGTTACACTCTGAGCAGGAGTTTAAGTCTTTATTCTTCCACCTAAAACAGAGTCTGTACTAAACTTTCAAGCCGTAGTTTTTATCAATTCTGTCACCTTTAATCTTCTTAACCCTTTTATGTGGGAAAGGCAGGACAAATTTCCCACAGTATGGTTTGATTTTTAACATTATTCAACTGAATAAAAAAAATGTTTTCTTAATTAAACATACTTTTTTTTTTTCCATATTTTATTTTTATTATTTTTTTATCGCCGTATTTTTTTAAATTAAAAAAAAAAATACTTATTTTTACGGTTTTTTTTTTTTTTTTGAGAAGAAAGATAGTTTTCAACTTAGTGTCCCTTTTTTTGATTCATGAAGTATTTACTTAGTTAAAATTTAATTAAGAACATTAATTTGAAAATGGGTACAACTTTGTTCTAATAAAAAAATATTTAAATTGTAATTTTTTAATTAACTTGCCTCCTTAAATTAGCCTCCTTTTTAAATGGATGTTAATTTCAATTTCGTTTGATGAGAAAAAAGTTACAAAACAAATGAAAAATAAAATACTATTTCTTTTTTTTTTCTCTCTCTCTCTCTCTCATGTGTACTAAGTTTGATACCGTACAAAATAAAATTGCAGGAAATATTTGCATTGACTTCACAAAAAAACACAATTTTGCACTCTTCAATTCCTTACCGTTGGTAGACGTGACTTGGATTTCTTTCTTCTGTTGACATTTTTCACATTTCAATTGAGATGTATCAAAGTAATAATTGTACTCATTCTGTTCGCGGACAAGCTGACAGGACTCAACGCTTTCATACTTTATCGAATAATCACATATCACGTTTGATACCACAATTAATATCGGAACAATTATTAAAATAAAATCATCAGCCGCCATGTCAGTTTTGTTTACTGTTGTCTAGGCGCCACCAGTTTCCGTGAACTGCAGTTAATAAATCAATCAGAATTGTTTATAGCTATATTAACCTAGAATTCATATATAGATAATTAAACAAATATTTATAAAAAAATATTTATCGTGTATTTTTGCTTAATATACAAGAAAAAAATTTTCCCTCGTTTTGATTTTTAAATATTATCTGCGGAACTAACCTCGGTCTGAACGAATGATGAGCCAAGCTGACTTTAGCGACACACGGGTGTTTTAAGAAAAAAAAAAAAAAAAAAGCTTTCTTTGCAGCTTATTGGAATTACATGTAAGGAAGACCAATTCAAGTAATTTCTTTTGGAATCACTTTACTTATATTAAGGTACATTTATTCAATTTTTTGTCATTAGGTTTTCTTTGTTTCCGCGTTGAAGCCACCTACACAACGAACGCCATCGACAACTAAAAAGGGACAAAATGGCGTATTCTTCTTCGTCTCTTGGATGGGATTCTCGGTTTTTATTTTAATTGATATTGGATAGATGTATCGGTTGTCTTGTAAATAATTTCACTAAGGTTTTTTTTGCGGTCTTTACTAATTCTATTTTTAATTTTTATGATCGTTTATTGCTTTTAGAGAATAAATTTTGATCATTTTTCTTTACCAATAAATTTTGGGGATCTTTGCTGCTATACTTGGTTTGAAAATGGCTACCGTGATAGTTTATATTTTATCTTGCGAGTCAGCCATTTTGCTCTTATTTTGGTTACTTCATTTTTATATTTTATATATTCCGTGCATATTTTGTCTACCTCGACTAAAGGCATACGTCACTCAAAGTTTTTTTTCTTTAATTTTTACTATTTTTGAGATACTTAGTTGAAAATAAAGGTAACAAACACTACTAGTTTTATGTAGAAAAATTGTTTTACTTTTGTAACTAGTTATGGTGGATAGTAGCAGTAACCTTATTTTGCTGTCTTCCTCGTTATTTTATTTCATATTTTTCCTGGTTTTAGTCAACCTGTGTTTCTTAAGTGAAAGCGTTTTGTTTGCATATTAACTTCCACACGGTACAAAGAAACTATTTAAAGTGTTGATGGGTATTTTTTTATGCTTTTTTTTTTAAGTAACTGAAAATGTCATGGACTTTAAGGTTATTTCAAGATTTGTATTCTATTTTCTAATGTTAATGATTTTGTATATTTTTAAATGAATAAGACTATAAGAGGTAGAAACTGGTTATTTCTTCAAAATAAAGTTGATTTGAGAGAAAAAAAAAAAACAAGCTAACTCCTTAATTTGCTGTTAAAAAAAACCTAAAAGACTAAGGATTTGATAGATTTTCAGATTGTTAGTACAGGAAAAACAAATTCTAATGAACTTTAAAATAAATATTACATCTGAATCTATCAAGATTCAAAGTTTTATTTTGTTTAATATAATTTTTTGATGTTTCCGTAAAAATGTTTCAATTTCGTGACATTTCTTAATTTTGAAATTTAATTTCCTACAATTTGTTTTTTTTTTTTCTTCTAATCAATAAAAATGTTAAATCTGATGCTAATGAAAAAAAATCAATTCCGCTTTAAAAGAAATTGATACACTTTAAGGTGATTCATATTTTTTTTTCTGGTCAATCGATGCAATTAAATACTTATAATTAAATTTTTGTAGCCTTACAGAAAAATTAAAAAAATATATAATTGAATCAATGCAGATTTGCAGATTGGATGACAATAAATCTTGCCTTTTATTATTATTATTTTTTTATTTTCTTTCCTCCAACTTCTATAACGATCAGACATTAAACTGCTACTAACTAAACTTTACTTTCATTGTGATTCTGGTAGGGCTGTGTTATTTTTTATCACTTGGATTTTGTTGATAGATTTAAATTTGTACGAAAGGGCACTAAAATGCTATCTTTAGTTTATTAGAAAGCTTGCTAAAACTACCATTTTTATCAAATCGACCTTCTTATTTTTAACCTTGAGATTTGTAGCTGTATATTTTAAGAAACGCATGTTTTCCGCTTGTTCCTTTGTTTTAGTCAATCTTTAAAAAGCCTATTTAATCTTCAGTATTTAATGCTTCATAGATGTAGATTTCCTTAAGTACCCACTTAAAAGGTTTTTTAAAAAAAAATTGCTCTTTATAAAAGGGCTCTGATGATGGCAGCCACCACCACCTGATTATGTGTGCACTTAACAAGCAGGATTTTTTTTTCTTGAGCCGTTATCATTTTTTACTCTTAAAAAGAATATCAGTATTATTAATATTTTTATTTATTGAATATTTTGCAGTAAGAACATACAACAAATATACCCGCCCTTTAAAATAAATAAAAAAAAAAAAAAAAAAAAGTTAAATGTTTCGAAAAAATCTTATTTTAATCAGTTTCCCGAGAAGATTGTGGCATGGAACGAATATAAAATTATAGAAAATAAATCTGCGACAGGTAAGGTCGGGATTCAAATTTGATTTTCTTGTGAAATCAAAAAAATGTTACAGCATGCCTTTTTCTTTTTCTAAATCCCTCCCTCTCAACGACTACATTTTTATTTTGTATTTACCACATTCTTTTAACTGTTTAATAATGATCTTTGAACACTGTCCATTATGAGATTTATTTTGTTTTTAAGATAAACGAACACTTGGCGCTAGAATGTCTCAAAATTGGTGATTAAACTGCGATCTGAAGGATAATTCTAATGTGTAAATTATGACATTTTTAAATTTCAATGTTAACTAAATTTTTATGGTGGGTTCTTTGATATTAGGTCGTATAGATTGTTTGATGTATTGGATCTCTAATTTCTTTTTTTTTTTTTTTTTTATATGATGGAAATGTATGTTGATCTTTCGTTTTGGGGGTAGAATTGGAAAAAAATTTTCAAATCTTCAGTTTATTGTACGCATTATTCTGTAATAATCTCAGTTGACATGTTCCCTTCTATGAAAAATAATTTTGTATCTTTACTTTAACCAGAATTTAATCCAGAACATAGTATGTTTTTTTTGTTTTTTACTCGATTGTTACTCTGAATTTATATGGGCGGTAATAATAATGAATGGATTATTTATTGGTATTTCTTTTACAATCTGCATACAGGGTTTTGCAATAAGCTTGCTGAAGAGTTTCCTGAAAGATTCTTTTTTTCTTTTTTAAGAAGTTATTGACAACCGATTTTTATCTGTATAAAAAAGGAAAATGTTTGCTAGTTTATAGCAAAGTTTGTTTCATAATTCTTAGTTTGTTGCTCAGCCTAAATCTGTTGTTGCTTTTCGTTTCATAAATTTTTGCTGTTCTATGGCAAAAAAATATCACTAAAAATGTATGAGCGTAAGTCTTTTTATACACGTAAATCCTCAGTAAAAAAATATTTTGGAAAATAGTAAGTTTTTAAAATATTTTCACGCAAAGTGTATTGTTTATTTACGTTTTGCACTTTATAAAAACAATTTTCACTTTGACAATCACCTGCTTTTATGTTGCCTTTTGCACAGTTTATATATCCCCCCCCTTGTGCGCTTGTTATGTTTTGTCTTTACACTACAGTTATTGAAATTTTTAGTGCCATACTAGATATTAAATTGTTACACAAGTAATAAATACTAAATACGTGATTTCTATGTTTTTTCCATTCTAACTATTAATAATTCATTAATTAGCTTACTCTTAAGTTAACATTTTTAATTCTTGATAAAGTGATTTTTTTATTATCCTAATTATTTTGAATAAATAATAATTTATATTTTAATTTAAGTTTATTCTAGAATTAGTGTTTTGTAATAAATATTTCTTTATTCACTGAAACATTTTTCCATAGAACTAAAAAAAAAAAAAAAAAAAAGTTAAAAAATAATTAGATTTGGTCTTTTAGTAATTCTACATTTCTGTCTATGATAAATAAATTTCTGATTAATTTGGAGGATATATGTTGCTTTCATTTCAATTTAAATTTATATTTTCTAGGAATCGGTCTTTTTATGTATAAGCTTCTTTTTTTTTTTTCTTTTTTTTCAATGAAAGATAGTTGTTGAAGATTTCTGACATAATGTAATGAAGTTTTTTTGGGTTTTTTTTTCTCTACAAACTTAAAATGGAAAGCAAGAAAGCGTTAAGCCAACAATAGTAGTTAAAAAAGGTGAAGCACTCTTAATTAATTTCTCGTTTTTATTGCTGTTTAATAACTTTGTGCGTGTAATTAGTGGCATTTATTTGCACCGATCAATAGTTCCGAAAAGTGTGGATGGCTCTGCACAAGCCCTCACTACTTTAATCAAATCACTTGTGTGGGTTTTCTGGCGGTTTACCTTGATTCGTTTCTTCTTGTTCGCTAGTGGGTCTTAAATGCAACTTAAGATTATCGCACAAAATTTCATAACTGAATCAGTTGGTTAAGTTGTCGGATCCTCATATATCGAAACCAACGAGAGTCTATTAAGATATAGTGATTATTATGCACTCAAACTTATTGTCTTTGTTTATAACAGTGCTACATGCCTAATAGTGAGTCATAAAAATGGGAGGTAAGAAACAGCTTACTAGTGTTTCAGACACTAGTAATAAAGTGCCACGTGCTAATTAATGATTTTCCTCTATTATTACTTTTGTTTTTATGGTCATAGTTAAAAAGGTAATTTCTTGATTATAGCTTTTCTGAAATTGACCAATATTCAACTAGCGATTTTAATAAATACCATCATACCTGTTGTTTAGCCTGACCCATTCACTTTATGCAGATTTTTAGATTAAAAATAAAAAAAACCCCATAGAATCAATATTTATTCCTTTCAAAGAAATTGATCTATTTTTATTTTTTTTACTATTAGAAATTGCAACTCAAAATTTTTTATATAAAATGGCCTTCATTCTTTTAGAATTTAATTTTTTTATGTTCTATTTGTGGGAAATATAAATTAATGCTTCTCCATTTGGGCTTTAATATTATCATCTTTAATTTAGATAAGTGAAAAAAATAGCAATTTGTATTTCCAAGTATTCAAACTAGCAAATATGATTTGATTTCCTAAGAAAATGTATTGAGTTTGTAAAATCTTTTGAATGGAATCATTATACATAATTGATTTAATGTTTGACTGCTAGTGTAATTGCTTTTCTCTCTCGAGTCGAAAGGTTTAACTGTTTCATAAAATGTTCACACGCATGTTATATCTTTTATTTTGTTTTCATTTCTTTTTCACTAAATAATGAAGCATAAAAATCTTATTTTTAGGATAAATTCAGAAATGTATTTATCTTAAAATATTTTCCCCTATTCCCAGTGTAGCAATTTGGATCCTCACTGGGTGTCCACTATTTAATCATCTTCCAAATAAACTCGGTTCAGTAAATATATATTTTTATACTAATTTTAAAATATAACAGCAGTTTATCAGCATACACTTTATTTTTGTACTTTTTAGGTAACATTATTTTTAACAAGATTTTAGTTAAAAACTCATTTCAGTAATTAAGTCTTGAGAAATTCCAACATAAAGGCAACTACAGGAAATGAAACGATTAATGAATCTAATGTTTTGTTGCATAGATTATGAACCAATATAAATGTTTTTGTTTTCCTCCGTGTTAGCTAGGTAATAGCTGCCGTAAGATGTGTGAGCAGAACAATTATAAAAACTAGTTTTTAATTCAGATTTTATTTTTAACTTTACAATTGTAATAAAGTAGAGAACTTTTTCAAAATTATTATGACTATTTACATTTGTTGTAGTTAAAATTATTTCTTAGACTTATTTTTTAAAATTGTAAATGCTTCTGTCACCAAAACATTTGAACGTTACGGTCATTAATTGTAATATTGTGTGCTTGTGCTTATATTGCAAGCTTTTCACTCCTATTTTTCATCATCCCAAAGGATTTATCTTTTATGCTAACTTGCTCTGAGTAAGATTTTTTTTTCCTCCCCTCTCTCTCTCTCCCTCTCGTGCAATTAATTTATGTCTTTTAAGCATTAGGTACTCAAATCAAGTCACCTAATTTCAAATATTTTATAAAGTTTCAATTGTACACTTATTTTATTGAAATTGCAAGTGTTTTGCTCTACGGTGCATGAAATTGAAGTCATTGGTTATATTTTTATTTTCTTTACAGCTTTCAACTTTTTTTCCCTTAAATAGCCCTATAATATAAATTATCTTTTATTAATAATTTCATGTAAACAAATAAAAAGGTTAAGATTTGTTATATTATAATTAGTTAACATGGCTTTTTAATACAAAGAAAATAATTTTTAAGAAAAGTTTGCTTAACTAAAGCTGGTAATCACTAATTTAGCAATTAGAACCATTTATTTTATTCTTAGCAATGGGTAGTGTAATATAGTTTAAATAGAAAACATGCCCTCCTCAATTTAAAAAAAAATGATTGAACAATTCACAGCATGATATACATTTTAAACTTGATGCACTGTCATTTCACGTAACAGTAAATAAATAATAAAAAAAATAAAAGCTGTGGATACTTTGAAGAGCTTCAAGTGTAATTTACTCTATGGTGCCTTTCTTTTACTTTGGAATGTCTGTCTACTAGGACATAATGCTGAATAAAATCTTGAAATAAAGCCTTTTCTTTCTCTTCACATAAGCTATGAATATTTGAAGCTTACAAATCTATTATGCTGGTTGCAGAATGTGATACAGCACAATGAATTTTTCTGGTCTGTTGGGTTATGTAATTAATTTTTCTATTTCCTAATTTAAATCCTCTAGAATTCCCCCAAATTAAGGATATGGGCTTTTTGTTTAAACTAAAATAACTTCCTATTTACTTATATCTTTGTGAAACCTACATTTAAATTTGAATAAAATTATCAACTTTATCTTATTGCTTATAAATAAAATATTTAAGGCAATAATGTTATATTTGCATAATTTTTGTTTTTCTAATAAGCTTGAGTCTTCTGAACCCAAGAATCAAGAAGAGATGCAGATTGTAATTTAAACTTTTGTTTTTAATCCATTTCCACACATAAATGATGGGTCTTAATTTTTTTTTTTAATTCATTAATATAATATGCCCATTTTGAGATAATGTTATTAATATTTGAACATTGATTCCTTGTTCTAAAGTATTTCACAATTTTCATTATATATAACTAAATATCACTTTTTGGTTAACTTTTGTAAAGTTCTACATGATTATTTTTCTACTGAATAGTTTCTTAAATTTAATTAAACACATTTTTCCTGTGCAGAAAATGAAAATAGTTTTATATACATTTATATTTTAACAATTTTCTTTTAAAGATCAAAAAATGGGCAAAAAAATAATTCTTTTAAATAATAATTGTAGGGTCTATTTTGTTACTGCACTAAAAAAAATAAACTGCTTTCTAAAATGGAAATTATAATTTACTACATTTCTTACAGATTTCCAATTTTCAGCCTGCTTTTTATAGATTTTGGCTTGCTACCATTTGATCTGGTAATCTTAAATTCAATGTTCCTTTTTATAGACCAATTAAAGGTATAGAACTTACGCATTTTCCTCTTGCTATTTTCTTTGGAATGCCATGTATGTATGTGAAACTGCAAATTTTAATTTCAGTCTCATAAATCTACAGGGTGAGTTTTCATTTTAATCAAATATTAAAATGAATTTTTATCCTGTCAAATATTTTAAATGTTTTACTCAAAAATGTATACACACATGCCAAGTAGGTTATTTGAGCTTTTGGACTTAAAAGTTATGAAAGCTCACTGCTTTATGACTTTAGCAAAAACCTGGCTGGTTGTGCATTATTTTATTTTCTTAACACATACTCTACCATTGAGTTGAGTATTGACAATAACTAGTACAGCTTGGAAAAAAGAACTACTACCACAGTAAGCAAAGAAATACATAACACCCTTCTTAGGAATGGTAAATAAACTCATCTCTTCAACTTCTTCTAGAGTAATCCACATGAAGAAATTCTGGACAGATAGCCAACACATGTAGTACCCTGGCGAGCAACTTCCATCACTGTCATCTTCAAAATCACTCAGCTTTAGATGAGACTAATGCTGTGTGCAATAAACTTAGCCCTCATGTACAGGTAAAGAAACTTCGAGATGAGGTGGCAAAACAGCTATCTTAAGTTGGAAACTGGTTTTCAAGGAGCTTTGGCATGAAAAAGAGAAGAGATATAAGAGAAAAAACCTACAGCAAATTAAGAGGCTCCAGAAAAACTACAAATTTTTAAAAGGGAAAGCAAAAAAATATATTCCCTTCATTTAAAGAAAAAAAAAAAAAAAAAAAAAAAAGAGAAGGAAAAAAAACCGCTAAGATTGAAGACAAATTAAACGAACATTCATAGCCTTTTGGAAGTATCAGAGATTCGAGGTCAGACAGCTTTGGTAAGTCTCAACAAACCTTTTGATTTTACATGTTGATGATTGTTAATCCACCCACATCAAGTAAATAAATTTTTCAAGGCTTAGCCAAGAAATTGATAAATGGCTTGTCCTTGATTAGTGTTTTTTTTTTTTTTTTTTTTTTTCTTCTTCATTGTATCTGAAATTTGACTTCAGTTTTTCTATGAATTGAACATAAAAGAAACACTGACTTTAGAAGAGTTAATATGTAGATTAAAAGTTTTGGATAATTATCAGTGCACTTCTATAACATGGTAATGTCACTGGTATTTTTCCTGTATATTTTTACAATTTTTTTGCAAAGGGCAAGTAATGCCACTACAATCATACAAGAATACACTGCAAACACAAATTAATCATCAGTTGAGTGTAGTTTAATTAGTATGCACTTAATGTATATAGTATACCATTTAAAATCACAAAGGTGGTATTTAATACATGGAATCAACAATTAAGTCATCAGTCCCAAGAATCAGAAGAAAATCATTTCTGTGAATTTTTTTTTTAATATAGGCAAACATTTTTAAACTTTATGAAATAAGTTTAACTCTGGAATAATTTTTATATTTATTTGTTTTTAGTATAATTTTTTTTTTTTTTTTTTTTTTAATCCTTCAAGCACAGTTTTATATTTCAAAAGGATTTAATTTAATCCTGTATATCTTGATATTTAGGATTTTTTAATTTCATTGCACTATTGAATCTTATTGTATGCAAAAGTTTATGCTGTATGATTTGGTAAGTTTAAATTAGTACATATTAAATCACTTTATTTTAAAATTTGGTCAGTATAAGTGCTGGTAAAAAGTGATTTTTTTGAGGGTGGGTGTTTAAGTTTACTGTTGCAGTTTGGGATACTTCTTAGCATATGTAGAAACAAATATTTACTAAATCTGTCAATCAAATGTTTATTAGGCTGAGTACGGATGTCCATATTATAATTTTCACTGTTAGGATGTTTCCATTGATATTTCTATCACTATGAGGTATGGTGTTTTATCTGTAATGTAAAATACATTTGTTGTATATACTTGCTTTATGATTAAAATTAACCTCCGCCTTTTAATTTATTGGTATTCTATCAAAAAATAGTTCTTTCTTTTTCTTCTCCTTTCCCCACTCCTGTAAGCATCAATTGAGTTTTCAGTATGTACAAGCAGGGCATATATTTAAAAACAAATATGCTTTAACACCTGATTAGTTTATATCATTTTTAGGATGATCATATAACATTTAAATAATTTTTAGAAAATGTTAATTATCTTCGTTATTTGAGTTATCATTTAAATGAATGGAAGTGTCCTGGGACACTTCGCAGCTTTAATGAATGCTACTTCTGCCTAATAATAGTTGTTATATTTACATATATATTTCATATATTAAATGCAACAACTATTGAGGGACAGGTAATATTTTTTAATGTAAGATCATATTCTAAATTTTGTCAGCTTTTGAAATCAGAAGCTAGAAAAATGAAGGATGAAATAATTTTGAATTGTTTTAAAATTTGAAAGTGAGTATTTTTGAAACTCAGTATGGTTACTTTTTAGACATTTTTTTATTCTTATAATAAAGTTGGGAAAATCTTAATTAAACAAAGATTGAAGTTGAATTAACAGATTCTTTGTATAGAAAATATTTTTATCTATATATTGCCAAACATTTTTACTGTTTTGATAATGATCTATATTGAAAGGATCATTTCTCTTTTATACAGATTACTTATAGTTGGATTATTGGTATTGAATAAATGGCAAATACTTGGTATCTAACATTGCAGTTAAACCAAATTATCAAGCTTAGTGCCTGCTTGTCAGCAGGGATAATCTCAATGTTTTAAAATGAATAGAAAATATACCATTGTAAATTTTTGTATTAGTCAATTCATAAAGAAATCTTAAATTTGAGTTTTTTTTTATAATTATCTCAACTTCAGCTAGATGATTTTTGCATAACTTTATATATATATATATATATATATATATATATATATATATATATATATATATATATATATATATATATATATAACCTCACATACCCCCCAACTTTTTTTTTTTTTTTTAATAAAGAAAAATCCAGCAACTTGTAATGACCAGTGCATATCTTTTATGCTATAAATTTCATAGCTGGCATTCCTTTTGTCATTTTCAAATAAAAATTACAATTGTGCAAATATTGCTCAAGCTTCTTACTTTGTGTTTCATTTTTGGATAATTCTAATTTCTTAAACTGAACTGAAATGTATAAGTAGGTAGTGGAAAACTAGGCCCATTTCCCAAAATCTGACCAAGCAGCCAAACAGAAGTTTTGAGGGAGTTATTTCTTGATTGGGCTGAGAACTTTTCAACACCTTGTTGACTCCTGATTAATAAAAAATTCAGTTTGTAAGACATTTTGCCTTTGATGGATTAGTTTTCTTCAGTATAACTTTTCAGTTAATGTACTATAGTGTTTTATTATTTTTGTACAAAAGATTCTTGAAATAGTTTTATCATTGCAAGTTTGAAACAAGATTTTAAACAAAATGCATGCATTATAGCTTAGCCATTTAAAATTCTTTGATAAAATGTACTGAATGTAAGATACAATTAAATATGCAAGTACCATGAATTTGGTTTAGTTAAAGATTTTAAATTGTCCCATTCAAACTCAAACAAGAATTAAACACATCATAAGCAGTAAGAGGCAATTTAGTTACTACAATATCTATTAATATTGGATAATATTTCTAGCTACAAGTATATGCTATAATTGAATTAAAGTTTATTCAAATTCTAATAATACAAACCTCTTGCTGTCTTTGAATTTACGTTGTGAAAAGGACAACAATTATGGATACAGTTCTTTTGATATTGAATATTACAGTGGAGAGAGAATCTCTGGAAATATAAACATGCAAACACAAACTAGTCTTGATCAATTGGCTATTGTTTCTAGTATGAAATGCAAAAAAGAATTTTTAAAATTTTGATCCATTAAATCTGAAACTACAAGGCACATTTAAATTTTATGCATATATTTGTATAAAGCTATTAACTTCATTTAGAAATTTGCCTAAATAAAATTTTTAATTAAAATGTCTTTGTTGGAAACAAGATATTACATACCGTTTATAAAAATTTAGTGAAAAAAATTGTCCACATGAATGTATATTATATTTAGTGATCACAACACTACTACTAACCTAAAACTATACTCCTGATAAGTCTATATACATCATTAATAAATGAAATGAAACATTAATCATTAAATGTACAGATCATCTACCAGACCAGGGATCTCCATTAAGTTTCATAATGTTACTTCACCTTTATGCTGATTGAAGAAATTTTTCTCTCTTCACAAACTGTGAGTTACACGATTAACATGGTTTTAAATAATCTCCAAGTGTAGGTTATTCGAAATAATTGTTCATACCTAAAATGTGCTTATAACAAAGGCTTTTTTGCTATTAATAATAGCAGCAAAGAAATGACTTTTGCAAGTATTATTATTGGGTTATAAGATATCTTGCAAAGCAGCATTAACAGGTTTATATTTAAGAGAGAAAAAATTGTAATAAAATGAATCAAATAGTCTAAACTGATTGAAAATATGCAAGGATCCACCTCTGTCACAGCAATGAAGAAATGCAGCCACTGATCTTGAATGTTTTTCCTTTTGGTTGGTTCAGGGAATTCAAGACCAACCAAAGCAGATTTTGTTGTAAATCTGTTCCAAAACTGCTCTGAGTTAACGACATGCAATTAAATGAATGAAATTTGTTGACAATGGATCAAGACCTGACTGGGCATTGTTTGGAAACTACATAAAGTGCTGTTTTCAAAAAGTTGAATAGAATCTTGAAAAGGTTTTAAGAATTTGGGAGTACACCAGTTTATTGAAGACAACAGCAACAACAACTAGATTGACAAAGTGGACTGACTTATAAGATACTACAGGAAAGTCCAACTACTGCCAATGACAGTTTGCTTCATAAGGATGCTTTCTGTACACAAGTGTAGTTTGGTTACCATTTTATTAAACCTCATTATTAGAATAGCAAGTACATTCATCTAAGCAGAGTATGCAAGGTACTGGCCTGTAGTCTGCATATCCACTTACAGATTCAAGCCTAACAGATTTCTCTAAAGTATTGCTACCTGTTAATTTATTCAGAAGTAAACCAGTCCTAAATATTTTTTTTTGAAAGATAAGGATTTTGATATGAATGAATTAATAGGTAGCAAACCAACCAGGAAGAAAACCAAACAAAGGGCCACACCAACTGCTCTTAATATTGGTCGATATCATTGTTTTCAATACTTTTAATTTGTAAATAAAACTTCTTTAATTGTTGCTTCAACAATTGATGATACAAAATTTCAGAACTGAAATATATTGACGAATTGAATATCAGAACTATTGAACCAACAGATCTCAACTTATAACCAAAAAATTAGATTTTTAAATTTTATTCTTTTGCTTCAACTTAAAATTTTCAATTAGTAACCAGAGGTTTCTGAGAAACCATAAAATGACTTTTTTTTTTTATCTTTTTAAAGAAGCTTCCATTTTATTATTTATATCAGAATTCAACAGATTGACAGCATTTTAATCAAGTATATTTCTCGAGTAACCAAGAAAGTTTTAGAAGAAAAAAACATTTAAATAAACTGTTGAAAAAAAATTTTGTAGTACATAGCCATAAATCTTCAGTTTTACAACTATTTTGTAACAGATTTTCCAATAATATCAAATAAAAAATGATGAGATACCTAAATATTTCTTTTCTTCAGATTAGTACACAAGGCATTTTTCATTACAGACTACTAATTTTCAATTTATCATTTTGGATAAGGAAATTACTAACTTTTTTTTTTTTTTTTTTATATACTCTCAAGTTTCTTTTGTGTACTGGATATGTTCTCAATGGTTTGATGTCTGCTTTACATACCTTTTTGATAATCACTAATCTTGTGAAATATTCTTTTCCTATATAGTTGAACTTTCTTGGTTACCTGATTTTTTTTTTTTTTTTTTTTTTACCAAACTACTTGTCTGGAAGGTGGCTATTTCATATTACAAATTACAAAAAAAAAAAAAAAAAAAAAGGTGCGAACAGTTTTAGTTTAATTTGAATTGGTATCCTTAGGATTACTTTCTTTTTTTTCTTTATATGTAACTTGGATAGATTTCAAAGCTGATCATCAATAACTGGGTAAATGTGGAGTACCAGTTGCAAAATTAAAAATTTGGCATTGCTTGGATTAAATGCTTAGCTAGAGATTTTTTTTTCAAGTGAGAATTGCATTTTAAACATTTACATTTTTATATTCAATATTAAAACAAGATATGGATAGCATATGGGCTCTTTAAAAATAAAACTGTACCAGTCGTCAATATATTCTAAGAGGACAAGGTTAATTGCCAGGTTTGTATTCCATTTTAATTCTGATTTCTATTTATAAGTTGAATGAATTTGCATTAATTCAAAACATTACCAGAAACGTTAAATTAATTTTATTATAAAATTAAAGTTTGTATGCTAGTTTTATTTTACTAATATGTATAAACAAAGTCTGACAGTTGATTGGGGCTGAACCATCTAAATTTAGCCTTGTCAGTAATCCTGAACAAAATATTTTCTCTGTTCAAATCTTTAATTGCTGCTCAGCTGTTTTGTAATGGTTTTAAGCACACATACAATTGGTTATGCCAGAGAAAGCTTTAAATCTCAGGATGTTAATTAAAAATGAGAACTTTACTAAAGTTGAGAATATGTAAATTCCCAATGCCAAATGATTTTTTTTTTTCTTTTTTTAAATATTGTAAACATTGGTCATAGTAGTAAAAATTTGATGCTAGGTCAACTATAGAATTAGTAAATATTCGGAATACTTTAGCATACTGAAATTTCTTTTTTAAAAAAAAAAATTCTCTCTCTCTCTCTCTCTCTAATAGTAAGAATGATTTTAATTTTGAGACAGTTGGAAACTAGTAATCACTGAAGCATGCATTATATTTTAACAGACCTGTTAATATCAGAGTTGAGAACTGATTTGTCTCTTGAATTTAAGTTGTTTTAACTGCTACAATTAAAATGCCTATTACTCTTTATGCTGAAGACTGGATTTATTAGGAAAACAAACCTGTGTTCTTTGAAATCTTTTCTTTGACTGGCTAAAATATAAAATATTCATTATTAACTTTAGTCTAATGTCCTCAACTGCAGTTGACTGGCTTGGAAGTTTTCTAATTTGTGTATGAAAACTTGTACTCAAGGTCAACATTGCTAAACAATAATTACTTAACATGATAATGGCTAAAAAAATTCATTAATAAGAAAAAGTAAATGTAATCTTCAATAAATTAATATCATTTATGAAGCTAATTTAATTAAAGTATTCAGTATTACAACTGTTTCCATTTGAAGAGGAAACCATGATAGATTTGAACCTGTGCATTATTTTCATCTTTAGATTCTTTTCCAGTTTTGTATATTATGATAACAGCTCTGAGAATTTAAAGGGTCCTGAGTAATCACTTGTGGAAACACAACCAGGGTTGAGTAGATCAACAAAGGAATTTAAAGAAATGGTATAAAATATTACTGTCGCTTACTTAAATTATGCAAGAAATGCTACTGTTTTAAAGTACGTGAATCAATTCTGGAAAAAGCAATATAATAAAATATCACTTATGCCTGAACAGTGTAAAAACAATTTATTGTATCAATTTTTGAGTCACTTGATGCATTTTCTGCTTGAAAAACTTGTAAATATTATTTGTCATTACAAAAACCAGCAGATTTTGTTCAGCTTTTTCACATGAAAAACAACTCCTTCACTAGAAGATAATTCATTTAGTCTCATTAAACAACAGTTGGGTTTACTATTGTAGAATTGATATATATTGAAAATTGAGTACAATGTTTTGTGTGGTGGTCGTTCACAGTGAGTTTAATTCTTACTGAATGTTTTATTCCATGACTGAAAATATTTTTGTTAAATAATCTTGTCATATAATCATGATCAGGTGTTAATTTTCATTCCACGGTGAAGTTAAAAGAAATCTATCAACAGTTCTATGAATACCTTGATGAATTTTTTAGGAAAATTATGGTTACAAAATAAAGGAGTTATTTCACTTTGTAATTGTATCAATGCTAATGGCATTGTTATATCAAAAATCAATTTTGAGCAAAATGTGTCCAATACAATTTTGATTTTTTTTAGGGTTGAACTAATTTAAACTGAAAAAATTTAAAAAAAAATAACTAAGCACTATGATCTTACTAACATACTATTTCAGTGAAATGGCAAGGAAATCTTCAGTAAGTAATCTAAACCAATTGCTATTGGCCACAAAATTGACATCTAAACCTATTTTGGGCTGTATGTAAAATTAAACTGAATGTGTATGATTAACATATTATTATTAAGCACACTACTTTTATTTAGATATCAGCAAATTTTAATAGCGTCATTATAATCAAATTCAGCTTTTGGTATTAGGGAATCATAACCTGGGTTAAAATATTTTTTCTGGCTCTAATACTTTCTTTTTATAAAATTTATTTTCACATTTAAAAATTGAAAAAAAAGAAAAAAAAGTACAAGTGAACTTGGGGGAAATGTTTCCAATAAAATCTGAAGAATTGAAATAGCCTATAAGAAAAAAGGATATTCACAAGAAAAAAATTCAGTACATTTGCAAGATCTTTGTACACATTTCACTTGAGGAAAAGGTTTTTCAATAAAACTGCCCTTGGCTTCAGGAGTGGCTTTGATGAAGCGATTGCATGCTCAGCTCAGATGGTTTTCGTTTATGTTGACTATCATGTTCCCAATGTCATCTAAAGAGTTCTTGGTATTGTGAGGCTGCAGATCAGTCACCCTCTTGGCTGCCAGCCTAGACATAAGCCTTGGAGACCACATTCGGTGACATGTGGGGAAAATTGGCGAGCCACAAGAGAGAGGGGGCAGTCTTGCTGGGGCATTTACAGCCAACACCATATAGTCAGTGGCTCTGATCCTGCAGAAGTTAGTGGGAATATGACTTGGCTCTCGTTGCTCATAATCCCCAGGACCAAGAATTTGGTATGCATAACCATGTGTACCTCTGGTGTATGTACAGAGCCAGTTGTCATTTCTCCTGGTTACTTAAGAAACTGGCCCTGTGTTTGACAGCAAGTGCCTTTCTGTTTTTTTGCATCAGATTGTAAGCCATCATTTTAATATTCTTGAGGTGTCTGAAAGAGAAATGAAAATGTTAAAATTTAATGCGTGCTGGACAATATAAGCTTGTTAGGTTGTTTTTCATTTATGGTCTGCTGAAGGTGGTCTAAAATACCTTGTGAACACTGTGTGTGTGATATAAGCAATAGCAAAGATTGTGTTTTGGTTAAAAAAAAAAAAAAAAAAATTAACCAAAGTATTTCTTTTAATGCAAGCAATCTTTGTGATTAATATCAAATGATGGAGTATTAATAGTAACAAGTAAAATTAAATGTTCACTTATCTTTCACTATCATAACCCCTGATAAGTGTATGTAATCTTCACAAAAACTCAAGTGAATATTTAATTTTATCTGTTACTAATATATATATATATATATATATATATATATATATATAAACTTGCTGAAATGGTGTAATTTCTCAAGTACTTTTGTCTGCTCCATGGTTGATAATTTTCAGGGAAAGATAGAAGTTGAAGGAATCAGTGGAGCATTTATCTTAGCATCTAAAAATGAATGTGCGTACATGTTTTTTCTCCATTCCATTTTGTAAAACATTTAAAAGGAGTATTGCCTAAATAAATGCGTGCGTATGTATTATATAAATTTTAATATTACAAAGCAGTGAAATAGAAAAGTACATCTGATAGCTTAAATGATGAATATTTTCATTGTAAAAAAAAAAAACAACACACTAAGAAACTGAACATTTTATTGCTCTTCTTTCCACTTTTTTAAAAATAAATATGACAATGAGGAAAGAAAAATAGCTTAATAAAAAGTAATATCATTTTACATCTCTAATTGAAAAGATTGATAATTTATTTTGGAAGAGCTTTGATGTTTGCCTGCAACTTAGTAAATTTCAGTCAAAATTTGTTTATCTGTTTTGTCTGGACTGCATTCATAGGTAAAACCAACAAGACTATAAGCATAAGCAGGTTCATATTCTGGGCTTGAAGATTTTAATAAACACTCAAGTGACTTAACATTGGCAGGCATTTTTATTCAAGCAGGTTTTGCTTTCAACATCAAGAGTTTACTTCACCATCTACTGATTTTCAATCTGAAATGTTTTATCAATTTTTTGGAATTCAGTAATTTTTTTTTTTTTTAAGTACACTTAATACAAGCCTCATGAACCACTCATTGTAGAGGGCTACTAAATGATTTATGTGTAAGAGGTAGGGCATGCAGATAAGGAGGATAGATATTGATTAACCCTTGAATTGAATAAAAAAAAAAGATTTTAGTGTCCAAGGAATCATCCACGGGAGTTTGTTTCCCAGTATCAATTCTCAGGAAAAGACCGAGTTGAAATTCCTCCTTACAAATGGAATACAGAGGAAATGTTGGGGATTTAAGTCTGTAGTATGGTGAGCACTAACTGTAAAGGTCTGAACTGATGGATGTTGAGTTAATCTAAACATCTTCCATAGAAATCATGATAAGCTTCCATCTGTTGAGAAAGAGGCTGTAGATTGAAAAATAAGTCCTCTACAAAACTGCATAAATGATTTAGTAAAGATTGGCCATCTCCAGCCCAGATATGGCAACAATACTACTCCCTTAACAGATAATGGTTGTTTTTTGCAGCAGTTAGTTGGTCTTTGAATTTGTGGGTTTTTTTTTATATACAGCCTTAAAAGAATTGTCTCTACTGACAATTATCAGTATATATAATGTTATATAAAAAGAAATCTTGGCACTAAGTTTGAAGCTTTTACAATGTACTGTAAGAACAATCATTTTTAGGTATTATTACTTGCTAATTTCTTCATATTTTAGTTTCTCCTAAAAAACTAATATGAAAGAAAAGTATTGGTGGACCTGATTGTTTTGATAATTCTATTTTATGTGTAACTGATGATTTTTCTTTCAACTAACATACTTTATGTGACTCTGAATTCAAGGAATTTTGTAGGATATTAAAAAAACAATCAGTGAATTTACTGTTTACTTTTGGTTTTGTTTGTTGGGTTTGTGTTTTGACAAGTTATATCTACTGGAGATTTTTTATAGCTTAACAAAAAGTAATATACTCATCATGAAACTATTTTGCAAGGTAATTTTTTTTTTTTAAATATTTTAATATTGTAAATTTGTTGAGTGGCCTAATTTTAATATAATTGTTAATCACATTTGGCATAGGAGGTAGAAATTTTAGAGTCACTTGAGTTTAAAAACTTCTACAACTTTAGAGTTTCTGAGGTACCTTTTAATTATGTACCTCCACTTTTCCACTAAAAGAAAAGAACATACCTTGGTGAAAAAAGACCCCAAACTTGATGAAAACTGTTTTATCATCAAAATGTTTATTATTAAAAGGCAAGTTTATTAAATTTTTTTTTAATCCTTTTGAGCACATTGGAAATTTTCATTAAAAATCTTGTTTTTCTTTCATCAGCAGTGGACCAAAGACTAATAATTACTATGGAAATTTTAACATCTTTTTTGTGATAAAAACAGATTGATTTTGGAAGTCTTACAAAAAAGCAAAACTTTTAGGACTTATTCACATATAATATAATTGGATATAATTATTACTTTTTTTTCCTCATCTGTTAACCTGCACCCCCTTAATTTTATGAAATTTTGAGAAATTCAAAATTTCAGCTTCTTGTTTATATTAGTTAAAAGCAGGACTCCTTGAAGAATTTTAAATCTTCAATTTGTTTTTCTCAAACAGCAACACCATTTATCAAAAATCTGCCCCAAATCATAAAATAAAAAAATGTAATAAAATTGACATTATTTTTAATTACTTTTATAAATGAGATATATTAAGAACACTATTGTCTTAAGAAAAAAGTTTTTATTTTGTGTTTTTTTGTTTTTTTTTTTTTTTCTTCTTCTTTTATATATATATATGCACATTTTTTAATTATGGCCAACCATACGCATTATCAGAAAATAAGAGCAATGACTATAGTAAATTTAAAGTCAATTTTCCTAAAATTAGATTACAGGGAATATTTTCAAAAATTTATCAAATTTTAAATCTTTTAAAATTCTGTTAATTTCAGCCTTTTAGATGATATTATTAGGAAAATTAGCTGATTTTAAGTATAATTAACCTGAATTGAAACATTATTTACTCTAAATTTAAAATAATGCAGAAATACATTTTAAAACCAAACAGTAGCTGTGTTTTCAGCCAACAGTAGCTATGTTTATATATTTGACAAGTGATAACAGAGGTGATGACAGATTGTTGTTCTACGGAAACTACCTGTAACACATAAAAAATGATTTGAGTGCTGTTTTTATATCGTTTTTAAGTACAATTTTTAAACCTTACCATTTATTAGTAAATATAGTTTTTCCCTTAATATATTAAAAATTTCATTATTTAAAAAGAGGCATTTTGTGCATTTATTTTTTTTTTTTTAATATATTGCACAATATTGCTAGTTATATAGTAAACTGATATAATGGTATTATAATGTTGGTACAATACTTTTAAACATGATCAGTTTTTATCCCCTTCTCTCTCTCTCTCTGTATTATAAAGAATATTCATTGGACTAATAATTGAAAACTTAAGATAGTTGAATTTAAAATATTGAATGAAAGGATCAATTCACAAATGCAAAACTAGGTTGTTCCCAAAAGGTCAGAACTTAAAATTATCCATGTATATGCAGAATATTAAAATTTTATAAGCAGAGTTGCATGTAAATTAAAATTTGACCTAAAAAATAACTTAGATGCCAGCTTCTGTAGACAGAAATTGTTCTGCTTTTAGATTGGTATTTCATAACTGGATAGGCCTGTTCTAATTACTTGGTGTGCTTTTGTTCTGAATTTGTAACATGATAGGCTTTTAAATCTCTTATTTATTTTTTAAATTTTACATTTCTATCTGCTTATAATCATTTCTCACTCTCATTTGTCACTAATATAGAATTTTTTTTATAAAATTCTTTGCTTCAACACAGTTTTAATGAACTTAGTAAAATGTTTAACAAGCTGGTGTCTTGACATCAGCCATCTATTATGATCATCTGGAGAGAGTGACATTTCCAACGGCTTCAAAGCATGGTAATTAACAATAAACTGTGTGTAAAAATTGATCTTTTTTTTTTTTTTTTTTTGTCTGTGTGCATTCAGCGATTGAATGAATTTTAATATTCACTTGCAAAAAGTTTATGGCTGTTAATTTTGATGGAAGTTTAGGTAACTCAAATTATAACAGCCTTTTAAAATCATTCACTTGAATGCTGGGTTCTACTAATCTCTGCACATTAGAATATTTTTAAAACTACAATTTTACTAAGTTCTATAATCACAATTTATCAAAGTTTATAATTAGTCTTTAAGATGGAGAAAGTATTAGCAACATGCTTTGTAGGCAAAAAAATAATAGTGTATATAAGTTTTGACAATTTGCTAGCCTTAAATTTATAAATTGAATCCAACCTCGAAACCTGATTCAATATAACCTTAAAAGAATTACCTTCAAAGTGATTGTTCTCCAATTGGTAAGTAAAAATTCAAATAATCTCTCGCTACAAAGATTGTATTTTTTTTTTAACAGCACCCAATGTAAATATGGATATGAGAACTTATCAGTTAATGAAACCAAATTTGAGGAGTAGCTTTTATTTTCTGGGTCATTGATCAAATATGGAGTGATTAAAATTTGATAAATGAAAAAGTATAGTATGAATCATTTTATGTATTTATAGGTTATAACATTGAGAGATGTGCCCCTTTACATATACTAAAAACTGTCATACACAGATGTGTGTGTGTGTATGTATGTATGTATATATATATATATATGTGTGTGTGTGTATGTTAAATATAACAGACAACAAATGTCTATTGTTTTATCATGAACCATTCCAAGCTTGTTATAGCCTTAGTTCCAAAAGAAAAATAAAGACAAATACTGTTCAACATTTCTATGTGTCACTTTTCTGATCTCAGTTCCATTAAACAACATTTCTTAGAAAAAACAGCCATATACATAATATTAGATATTAGTTGATAACAACAATACTCGCACAGTAAAAAGAATCTTCACACATTGGATGCCATCTACATTAAAACAATGCAACCCGCATGCAACAAAATTAAATTTCAAACCAGTCAGAACATATTACAATGCATTTAAACACCTGGTTCTATTGATAACATTTCTTTCTCTCACATGGTTATGTATAATGTCATAGAACTACATTACAAATTTACAACCTACATCTGCTATTCCAAAACCATTATCATTGCATAGCAAACATCTACGTAGACAACAAAATGTCATCTTTGATGGTGAATATATCTGTTGTAATGTCCATATAACGACTGTTATGATGGATCATGCGAGTCAAAAGCTTAGATTGAGGAACAGCACAATAAATAAAAATGTTGTTTTTGTCTTTATTTTCTTCTAAAACTAAAGCCACTATACAAAGCTTAGAACGGTTCATGATCAAACATAATAGACATTTATTGCGTGTCATATTTAACAATACATGTTTGAAAATTATATATATATATATATATATATATATATACACACACACGCACATAGAGAATTAAGAATCCACAGTTCTTAGCATTTACTTTTTTTAAAAGTGTCCAATACAATGTAAGGCAAAATATATTTTACATCACTATGTAAAACGATGTAATATATATAGGTTTAGCCTAAGATAGGGGCAGGCAGAAATTGCTTTGGACCCCTTAAAAATGAGGGCACCGCAGCAATTTTTTTAAAATTTGTGAAATGTAATATTAACGTAAAATCTTTAAAAAATTTTAAAATTACACATAAGGCTTTAAAATCAAATATTTTTATTGGCAAATAACAGATTATAATGACTAGAATTATTAGCAATGATACATTGCAGAGGATCATTTTCAAAAAAGAAATTAAACATTACAACATTATTAGCTTAGAATATGTTGTGGAAAGAATAAGATTGTATTACTGGATAAAAAAAATATGAAGCATAATAACAAATGAAACAAAAATTTCAAAATGATCCTTTACTTTCAACATGAGTATTAGTAATTTCGTATATAAATATTTTCAAGGCTTATTTTTGTTGCCTAGTATTCCTTTTTGAAGAGACCTGTCTATTTTTAAGTATTGTTGTTTTAAAAGGAAATGTATTATTACTGTGTGTGTGTGTATATATATATATATATATATATATATATATATATATATATATATATATATATATATATATATTCATTTCATTTCGTTGTAGACAAATGTTGCAAAATTAAAATATACCTGTAAACATTTGTTGACATATTTTTGAGCATGTGTAAAAATCAAAATGACACATGTTCATGTTTTTGATAAGCTGTGTATACTGCAGTCAAGCAATGTAACTCATTGTGTATGAAAAAGTGTGCAGTTAGACTAAATTTAAAAAGATATATATGTGCAAAGATCAAAAGAACATCTTGAAGCTTTAAAAATATTGCATGGTTAAAACCTATACTGATGAAAGCTACAAAAAACTATCAAACAATTTAGAGTGCACTCCCCCACTGTGCAGCAGATTATTTATAAATGGAAGGCCTTTAGTGTGACTGTATCACAATCAAGAACTGGCTTTTCAAAAAAAAAATAGCAAAACCAACTAGGCATCTAATTCAGAAAATTATGCTATAATTTTTGCAGTTCTTCAATGCTCACTAGCCAATGTCAGTATCAATGTGCATACATCCACAGTACAACAGAATCTGGACAATGCCAATCTTGATGACAGAATGCTTAGAAAAAGCCACTGCTTACAAAATAGTACAAGCATGCTCACTTCAGCTATGCCAAAAGGTTTTATGGTTGGATAAGACCAAACTGGGGCTTTCTGTGAGGAACAATAGATGGTATATCTGGCAAGCTAATACAGCTTTTGAAGAAAAAAATTTGATACCAGCCATTAAACATGACAGTGAGAGTATTATGATTTGGGGGGTTGTTCTGCTGGAGCTGGAACAGGCAAAATAGTATGCATTGATGGTACAATGGACTCTGCAAGATAACAAGCAATTTTGACTGAAAGTGTCTTGTTCTCAGTTCAAAGATTGGGGCTGGAATTTTTAACAGGACAATGATTTGAAGCGTCAAAGCAAATCCACAAAAGATTGGGTTCTTAAAGAAATTTCAAGTCTTGAAATGGCTTAGTCAAAGTCCTGAAGTCTTGAAAATCTGATTCAAGTGAAAGAAGGCAGTGCATGCAAGAAACTCTGGTAATATCAAGGAATTGTGGAAGTTTTGCCAAAAAGAATGGTCAAAAATCGGCACTCGCTACTGGCAGAAGCTAGTTGACATAGTAACCTCAAAAGGTGCAGTCACCAAATATTAAATGTAAGAATTCACTTACTTTTGCACATCTTAATTTTGAATTAATATTTTTATCCTAGCTTGATAAAAATTTTTGAAAGTGGTTGTAATTGATTTAATAAAGTTTTTTCCTAATGAATATATAGTTTAAGATTTGTTGGTCATCTGGGAAAAATTTTTAAAAATATCTTCGGGGTTCACTTACTTTTGCACTGCACTAATAAATATATATGCACATACATGGTGGCTGTCGACTTGCAAAGTGAGTATGACCATCATTGGTATGGCTAGCCCTATACTTAACCCCTGCCCCCAACAACAACTGCATTCGTCCATTGTATGAATGACAATAGCTCATAAAGCAGATCAATGGCTGGCTTTATGTACATCATATATATATATATATATATATATATATATGATGTCCAAAAAGTTTTGCCTGATTTTATATTGCAAACTATTGTAGGTTTTTCAAGTAATTTTATTGTATAGAACAATGATGAATAATAACTATGAACAAAATGGTTCAAATTGTTCTCCATCGTGTTTGATACATCACTGTAACAAACTCTTTGTATATCATGTCTTTAAGAACACCACGCAAGAAGAAATTTATCAGGGTTAAATCAGGTGAATGTGCTGGCCATTCGATCAGTCCATGCCTACGAATCCATCTGTCGTTAAAATTGTCCCGTCATTCACAATGTGCATAGTGTGGCAGAGCCCCATCTTGTTAGAAATGCGTGTCTTTGTTGTTGCACTTGAGGAAAGAAGTAGGTCTGAAGCATGTTGAGGTACTGTTCTCCAGTGATTGGTACATTGAAGACGAATGGGCCACTAATCACAGCTCACAGAGTTATTTCTGGGAGGTTAACTTCCTTCTAAAAAAAAAAAAAATCAAATAGATTTTCTTGACTCCAATATAAGCAATTATGTTGGTTAATGTGGCCATTTAATTTAAAGCATACTTCATCTAACCACCATATCTTCTGTAAAGTTCTGTCATCATGCATCAAGGTAAGGAACATCTGTAAAAACTCAAGCCTGTAATCAGTAGTATCTCCATCGTGCATGGAATAGTCGAGGAATGTTGAGCTTTAAATTCCTTTTACACAACAACTTACGTATGTTCTGGCAACTAATTTTGAGTTCAC
Organism: Acanthosepion pharaonis; assembly: GCA_903632075.3. Taxonomy (NCBI): domain Eukaryota; kingdom Metazoa; phylum Mollusca; class Cephalopoda; order Sepiida; family Sepiidae; genus Acanthosepion; species Acanthosepion pharaonis. Next base: position 69,343 of record CAHIKZ030002927.1, on the reverse strand, counting down.
GAGATAGGCACTGAACAGATTTCTGAGGATTGTCGATTAGACAAGCTTACAACTGCTCAACTTTTTCATCAGATGTTGCAGTAAAGGGTTGTCCAGATCAGGGTACGTCATTTATAGAGCCACTTGTTTCAAACTTGTTAACAAGTAACTTGATGTTCCTGACCTTAACGGCATGAATATGAACTTCTTCACCAAGGTGATGACTTGCCTCAGTTGCATTTGAGCCACACTGACAGTAATGTCGGACAGCAGCAATTCATCGATTCTTATTCAGTCTAAAACCCAAGCCTCAGACCAAATTACAATAAAACAATGAAATAAAAATCAGGCAAAACTTTGAGCACCCTGTGTGTTTACACATATATATGACACATTTGGTGGCGGAGGGGGCATATTCAACAAAAAATCAAAAATTGCTTCTTTTTTTTTTTTTTTTTTTTTTTTACTGCAAATTATTCATTATATCCAAGTATTTTACAAATAATTAGAGCCAATTACACAATATTTCAAGTTCAATTAGGCTTATAGTTTGTAACCATGCAAGGTAGCATAAACCATAGATTTGTTTGTGGAATATGATTACATTATTGTTGCATAATTATAGTGAAATCATTAAGGTTTTTTGTCAAAAGCATTTTACTTTTGGTCGTATATTAATTTCAAATATTCCTTTTCACAGGATTTATTTTTGAAATGGAATAAGATCATTGTAAATTTCAGAATTTCCCTATTGCTCATCAAAATGACTGGAAGAAAGCTATCTAAAAAGAACAATGGGGAAAGAGGTAACAAAGCATAAACAAAATAGCTCCAGTTTAGGAAACTTAGTATTGCACACAAAGTATTCTAAACTTCTGCCAATAACAAAGGAGACTAATATAGCATCAAAATTTGTATTATTTTTATTTATATAACTAAATACATAATTGTCTACAATATTTCCATAAAACTTGATATTTCCTGTAATAATGCTTAAGAAATATTATTGTTATTATTTTACTTAAGTGTAAAGTAGTCTTACATTTACAATTCCTTACAGTTAACCATGAAAAGAAATGTTGATCAAAACTGCCTAAAACCTTTAATGCATATTGCTGCAAAATTATCAAATGTTATCTATGTCCCTACTCCATTGAACATGTCATATATATGCACATACATACATATATATATATATATATATAGATATATATAATAATAATAGCTGTCCACTTGTGCTGGTCTACTAGGACAACTAGTTTATACTGCAGCTATGCAGAGCAGACCTTAGTTACAGTTTCTGGGAGAGAGCATGTTATCTAGTGTGATCACCAATCTGAACAAGGCCATCATGTTCAAAAACTCTGCCACGATGACTTGTGACTGCATGCTAGCACATCCATTGACAGCTCTGAAGGGTTCCCTCCACCCAATTTCACTCACAAGGCTTAGGTCAAATTGGTATGGTTTTCAGGCACTTCCCAATGGTGCTGCATGCTGGGATCCACACCTCCAGACCACTAACATCAGGAAGTCACCTTCCTGACAAATCGACCATGGTGAGATTCAAAGCCATGTCTCATGGTCAGAAAGTGAAATGTTCTGACCACTTTGTGTCACACACACATATATATATATTAAAAAGAGAGAAACTGCAAACATTTTTGGTTATAATTTGGTTTAATGTCTCATTGTTCGTTTTCTGTATTTGTTAGTGAGCCTTGGACTTTTTTTTTTTTTTTTCTAGAAAAGGAAGAACTCACCGGACCAGAAGCAAATGTAGCAGAAATATGAAGAATAAAATATATACACCACTAAAACAAATCCACATTATAACCAAAAACATTTGAGGTTTCTCTCTTTTTTTAAAATATAAATTTTTCTCTTGTTGGGATAACTATAACCGTTTCCCTGTGTGTGTATATATATATATATATATATATATATATATATATATATATATATATATATATATATATATACACACACACACACACAATATAAATAATCCCAATTTGTGACTGGTAGGGATACTTCCAAGGAGGATATTAATCCAAACTTGTTCAACCCTTTAAGAAAATTCTTAGCCAGGTCATTCTATTTTAGTTTTACTATTATCCCATCATTTATTTCTTCCTTCACTTTCTCTCTCTTTGTTTTAAAAGAAATTATATTAAAAAATCTGTTCCATAACTTTTAATTATCAATTTCTTCCCATCTGCAAAGTTTCTTGGTAAAATTTCCAGTCTTCAAATGGTTTTGGTTTTAAAACGATATTTCCATATGTTTTTTTTTTTTTTTTTTTTCTCTCAATCTGTTGTTTTAATCTTTTTTGTACACATATATTTATGAATTTAATGTTCTTTTACAAGTGCACATTCATGAAATTTTGCTTTTGTTTATATCTTTAATTTTTTTTCTGCAAAATTTTTCTTCCAGTTAATATAAAAAAATAAGCAAAAAATAGAAAACTTATAAATACACAAATAGCACATTATCAAAATATATATGGAGCCAAAAAGAAAATAATATACCTTCTATAATTAAATGGGGAAATTATAAAAATAAAAAAAAAATGTATCCCCATATAATATTACCAATAGGAACTGTAAACTGTGTTTAGAAGAAAAATTACCAATATTAATTTTTAATAATCAAATTAAATTGTTAAATAAGAATGAAATAATAGGCCAATAAATATAACATAATAAAATATTAATAATACACATACAGCATTAAATATTATAATTTAGTAATACAATTAAATTAATAACATAACTTCTATATAACCCTTATAAAAAAATTTACTTTAATTTCTGAGAATAAATTTGTGACTGGTAGAAAAATCTACAGGTGAAAAAATGAAAGACTTAAACCAAAGCAAAATTTCATGAATATGCATGTGTACAAAAGAGATTGAAAAGGCAGAATGTCCTGAAGACTGGAGATTTTTTATAAGAAACTTTTAAGATGGGATAAAATTGATATTTAAGTTAAGTAATTTTTTCATATAATTTTATTAACTCTCTATTTTTTAAATTATTTTAATATTTTTAAAACTGAGCACTATATATATAAAAATATCTGCTGTTTCTTAAAGCTTATATATATATATATATATATATATATACACACACACACATTATATGAAAAGATTACTTAACTTTGTAAATATCAATTTTATCCAAACATCAATGTTCATAGTAAAATTTCTATTCATCAAGGGGTAGTGATTTTTGAACAGTATTTTCATTTTTTTTTTTATGTATATATATATATATATATATATAAGCTGCCCTATTTGGTGGCATTTAATCTAGCTTCTCCAGGGTGCTCATGATTATATTCTCAGCCCAACAATCTCTCATACATACATACATATATATATTGGTTATACAGACATGAAACAAAGATATCCACCAGCAAAGATAATATTTTTGTTATTTTGACGTAGAAAATTGCTATGCAATGATAAGTCACAAAATAGCGGATCGTAAGTTCAAGATGATGTCATACCATATGATGAACCAATGTCTAGATGCATGTAATGTGTTGTGACTAGTTTGAAATGTAATTTTGTTGAGTGTGGCTTGCTTCATTTCGTGTGGATGGTCTCCAAGGTTCTTTCTGCTGTGTGTATGTGTATTATTTTTTATATAATATATATATATATATATATATATATATATATATATATATATATATATATATATATATATATATATATATATATATATATATATATATATATATATATATATATATAAATATATATGCTGCATTATTTGTAAATCCTATAATTTAAATATTATTTAATTTATATAGAGAAGATGGCTTTATAGCTCCAGAGGGCTCTTGAGCATGTATTAAATTTTATTAAACTTGAACAATATTTTTTAAAACAAGTTTTCATCAAAAGAATGATAGAATTTGTCTATTTATAACTTATTGCAAAACTATATGATAAACAGCATTTTGAGGGTCAGTACAAATAGCTTGATCCCATTTTCAGCTCTTGAAAAACCAACATAAAGCTGGCTGTGAGAAAAGCTCGATTCCATCAGATAAAGTCCAGTTACTTTCACTGATTGTCCTTGGGACTTAGTGATTGACATTACTTAGCTCATTCTCACTGGAAACTGAACTCGAAAGGAAGATCTGGAGGAATTATGGGGATCCTTGGAATTAAAACTCTTTCTTCCTTTCCTGGAACAGTAAGAATCTTTGCTTCCAAGAGATGAGGAAGCATCTTCTTGACAATTAACCTTCTTCCTTTACAAAGCTTTAGAGGATCTAGATTTTTCATAACTGGCACATTTTCTTTTAGTTCCATCGTGTGTGATGGAATTCCAGGAGGATTCAATGAGTTTAGGAACTTTATTGGATAATTTCCTGTTTGCTCTTGTTAAACCACAGTGTCAGTGGAAAAGTACTTTGTGCTTTCTTTTGGAATTTCTAGGGAGCTAATATGGTGATCACACAAAGCCAGTTTGAATCTTTCAAATGGTGTTTAATGTTTGGATAAACATTGTTAAGCAAGTCTTGGATACTTGAGACTGAAACATCTCCATTTTGATGGTTCCATTGCCAAGCTGCAACAACAAAGCAGCAAATCTTCCTGCTTCACGTTCACCTGTGATTCTAACTCTCATGTTTGTTTTCAGGCCGAGTCTTTGAACATGGCTCCAGATGTAAGAATTTTACAGAGTTGTGTCCTTTTAATTAAATAAGTGTGACACACAGACATTTTTGCATTTATGATATATATGGGTCTTCAGCTTATGGCAGAGATCTTTTCTTACATGCACGACGTAACCTGATTTTCAACGTAAGTCAGAATTCACCGATATAAACACCCACAAGTCTGCCTTATGTTTGGAAGCCATAATGAATGGCAAAGGTTTCCCCCAAAAATGACACGATAGCGAATGTTGCACAATCCAGTATGGTGTACAGCCAGTGAAGGATCAATGCCATCTGCTTCATATAGCACTGCATGGCAATATATATTATGGGAGGTTATAAACTCATTCAAAAGTCTGCTGAGTTTCATTTTTGGATTGGTTTAATAAAAGTTGCAGTGTGATATTTTTTTTTTTTTAAGTTAAAAATATGGTGCAAACATTTAAGGATTAATGAGAAAAATAATTATAATAAAAAATCACTCAAATATTGCATGGTATCATAAAATGTTTATTATTTTATTACAATAATAATCGGAAGTATTTTTAAACCCCCAAAAATTCATTGAGTAGGTTAAGTTGAAAAAAAAAAAAAAGATTGTTTGATTTCATTGGACAATATATTTATAACTAGCAGTAGAGCCCGGCGTTGCCCGGGGATGTAACAGTAAGAGATAGATGAAGTATCGACCATCATAAAGATTAAAAAATGAAAATGACAAAGATTATTGTTTAAGTTTGACGGACACGCATGTCTTAATTATTTTATTTTTTTTTATTATTTTTTTTTTTACAAATTGGTCAAACCCAAACTCAAACAAAAAATTGTTTTCAGTCGTTATGAGTCTACTGATTGAATAGAATTTTATTATAAACAATTGTCTTGTAAATGGAATTTTTAAAGCATTCTGAATGTAAAAAATAAAGAAAGTGTGCAAACCCAAACTCAAACAAAAAATTGTTTTCAGTCGTTATGAGTCTACTGATTGAATAGAATTTTATTATAAACAATTGTCTTGTAAATGGAATTTTTAAAGCATTCTGAATGTAAAAAATAAAGAAAGTGTGCAAGACAATAAGAAACACTACCTGCCAAAAAAAAGTGAAGTTTTGTTGAAATCGGTTGAAAAATGTAGGAAATCCGATCCCATATATAAACGAACACACAACCTGGGTTTATAATTAGTATAACTCGATATGAGTTGTCCCCCCTTTCATTCTCGCGACAGCGATGCCTCTTAATCGTGTTTTCAAATTGATTTTGTGCAAAAACAATTGTGTTTTTCCAATTTTTGGTGCTGTTAGAACCACCGCAAGGGAATTTTACATAGTCCTGTGAAGTTTTGTTGAAATCAGCTGAAAAATGTAGGAAATCCGATGCTATATATAAACGAACACACACACACACACAACCTGGGTTTTATAATAAGTATGATTTTATTCTATTTTCTGGATACTTCTTTATAAGGAAACAAACTCTTTGAATATAGTAATCTAAGTGATCTCATGAATATGGGATGAGTGAACATATCTCAGTCAATCTATGACAACTTTTGTCTCATCAAAGAAACATGATCTTAAGTTATCTTGATGATTTTTTTTTTTTTTTTAACTAATTCCTGGCAAATTTTGTAGGTTGTTACCTTATTTATTTCAATCAGTCATTTGTGCTCATAGTCAAGGTCTCCCTTTCAGCAACACCATATACGCAATGCATAGCATCAATTATAAATGAAGTCTAGCCTTTGGTGTGGTGGTTCAAATTACGTCTCACTGTCTAACTACACACATTGCAAAGTATCTACTTTTCAATGTTCATCACAATTTGTTAAAAAATTTGAATATATTTATTATGGCTAAATTGGTTAATTGCACTTGGAAAGATGGTCCAGTGAGTTTTTTTTTTTTTTTTTTTTTTTTTTGCTTAATTATATGAAAGTTACACATCAAATCATCTAACAAGCTGATGCAAGTGATTTTCAACATTTGATTTAGATAAGTTGACTATTTCCTGTGTTGTATAATTATTCTCAAGTAATATCTTGATTTGATCATGAACAACATCAACTGGTCTACCAAGCCATGGAGTATTATTTAACAATAAATCTAATGCATAAGTCTTGGCAAACCGATTTTGATACATTCAGTCATTGGTACCTTCTCCATAAATTGCATAAATCTCCATTTTTACCATTCTTTAAAAAAAATGGCATAATATGCAAAAAAAAATAGTTTATTTTCTCCTATATTCACTCTTAGAATCAACAAACAAAAATATACCTATTTGGACAAAAATTATCTTTGTAATGTGCAGAATTTGACAGTTGCCACAAAAGAAAAGTAATGTTTTTGAATGAAGTTAAAAGTAAACATTCCTAATGTCATCTAATAATACACCCTGAGTAATTCAATTGAAAATGAAAACACCTATAGCTAATTAATCATGGGTTCTTATTTGCCAGTATAAGATTTCATTATTATAATTATTCTGAAACATTTTATTTGCATGCTTATCTTGCTGACAAGTGCCTCTTATTTTTACAATTATAACATTTAAGTGTCACGATATGTTTTCAAATTGTTATACTCTATACCTTTCAATGGTAAATTACTTGGATATAAGCATAAAACAAAACCTAATTAATTGATAACCTACACACACAGTTATTGTTGTGTTGTTCTGTCTGGTATGCATTCATTAACCTTGTTTAAATAAAAAATAAGCAAAATAGGTTATTTCTAAATCACTACCAGTTCATAAAAATGATACCTTACAATTATAGTCTTGTGAATGTTGCTGTTTTCTTTAATGTGTGTTTGAATTGTGTTTGGGTTTGTATTGTATAAGGTCACAATGAAATAATTCCAAGCTCATGCACATTTTTTGATCCAAACTGAAAAAAAAATCTAATTATTTCACAAAGTATTGATTCTTCTAAGCTAGACATTTATAATTAAATATTATGTGATTGAACATTGTAATCTATAAGTAATAATATATAATCTATCCTAAATTATAAGCATTGAGTCTTGGGGTTATGGTTTCCCTGCTGGGTGTATATGTGTGAATTGTTTATTAAAAATAAAATATAAATAGTTACATGTTTTTATGTCAGTGTGCATGTGGTGTTTCTTCATAATATTTGTCAAGCAACCACCAAATGTGAATTTGTACAATTTGTAAATACTGTTGTGAATGTGAAGAATCATCTGATAAATGTGTGTTTTGAATTTGTTCAATCTCTTTTATCTTTCAATCTCTAAATTTTTATAAATTAAGTGGGGATAATTTGGCAATGAATCCTTTCATCATTGTAAACTTGAACGGGGATGGAGGGTTCAATTTCCCCCGTAACTCATATCATTTGCTGGCATCAATTATAATGGTGCAACTGTGAAATTTTTGCAATTAACATTGATTACATTTCTGCTTTCAATCCTGATATATACTCTGTTATAAAGTAATATGAACTAACACAGCAATCCAAGTTTTGAAATGTATTTTCAGTATATTCATTTTTGCTAATTAATATTTGAGATAAATCGCTTAGACGATGGTTTAAACCTATCTGAATAAGTAATTGCAAAATTCATATTCTTTCGTACTAGTGACTTAAGATTAAAATACAGAATCAGTTTTCCAAATGAAAAATTCATATTTAAATGACTATTATTTACTTTAATATAAGGCTACTTTCAGTCTGATCTGAAAAATTTAAATAACATTTCTAAAATGATTCAATACATGTAAATACAAAACCTCATTAAAAAGAACAAAACAGTTTTTAGTATTATAAAATTACTAAATGCCTTTGTACATTTTTGTATTAATTCACCAAAAGTGATAATCAAAATATCTATGGTCAACATTCTATCTGTTATCCTTTTTTACAATAAATTCCTTTTTTGCTCAATATGTAACTTAATAACAACATAGCAATCTCTGCACTCTATGTGCCACCATATCTTAAGTAGGTGAAACTTACACAAATGTAATAATAATTCATACTTCTTTCCAAGACCCATGGATTGCCAGAAATAATATACTTTTTTTTCTCTTAGGTAACTAAAGAATATTTACTCACAGTGAAATCATTTTCAGTTAAATAAAAACTAATGCAATGTTCATAAACCAGATCTTCATATTTCATTCATAAATTAAAATCCAAATAAAATTTCCTCGAGCAATCAAATTAGTCCTAATATTTTTAAGGCTATCATTTTTCTCATGACACTTAAGACTCCAATGCCTTTGCAACCTTTTTTCTTTAAGCTTCTCAACACCTATCAGAACCTCTGAGAATCACAGATCAAAACCAGTATTTGGCAGACATAGATTTCAAACCTGATTCCAACACTGGATTATATCATATACCGTTCTCAAATTCACTAACCTTAAAATAATATAATTAAGGAGACATTCAGAATGTTTCATCAATATGTACAACTAATGGTTTAGAACTCGTTTCAGAACTTTTTAAGAACTCGGACATCTGTAAAGGAAATATTCTAGTAGGTGCCTAATTTTAGCAATTAGTCTTTGTGGGCACTGATTAAGGAACTATAATAAGCAAATTTGGACCTTTTTAAAAATCATTTTTATTTTAAATTGATTACATTTATTCAAATCCTAATATATGGTTTATAGGTGAATGATGGATGATATTTCTGTCATAAAATTTGCAATGTTAGGTTCAGTACCTTACATGTTTATTCTCAAGTCATTTTCAACATTCAGTCAGGCAAGTTATCATGGAACTTCAATCATAATGTATCTGATTTGCAGTGAATCTTCTGTCCAGTGTAGTATTGTGTTCAGTTAGCTTCATTTTTAATTCATGATATTAATTTAAATTTTCAACTGCTGACTCTTCACCATTTTCTGACAGACCATCAGAGCTCTGTGAGCCACAGTTTTGAAACCACTGATCTAGAATAACAACATGCCCACTTGCCATTCATACAAAAAATAAGAGATGCTGTTAAAATCATTATTTTAACATTTTTCAATTTGTGCAGTTTATATGTACATTTTGTTATAAGACAGAAGTTTGTAAAAATGAGATATTACTACAATATACAACAAGTATGCAAAAAGGAGAGAAATACAGATGAAGAAAGATGGAAGACTTTGATAAAACAAGTGAATAAAACAATTTTTCTTACAATATTTAGATGAGAACTTCAAAGCAAAATACATCATTGCACAATTTCAAGTGATTTGCAGGGGTGGGGAGTCTTAAATGGATATCAGAAATATAACAAAAAATATTAGAAATGTTATTTAAGTAATAAACAATTTTTAACATGAAAATTAAAAATAATAAATTTCCCTAAGATAAAATTTTAGAGTATATTTTTTTTAAAACTTTTTAAATTACTTCATCAAAGATATTAAGGGAATAAAACTATATATAAACCGTTTTTTCTTTCTTTTTTTTCTAAGAGTTTAGTAAAAAAAACAGTTTTGTTTCTATGTAATTTTTGCAATATAAAATAATGGTGAGCTTTTGCAAGCAGTAATTACTAGAAGGATAACATACCTGGTAATTCAAATTTAAACAAAGCATCTTTAATTACAAGTATTGTCAGGAAATAGATTGGCTTTAATTTTCTTAAGTCATGTTATAAGTGGATTTTTTTTTTTTTTTTTTTAATGAGGTCTTGAAAATACATAATTTTTAATTTAAAAAAAATAAAGGGTGTGCAATTAATACATGGATGCAACATATATTTCACATAATCCTTTAATCCAAACCTGTTTTGTACATATTCAGAAATACACTTTCTAAAGAAAATCTAAGAATGCTATTCTGATGACAAATGAATTTTGCTGGACTATAATTATTTACAAGGTGATAATTTATTAAAAAGAACAAATTCTTCTAGAGCCAGCAAGATGGCAAATTTAGTTTTTTTTTTGTTTGTTTGTTTTTTTTTTTTTTAAATCTTCATTTTTAATTTCATGAAAATAGGAGGTTGTATCCTGTGTTTACACACCCTCAGACAAATAGAAGCAACCAAAGAACACTTAAAGAAGACATCAGATCATCAAAGAAATTGTTTGGCAAACATCACAGTCAATACACCAATTGTTTTCACTTTCTGTATTTTCATTCATCACATAGGTATTTCAGTTTTTTCCCTTCTAAATACAAAGCAATATCTGGCTGAAAACGTATTTTCATCTTTTTTAGAGATATATATATATATATATATATATATATATTTATAATCAATCAACAACTTTCACCAATCTGGAATAAAAACCCTAAAATCCTCACTCTTCAGCTGTTTAATACTGGGTTGTATTTGGATGAGTAATAAGTATTGCAGTTAACATATACACTTTCGTTCAGTTTTTGTCAAATGGCATAACTCATTGAAAAAAGATTTACAGCATCCCATAAAGGCCCAGAAAAAGAAAAAAAAATCTGCAATCAACTATTTTGGAATTATGCTAGAACTCTTCTATGATGGCCTGCCTCATTACTGAAATATGTTTAGCCCATGTTGGAGGTTAGTGACTGAATTTAGATAAATTGCCAGGATTTTGAATGCTGATTTTCTAGGCAGACAGATTCCTTGCTAGGAAGAGTAATGACACAATTTCCCTACTGTTTCCCCAAGATTCAAGCATAGTGAAAACTTCTAAATTGGTGCAATTGTATAATTTGTAACTATTGGACTGTGCATTTGTTGTATAATCAAATTGCAGCACAATCAGAATGCTTCATATTCAGTATCATTAGATCTGTTTATCCTCTGATCATTATATCTCCAAATCCTGTTGAATAAGAAAACTGAGACTAATTGGTTTAATAACTACCATTCATTGGCAAAATTGTTTGGAGATTTTCATTCTTGTAATCTTAGAGAAATTACAATCATTATTTAAGATTGTAAAGTTCATGAGAAATGACATTTTAGCTTTCATTTGTTAATGAGGTTTTTAGTGATGTTTATTGCAGGTTTTCCCCTTGCAGGAAGGAACTACTTTTAAATGTTTATTGTCTATGCATTATGGTGCACAGATTCTTGGATTATCGTAAATTTAATTTAGTTTCTTTTGAGCATTGTTGGATGAAAACAAAAAGGATAAACTTCCATGGAGTGTTTATATATGAATTAGGCACAAAATTAACCATTCTTAAGGAAACTTAATTTTTGCAAAAGGAAGTCTGGATTTTCTTTCTCTTGTGTATTGTGGAAATGAGTCTTTTCCACCTACCTACATGAGATACCAACCCTTCAGCCCACATCTTTACTACTGGTATAAAAACTCTAGAAATGAAGCAACTCAAAATCTGGGTTTCTAAATTTTGTGTATCAAAATTTGTTAGCAAGTGCTTTTGCAACCACCAAAAGGAAATTCATATCACTGATAGGACAGCGGATTAATGTATCCAACAGATATCATTGTTGGTTATGAGCAGCTAAGAAAGGATTCCCCCCTCTCAATTTACAATATTTGCTTTATGGATATTTTTTATATCATTTGGGATGCTTTTGTTATATCATTATAATATATATTTAGGTTAATTATCTTATTACATTACTCTCTACTGTCAAATTATTTTTAAGAATTTGGTGCTAAAAAGAACATGAAAATAATGAAAAACCTTTTTGTTTTTTTACACCTTAACTAAATTGTGTCCAAAAGTTACCAATGCATGCATTTGCTATCATATAGCTTAAGTGCTAACTAAACTATTTTATATAACAAAAAAAGTGAAGGTAAACTAGATTGCTAAGAATGAATTTTGTGAGCATAAATTGAGTGATAACAATATCATATCGGGAATTTTTAATGATTGGCAGATATTTAAGAAACGGACAAATGTGTAACTTCAAATTTATTATGCCAGTATAAAGTTCTTTTCAAAGCCAGGAGATAACATCTAGTCTTTATACTGTAGTGAAATAATATGCAAGTATTTTAAGAATAAACTGTATTTGCATTTTTCTTTTAACAGTATCAAGCCAAAAATTAAAAACCTAACAGTCACATATTGTGCTGTTTTCAAATAAGTAGATGTTCAAGTTCTGTGTACCTGTAATATTTAGACCATAATTTAGATCTTTTCAAATGCTTTACAATCAAAGATTTTGTAGTGAACTCTTAATAAAGAAAAATCTGTAGTAAATTCTGTTAAAATGAATTGCTTATGTTATACAAATCAAAAGCTTTTTTTTTTTTCTTTTCCTACAGTATAAAGACTAGATATTACTTGGCTTTGAATGCTACCCAAGTAACTAAGTTAGCAACATTTTCACCAGGTAACTCCTGTATCTATTTAGAATGGCTAAGCAGTGTCACATTTGGAACCCAATATTCAGTAGATATTAAGTGTGATGTTAATAATGTTAACTTGAAGCAGTGACTAACAAATATCTAAAATTAGTGCTCCGCATTTAAATTCAGTGTATAAATTGGGAATTTTAAAGAAATCTTGGAATAAGATTGGTTAATGACTAATTCCATACCACAAAATTACTGACAGCATTAAATTTTAGCTTTTGTAGAAAAATATTGGATCACATTTTATTGAGATCGCACTAAAAAAAAGAAAAAAAAACAATGAAGAACAAAGTTTGACTGTATGGTTGTGACCTAATTTAAATTACCATTCTCACAAAAGCACCACTAAATGTTTCAAAAATTAATATTATAAAAATAAACAAAATAAATTTTTTTATATTTACTAATGCTTCTTGGCTTACATGAATGTTAGTTCATATTTAATTCCTTTGAATTTGGAATGACTAGTACTGTTGTATAAGCAAAGAGCATAATGGTTATAAATGTAGAAAGTGAAATTGGCCAGCTGAGTTCAAATTCCAACCTAGCCTCCTGCATTCAATTTTGCACAAATACTCTTGGAGAAAGACATGAATCTGTCTCTTCTCCCAGCCAAGGGTTAAATAGCTGGCTTGACTAAGCTCTCTTGCTTTGGATGTCAACCAATCTAAGAGAAAGGAAAATAAATACCAAACTGTAGAGAAGGCAATGGGGGAAACTACTTTATCTTACCCAAGAATGCATCACAGTTCACTTAATTAAAAGAAAAAGGAATCTGTGGAGAGTCATAATTGCCTATGTGCTGTCAAAGGTATTTGAAAAGGATTAACAAAACAAAAAAAGTAAAATCTTCCTTCACTAGTATGAGCATCTGACCTAATTTCCTTCCTCCTGTTTGTAAAGAATTCTATACTATATTGAAATGTTACCAATCAAAATGAGAATACATTTTTACCATTATAGGTAATATAAGATTTTTGGTTATCAATATTTCAACTTTCCTATGAGACACTGATAAATTTAAGTGGGGTTTCATCACATGAGTAAAGAAAGTTGAAAACAGTATGACATGTTTTGTATATAGCAACCACTAGTTTTTCTATACATGGATTTAAAAAAAAACATTAAGATTGTGGCTGTCATAATGAAAATCAAGTTATATATTTTCTGTAGATAATAGTTCTCTAAGATATATACATATACGGTCTAAAAAAAAAAAAAATTTAAGCATTTTATCTGTTGCTGTGATTATAACTTGATTATCAAAAATTATAACCTGCTGTTATCTTTAGCTGGTAAACTTGGAACTGTATACTTGTGCTGATAAGCTTTAGGGTTCAGAATCTTGCTCATCTGGTTTCTGGAAAAAATATGTTAGCTTTTCCAACGTTGGCACAAAGCCACATTTAATACCCCCACTGATTGAAGTCATTATCAGCTATGATACCAACACACTAACCCCTGCATTATGAATCTTCTAATTTTTGGATTTTACTTGAAATGATATAAAATGTTATAAATTTAGAAGGAAAAAATACACATATACAAGAATAACTAAGAAAGTCACATTTTTCTTGCTCATCAAAAGAGTTTACAAAATTTTTGCTATAGCTAAAAATTTGTTTCTTCAATAAGTTGAATTGAGGCCACTGTATCTGGTTGAGTCAAATAATTTCTGTTTTTGATTATCAACATTATTATTAAAAAAATAAAGCTACATTCACTTTTATTTGCAATGACTTGTTGCCATATTGCAGCTCTAATACTTTTTGAGTAAAATTCCACAGATTTTGATGTGAAATAGTTTTCAACAAACTTTGGAATTTGGTTTCTTTCAGAGAACATTTTCCTCATCAAAGTTCTTTGATGCATTCTTTGCAGCAATTAAAAAAGGTAATAATCAGTGCAAGGTCAAAATGAATATGGCAGGTAAGGTAGAACAGACTGAGTTCCAAACTTTTTTTTCTTCTGTATGCAGCCTTGTGTTGCCATGGAGAGAATATTTTTCCTGTTGACAAGCACAACACTTTTTGATGAAATCTCTACAGACATGTTGCAGCTGCTGGACATATTAAATATGTATTTAGTGTTTCTTTGCATTTTAAGAACTCTATATATTTTGATGATTCCACCACGCACAACATTACCTTTCTTCCATGGAGCTTAGCTTTTGGGATCGGTTGTGGAAATTTATCCTTGTCAGTTCACTGCCATTTGCATTGAACATTATTGTATATAACCCTATTATGTTATATTTTAAGCAATCATCATTATCATTACAATTGGTTCCCCAAAATGGAAATTACTTATGACTGAATCTAATGGTTGTGAAACCAAATGTTTGTAGTTCTTTTATTTCATTCATTTTATGATTATTACTTTTTTTTAAATTGTAGAAACTTTCTTCTCTTCCATTTGAATTTACTGTTTCAGTATAAGTATTCAAGGAATAAGATCTTGGTGAAAACTAATACCAATGATTTCAACTTAAAATATGAAAAATTCAAAGTTTAATGATTTGGCTTTCTTGGAAGAAATATTTTGAATGGTTGATATATTGCTATCACAGATATGAAAAAGCCAGAGACAAGTTTGAGAAAAGTTTGAACAATCTTAATATTTTTTTTTAAGATTCTTTTACTGTAAAAAGCCACATGCACTAAGATTGAGATGGAACAGTGATGATGGCAATATTTATTCCAGTTAAAGCTTATTTTCCAAGTCTCTGATTGGTTTCACAAAATGGTTGAATGGTGATCTTTGCTTAATACAAATGCTCCTGTACTTATTATGGGCCCACCACAAAGGTAAAAAAATAACCCCTTTTGTTATCTAGGCTAATCTAACACCCCCAGCAATCTTATAAATCTGTTGTTACTATTTTTTTTTTTTTTTTATCAGGAGATGCACTTGGGTGTTTAACAGACATAGTAATGGGCTTTGAAAATACAATTTCAAAAATAAAGCCAAGAATGCTCTGTATGTTATAAAGTAAAATGCTGAGAGGGAATAGTACAAGCAATTGCTAGTAAAACTGGTGGTTGGGTGAATGCTACTACCTTATCCAGACATTGGCAAATAAAATACTATATATCATTGCTCATCCATGAAAAAAAAAAAAAAAAATTCAAACTTTGATAATTACTGGATACTCATTACTATCATAAAATCAAAAGAGCATAGTTCCAGCCATTGTAAAATGAGGAGCTTCTGTACCTTCTCCTCAGAGGTGACTCACTGCACTCTTGTCACGGTGATTGGTCCTGGATTTAGGTAAGTGACTTATCCATAGGTTAACTCTTACTATTTATATCACATTTTACAAAAATTTGAGAAAATATCAAATTTTTGGCTCTTGTTTAAATTTTTCCTATGGCATTTTTTAAGCTGCTTTCCATATTTTTCAGAGGTTAATTTAATCATTGCTTTTTTGTACAGTCTTAAAATTGTAAAAATATTTTACACCAATATTATTTTGTTATACTTTAAAACCATGTAAAACAGCAAATTATTAAATTGCTTAATTTCCTTTACATTTTCAAATTGAAATATAAAATAATTGCTTAAGCACCATTTATATCCAGGAAAATATTGGAGAGACCCTGAAATTAATTCAAAGCAGCATTCTTGTCTTGTAGGAAATTCAACACTTCCGTTCAGTTTGTGAATCAAGGAAAACAATGAAGTGGGTTTATATCTTTGTAAAAATGTACCTAAATACTTTCTACAAATTACCCATTAGCTGCCATATACAACTACAGATGAGTAAATTTATCCACTGATTCTTTTAATTTTTATCGGTGGTTTGCTTAAATGTTCATAAATCTGGAATTTTTGCCAGTTTGCTTTAAAAGTAAATATTACAGCCATAAGAAGACAGAAAATTTGCAACATTATAATTCAGATTTTAGTGAAATGTGATCACATTGTATACAAAACCTATGCAGATAATTATTAATATTTAATGAAAATGATAGTATTCATAAGTGTGATGAAGAACTTTAAATTACTCAGTCAATTCTGATAAGCACCAACTGAAAAGATATTCAGATAAGTATATTTTACATACAATGTTTTAATTACGTTTTCAATGATGATATTTGAATACAGTGTATCAAATTATAGTCAAATTAGAAACTTTATCACTGATAAAATAAGTAATTTTAAAGCTAGGGTTTTAGAATTTTTAAAACAATATTGAGATTATAATCATATAGGAATATTCAAGTTTTCATGATTTCTTTAAAAATTCATTGTTGTATTTGAAGAAGGTTAACTTACATAATCCTATGTGTCATTGGCAGGCTTTTTTTTTTCTTGTGCAAATTATTTACAATTAACCTAATAACAATGTATTGCACACATGCAGAACTGCTAAGCTAGCCTGAGCTTTTGAAAAAGAATATAAAGTAAATCAGTGGATTGTTTACAGTAGAAATTTAGCATTTTACAAATCAATATTTTTTTTTCTATAAAACTATCTATAAAAACAGTTCCATTGTTATAATCTAATCTCTCACTTTAGGTAAATGCATTTAAAATAGGCATTTAGTTTCATATTACATACAATAAAACAGGAATGTTCGCCCAATTCTATAAGTAAAATGTCAAACTTTACCAAATAAAGAAAAAAGTTACAATTTACTATGGCTATGTTTCCCCAAATATCTCCACGTGATTTTGAGCAAAACAACAAAAAATTGCAAAATGTGCTGAAAAATATCCAAACCTTGTATAAAAGTTACTCTTCGTCATAATGTTTGAGACATTAGCTAAAAGAAAAACTGAAGAAAATTGTTCACTAGATTGAACCTGAGATATTTTTAAGTGACAAAACAGTGCAGTGTAATAAATTACATAAGAAAATTTTTACATGAAAAAACACTAATTTTAAATGCTGCTTTTATCAGATTTCAATGAAATCATGGTACATATTCATTTATGAAAAGAGCATTTTGAGAGAAAAGTTAAAAAAAAAAAATTATTTAAAAAAAAAGTCAATCAAGCATCTTTATTTAATTTTGTAATATTTAAATAGAATAACGTTGGATAACACTTAAAATATTTACAATTGTATATGTCCTCAGAGAAATTAAATCATCTGAACTGGAGCCAAAGTTTTGTAACAAAAAAAAAAAAAAAAATCCCTAAAATCTTAAAACAAAACTTTAATATCTTACAATTCTTTATTATTATTTTCCTTAGGCAAATGTTAAATAAAACTGTTATAATAGAGAAATCCAAAAAGCTTAACATATTCTTGAGATTTTTAATAAAAAAATAATTTTCTTTTTTTACTATGCACACAAATTACATGTACAATTAGCATGTATGGAAAATCATTAAGTAAATAAGATTATTTCATTTGACAATCCATGACACTATTTAGCATATGAGCTTTTACACTTAGAAGAATAAAAAAAAAAAACTCACAGCAACCTGCTTTAAGTATACAAAATTTTTGTTTTTTGTTTACTTACCAACAAAAAAGCAGCATCATAGTATATACCTTTCTTGAACATACCTGGTGAGTTAGGCAAGTATCATTAAAAAAAATAATAATTTCTGGGACAAAGAGATCATTATTTGTATTTACATGTGGATTATTGTCCTCATTTTTTTTTATATTCAAAGATGACTAATCTGCAGTAAAAAAAAATATTAAGTGTTGTATTAATTTTTGCACTAACACCTTTGTAAAAGGCCTGAATCCCTTCCACTCCCAACTATGGGTTAAATAACAGTAGACTGGGCTCTCTAGCCTCAGGCAGTAGTCAATCTAGGAATAGGGTTATTCCAAATTCAAAACTAGAGATAGCAATATGGAAATCACTTCACTGTCTCTATTTTAAAAAATTGGCAATATACACATAATAAAAAGGAATTTTTAGAGAGCCATAATCCTCTACATTTCAAAGGGGTATGGCATTTATACATATTTATGTGTGTAGATCTGTTGTGAAACCACTAGAGCCTCTAATAAAATGAAAACTCATTAGTTATAGAAATTTGACATAATTGTACAAGGTGAAACTATTCCAATATAATTAAAATATAAAAGTGTTGCTGTTTTCACACTACTAAACTGCAAAGAGAAGATCAAAATTATATTCTTTAAATTTCTCTATTAATTAAGTAGCTGGTCTTAAGAAAGGAATTCCTTTAACAGCTGAACCTGTTAAGGAAGGGTAATAATCATTGTCAGTAATTGAACAACAGGATAAGTGCAACAGTCAATTAGCACATTCTTTTGTAAATTAGGAATTTAATACCCAATAATCAGTTTTCTTCTCTCTTCCCCAACTTGCCTAAAACTTGTTTCAAACTTTCAGGCACATTTCTTTTCCTTCCAATTTGAACTACTCTGTTAATCAACTTTTGTGCTTCTAAATGTATGCAAACACTGTATTAAAAATTACCCACGATAAAGAAAAAAAAAAACACTTTAACAGTGGGATGAAATTTAACCCACTCTGCTTCAATGAGTTAACAGGCATGATTATTCATTTGCAAATGGAATTGATTTTTTTTAATGTAATTTTTTAAAACATTTTGTATATATTGAATTATAACCTTGTCTTCATTGAAATGAATAGACATTATATCTCCTTTTTTTAAAAAAAGAAAAAGCATTCTAAAATTTGCATTGGCTGCACTTTTTTTTAAATAAAAAGAAAAAATTAGTTATTTTAGAAAATAAGATGATTGGCAACACTAATTTGGAGAGCTTTGCTTTCATACCCAACTCATTAAGATAAAATATGCCAATAGTTTCCAACGTAAGTAAATCAGATATTATTGTTTACAGATTTTCTTACATCAAAATAAATTCTAAAAATGAAATTATTGTATTTATACAATAAAGTACCCTTTAGGTAATATATTAAAGAAAGACTTCAAGTATTGAGGTATTCAGGTTGATATGGTAACTGATCACATAGCAATTAAATGGGGACAAAGGAGAAAGATTGAATACAAGTTCTAATTTTAGAGCTTGCACTAGCAACATCTTGTTCTAGTTTGGCTACACAATTATGTGAATTCAACCTAGAATAAATTGATGGTTATTATTTCAGACAATTTATCAATGCTATGATGGCCAAGCAAACATCTGCAATTAGCATCTAAGAGTGTTGTTTATCAAAGTTGTTTTTAGTTGAAGCTTCAATTTATTGTCTATTCTTTTTAGTTTTTGATCTCTATAAATGACCATTTATTTAAGTTATTTTATGCTCGGTTGGATTTCTGAAACAAATATTAAAAAAACTTTTATTTGATCTAAGGATTATATGCATAGTAAATTCCACTAATCATGATTGAAGGAGATGAAAAAATGCGTTTGTATATATTATATACAACATTTCAGCTTTTCATGTTGCTACCCCCCCAGAATTTACAACTTTAGCCATTTTCTATACTAATGGAACAAAATATGTTGGATTGATTGATTGGTTTGTGTGTTTTTCATAGCTTATCAACATTTTGTGAGTTGTTTAAAACTGAAATGTAGTTCAGATTTTTGGAGATTGCTACAGTGCCTCTCAATCAACCACCCCATTTAAATATGGACCTGGTTTGATGTTGCTTAACTTTGGTAATCAGATGAAAAAATAGGTTTGAAAGTTGATGATTGAGTGTCAAACTTTTTTTTTTTTTTTTTTAAAAAAAAATTGTATGGGCAATTTTCTGTGCTCTGTATGTTGTGCATTAAAAATCCAGAGAAAAGGATTGCTGGTGATTTAGGATTTATGCAAGTGTTACTGGTTGAATAAGATTGTTTTTTGTTTGAGCATCTTTTATGATTTATTTGCATCTAAAAGGAAATTGGAAAAATTAAAAGCAAGCAAGGGCTTTGCTTCCCTTTTTCTTTTTTTCTTTCAAATTTTAAAAGAAAAGTGCAGTAACTGGTGTAATGATTATGTATACAATTATTCTGCTTATTTGTCTACAACTGTTACACTTTTTTTCTTTTTTCTTTTTTTTAACCTAAGATCAGAGTGTAGTATTTGCATTATCCCTAGCCTTTCTGAGCTGGAACCATTTATGCTTTCTGACTGGGAAACCTAGTTGATAAGAAAAATTGGGACTGGAGTGGGGATTAAAAAGCTAGTTTAAAAAAAAAAAATGTTTATAGGGAGGTGGAATGGGTTGGAGTTTATGGGTAGACATAGCTGGATAGCAAAAGATTGAAAGGTTGATAGCAATTGAAAGTCATTAAAATTCTTTATGGAAACAGAGCAAAAGAAAGGTAAAAGATGCATTTGCACTTTTTTCTTCTTTTTTTTTTTTTTTTTTTGCATATTAACCTAATCCATGTTTGCATAACATTTGGATAAAGCTGAGAATGAGCAACAAATATTATTATGGAGACAATGGAAAAAGGCATATGATAAGGGAAAATCTTAGTTATCAACACTCATGGAATTTCCATGGAACCCACAAAATAAATGCCAAACAGGTCACTATTCAGTAACTTAACTGGTTTTCATTTAATACTATGGATAAATTCAAGAGACAAAGGCAAAACCAGATTTGCCAGGGATCATAAATAGTAAGGTGGGTTTTTATATTCTGGTCACATTGTAATAGACTCAAAATATATTAAATTTGTTAGAAGAACCAATATCTATTCTAATAGACATAGTTTGATACCTCTTTTCTCACATGTTAGAAACCTGAAATTTTTTAATATAGGCTAACAGATCCTGAGATGACATCCTCTGATCAACTGTTTGAGATTTAAAACTTTTTTTTTTCTGTAAGGTTGATTCTAAATAACTATATAATTTGAAGTTTTAGCAGGATTTGTAAGTGTCTAGAAATTTTTTTTCTTTTATTTTTCTGCAATCATGATTGGTTATTCTATTCATTGGGTGATGCTATGTTTACAACTACTAAATAAAATGAACTAAAATTTTCCACACTTTTTTTTTTTTTAACCAGGTGTATGATAGAAACATTAAAATGACTAAATTGTCTAAAAATCTCAAACAGCATTGCCAAAATAATTAAGTTTTAATTAAATACTTAACAGTTACAAAAAAATAATTTCTTGCTGATCATGTGTAAATATATTAAAAAAAAAACTACTATGTGAAGAGCATTTACAAATGTACAAGAAACTTGTGATTAATGCCAATAATGCACCTTTAAAATACCATACTAATAGAAATTGCATTAACCAAATTTAAAAACCTATTTAAATGAAATACTCCTGAAGTTCAGATTTTGAAACAATTAAAAAATTTCTTTTGAAAAAATAATTTTTCATAAAATTTCTTTTTCATAACCCAAATATCTAGATTTAAAAAGAAAAAAATTCAAACAAAATAGTTTTGTTTATTGTATTTTCAATTCCAATGCAAATTTTCCACATCTCTGGTTTAAGTTTTAAATTTAATTTTTTCAGAATTATAAAATCATAAATATTCCAAATGGTATTTCATAGAAATAAAGAAATAGACTGGCTTGATATTTACCACATATTTTTCTTGCATAATACCTTTTTCATATATTCCTTCATAAATAAGTACTGAAATTTTTATTGAAATCCAATCAGTAGTTCAATTGCTGCTGTTAACAAAAGTGTATACATAGGCACATTGTTCAAACACTTACTAAAGGTTCTAATGATCCATTTAAAATATTTTTAAAATCTATATTTTTATAAAATACTTTGAAATGTGAGTAACTATAAACACATAGTGTGATAATTTTAGAAAAAACTTTTGCAGTTATCTCTCAATTGTAGTGTGAGACTATGGACATCTGCATAGAAAAGGAAGATATCATTTATCTAAATTTCAAGTGTTTCTATTTGATAGCCAGCAGATTATTCCTTTTGAAGTCCAATCTTTCTAAGCAGCATCCACATTGACTGAAGGGATTAGGATTTTTTGGAGAATAACAAATCAGACACAGATTATTTCCAGGTGCTGGAATTTTTGGAATTGGAGAGTCAGTTCTGGTCTACTCTTGGTGGAAGATGAACTTGTCTGTCACCCATTTGTATTGCCAGCCACATGTCAGGATGTGTAGATAGGCAAGGAGTTCGTAGGGAGAAAACCTGATTTATCAGATTGATATAGTAGTTGCCCCAAGTGCCACCTACCTATCCACCCAGACGAAGTTCTAAATAAAGCATCTAAATATAATATTGGAAACTGCATTCTTATTTCTCGATGTGGCATTTGTTTTTCATCTATTTTACATTGTGAGCTTGCAGTGGGCCCTTTACCAGCTTTTGGTGTATACCAGAAGATCAAGAATTGAGATGCACCGTGGTGAAATCATTGGCAAATCTGTGGAAAGCTTGGGCAAGAGTTGCTTTGTATGTTTACAACCAAAGGAAGTGTTGAAAATTTTTCAGTCCAGACCACTTCTCCAAATTTTATTAAACATCCTCTTTTTTATTATTATCATTATTATTACTATTATTATTATTATTAAGGGTCTAGGTTAGGCCAAGTCCATATAAACAATTGAATTTACCTTAGGACTTCTAGTGTATAGTGTATTTTCAAAACCTGTTTAATAAAATCTCAGCTACACAATTTAAGTAAGCATAAATTATTTAAAAGTACTGGAAAAAATACATATTGTTAAATATAACTCAATTTTATTGTTTCCGACTTGGTTATAAAAAGTAAAAGGGTTTCTCAGCTGACAGAAGTGCTACAACTTCAAACATTAGGAAGCAAGATGACCTGGAAGATGAGTGGCCAAATGCATCTCATAGAGAGTTGAGAATAAAACTTGTCCTATCAGATTGTTTAAAGTGAATAAAGTCTAATCACTTTCAAGCTATTTTCAGTGTCATCAATGAACCACTGTAAAGCCAGCAAGGGAATTTCAATTACAAACATTTCATTCTGAAAATCTTTATTATGAATCAAACTTTTCTACAGCTACAATGAGTAGGAGCCCCACAGTAATTAGATGTTTTTTTTTTTATAGCCGAACTGTTAAATCATCACTTTCATAACAGCTTCAAATAACATCAGCTTTCACTGGTAGAGCTTGAGTAATTAACTTGTTTTCTACATGATGTGTTTCCATAAGTTAAGTTTTCAAGTTACCTGCTTTTAAATACGCCTCATGGAGTAATGGTTAGAAAGCTTACCTGATTAACTAATTCCTATAATGTGGGTTCAAGTTTCACTAAATGCCCTACTATTGTGGTTCTGTGTTCCACATAATAAATACCTGGGCAATTGCTATAAAGTAATAAAAATGCTAGTCTCTCAGATTGTTGCATGTGTAACAAGTTTCATCCCCACTGTTGTGGCAAATGAAGTTAGGTAAGTCTCTACTTATATAGTGTATATTGTAAAGCAATACTTTGATTAACTTTACTAAAACTGAATATTTATAGCAAGAATGAATTTAGCTTTTTGATGAGAAAAGTAAAAATGCTGATGGTTTTGGATAAATTGAAAAATTCAGAGTACCCAAATGCAGGGAGAAGAAAAATATCAGGCAAATAATTTGCTTGTTCTTTAATGCTTCCATCTTAAGACTTGTGAAAATTAGGAGTTTGCATATAACTAATTTTTACATCTTGAATCTTCCTATTGAGTTGGTCATTATTAATGGCCAGTCTTCTGAAACCCTTGAAATCAATGCAGGCTTTTTCCAAAGCTCTCACCTCAATCCTACAGTATTTCTGCTTTATATTAATGATTTACTTAGGTACATTCTCAGATCATCAGTAAATATTTATGCAGATGAAACCATGGTTTATTGATGCACCTCCAAAAATTTAGATGATCAGGGCCTGGCAGTTGACAGCTCTAAAAGCTCAATGAGGAAAAAACTGGCTCATGACATTCAATACCTCCAAAATCAAGCTAGTAATGTTCCATGATCAGCATGGAGACCCCGATTTTCTTCAGTCAAGATGAGTGTGATCTTGAGTGGAACTTGTATATATGATTGATCGCTGAAGTGGCTTGAAAAATATTTGGTTCTTTGTACCACTCCAGTAACTGACTCACTTTACCATGCTCTCTTTACAAGATTCAGATCAGAACAAAAATGGAGTAATACAACTATATCTGGGCTGGAGCTGCTCTGTCCTCACTTTCCAGCTTCAAAGGCATTTATGCAGCTATGTGAATCATGAATTATTTTCAACCTTGCAACCTCTTTCCAACATTGCAATCTTAAGGCTACTCAACATCTACTAAGTATTCCAAGAAATAGAATTCAAAATATACCTGTCCTTTTTTTTTTTTTTTTACCAAAACAGAATCAATGATCTGGAATTGGAATGAAACATGGCACATACTCTGAATCCATCATAAAAATTCAGGATGTGGAATTAGTAAATGCCAAACACTTCAAATACCTCAGTGTATGAATCACTTCTAACAAATTTAGTATAAATTAAAGGTAGTTTTATACTATACTACAAATTGCTAAAAAAACATTAACCAGAAAACCATGCTCTTAAATAGCCTCATCAGATCGAGACTTTCATAAAGACACCAAACCTGTTCAGAAATATCTAAACTTTCAACCACTTTCTACAATCAAGGATTAAAAATGGCTTTGAGCAAGTGAAGCTTGTGCATCTTGGTGAAGACCATCTTTCTTCAAACATTGTGAATTGGTGCTATAGAATCACAAAGAACTGTACCAAATAACAGAAACTACACTTGAGGACTTCCAACATCAGTAACAGCTAAAATGGATATAACTCTAAGAGAAAAATACATATGATACTCACATTCCACACTTCAAATAAAAGGTTAGGAAAGAACTAGTGAACTTATTTTCCTGAAAACTTATTGTAAGAGATTTTATAAATTTCAACCATAAATAGCACTGGCTACTCAGTGAATGCCAAATGTTTCCTTATAAGGAAATGGCTAATGTTACCTTATCGCTATTTCCATGACGTTCTGACAAGCTACATTTTTTAGTTCCACCAGTTCGGACCTTTACAGCTAGCATTGGCCATGCTGCTTGCACAGGATCAAATCATCTTCATTCCCTTTGTATTCCATTAGCAAGGAGGAGATTTCACTCGACTTCCTCCCAAAGACTACTTTGTGGAACACTCTTCAGAAGATATTCCCTTGGTCACTAGAATTTTAACCTTTTCAAATCTAGAGTCAGCCATTATCTATTCTACATATCTTCATAATATACACTTCCTCCATTTACATCCCTACAACAACCTCATTCAATAATTCTTTGAATGAGTGGCTCTTGGTATTGGATGAACATTTAGTAAAAATTAACTTGAGATGGACTAAGATTAATTCATCTATAAACTTGAAAAGATTTTTAATGTTCTGTTGAAAGTTACAAATTCAACACCAATCAAAGTACTTGATCATAGAAATTTATTTTATAAATTAATAAATAGTTGTTTATATATTTACTATCCTATTTTGTTTTATGATATAAAATTAAATGACTAAAAGAAATGTTTACTCAAAATACATTACATAATAGCAAAATACATAATCGTCTGGAACAAATTTGATATGACAGCATGCAGATTACCAACAATAAAACAAAAACTGTTCCTGTCTTCATGTAAAAATATTGATTTCCTTTGTCAAGGTTGGTTATGAAGATAACAGATTTTTGCTGCTACTGTCTGTACAGGTAAGGTAATAATGAGAAAATAATTAACCCAAGTTCTCATCTCACTTTTCTGTCAATCAGAATGACATGCCAGTGACCCTACATTCAGTCAATATAGTTGGCAATGGTACAGTACAGGGATTTTTTTTTTTCCCATAAAGATATTGCAAAATAAACATTAGTAATTTTGGTAGAAAAAGTTTTCTAAATTGGTAGGCATTATGGTACTTGGCACTAAAATTTTTACTGCCATCTTTTCACACCTGAGAGGACAACTGTTTTTCTTCATGTGGGCTGTGTAACCAGGAAACAATCTTGTAACCATAATTGCTATTCTCTACATCAGATTAAAAAATAAAGTCTCATAATAGGTTTTCTCCCTGGTCAATAGGTTAGTATTTGGAAAGCTTGATGATTTCAGCAATTCTGTTTTAGCATGTATGTAAATTGTAGGCATATTTATATAGTTGTTTTTATTGTAATATTTGTGTCAAATAGTTTTCTGGATTCATTTGCTGCTTTAAAATTAATTTTATTACATAGTACAGTTAGACAATTTCTTGTGAAACACTTCAGACACAAACACTTCAAATTTCAAAATCATAGTAAATGTTATTTATATGATAGTTGTTAGTTATAGGAGAATCTGCAGCTCTTAACATTTTCAAAATAAACAAATTATGAACAGCAGATACTCATATCACTAGACGGATTACCAATTCACCTGTGTAAACTAAATTTCAAGACATGGGATGGACCATGTTTGGTGCCAAATGTGATCTTTGGTGTGCAGACAACATCCATGATCCATAAAACAATGGTGAAGGGATTATAACTTTCAGAAGTTGGTATACAAGTTTATCTTCCTGTATTAAGTTTATAGTTTAATATATAAAATCTATAATTTAACCATAAGATGTGTATGTATTGTACTTCAACAAAATCAAATTTAATGTACAAATTATTTTTAAAGGAATAAATGAAACCAATTAGATCCTGTGACTCAAATTTGATAAACTCATTGAGTTATTCTTTTTATATATATGTCTAGATTTTATTTTTCTTTGAAAAGTTGGAGTAAAATGCATTGTCAATCTTGGACCTTTGTGTGCAACCCCCACTTCAATGAGTGTCAAAAGTAAAGTTTTTTCCCTTAATACTGCTATTATTTTAACTACCTACACTCTTCAGCAATGTTTATTATTTAAAAAAAAAAAGATAATGAGAATTGTAATAAACTTAAACATATGTAAGTGAATGTATACATTTTGAGAATTAACAGCAAAAATAAACACTTTATTAGATTGTTTATTAGATTGGTTGGCAAAGCATCAGCTAATTGCCAGTTGATTCAAACTTTATAAAGTGTAAATAATGATTTCCTTATGGTTTAATAATTTAGTATATGTTTATGAATAGAAAATTGTTTTCATATTTATTTTATTATATTGAGGACTTTTTTTTAATTTCTGTCAAGAAAACATCATCTATTTTTTGCAATCTGTTAAAGAATTAAAAGCCACAAAAATTTGTTCTAGATTTTTTGATGGACACACAGGCTCTGAAACAAGATCTTTTCACCACTTTATTCCTGGAGATGACACTACTGTAATCTACAAAAGATTTAGTCATGATCAAACCACAAAGAAATTTTAAAATTTCATGTCATCCTCATACCCAGAAACTCTCATTAAAACAATTTACTCTGCATTTATGATATTTTTGGTGGGTTGGTCTAGTTCTTGAAAGGAACACTCCACAAAGTGATTTAAAAATACAGTTTCTACATCCTCATGGGCCAGCAAATTCTTCTTCCTGGCCAAGGCATGAAAATATGCTGGGTTCCTAATAACATTGTGCAATTTTTGAACTCTAGCTACAACTTATATCCTTCAAAATGAATATGATATCAGAACAACTGGACTAGGAGAATGATTTATAGTTTTATCTACAAACTAAATTCAAAATTTATTTTATAATTTGATGTTAAAAAGTCTATACTATTGCAATTAGAGACTGCCAATAAATATATAGCTATTTCAAGTACTTTTTTTTTTTTTTTTTTCCTCAAATGCTTAAAAAATGATAATTTATAAATTTAGATCATTGTTTCTCTTTCTTTCTAAGCTTTTAAATTCTTGGTGATCTGGGAAATGCTGATGTAAAATAGGAAATTTTGCTTTTGGGGTACAGTTTTTTTTTTTTTTTTTTGCAATTCATATGCAAACACCCATAAAATGAGAGAGTTGTTAAAACTTAGGCAATGAATTCCCCAAATATGTAATGGTTTCCCAATGTTTTGTTATTTATGGATTTCACTGCCTTTAGCAGAATAAGTCAATAGAAGATCATAATTGCAAAATTACTATGAATCAGAATTTTTTAGAAAAAAAATATTGAGAGACAGTTAATGAAGCTTATTGGGATTTATTCCCTAAATACTCTAGTTTCAAATGTGCCACCATTTGCTACTTTTAGGAACTAAAGGTGATATTTCTCTCCCCCCCCCAAAAAAAAAGAACTGCTAATATCTGCCTTTTGGTTACTCTTTGTATAATTCTAAAAATCTGTAAGGGCATCAAATTTCTAACCCATGGATCAGAAGATATAAGTGTTTTTATGAGTTTGCAAATGGAAATGTCCAATGGAAAATGCTGATTACACAAAATTTCAATTTGCAGTATCTTTAGAACAGTTAGGAATTTTCACTTAAAATTTGCAGGATTTTCTAATGACTATAAGATTTACAGCATATGAAAAAAAATATTTAGGAGTTTCGTTGATTGGTTGAATTGACATAGAATGACCCATAAATTTAAAATGAATGATATACATGCATACAATATTTGCTATCTCTTTTGACACTACTTTCATTCAAAAGGTAATTAAAATGCATCCAATATATTGGTACTATGAATAGAAAAATAATTCCTGGTTCTGTTAGTCATTATATTTTAGGCTTTAGAAATAGGTCTTTTTATTATGAATAAGATAGAAAATAATTATTTACTAGACTGTCAAAAAGGCTAACAAATACAGTAATTGATAAGCAATTTAAAATTTGCAACTACTGATTCTATATTTTGCCAGTATAAGATAAGGTTAATATAATTTTTATTATTCCAAGGTAAGAAGAGTTCTATAAACCTCTTTTTTTAATAATACTATTTCAAGACACTTTAAGGAATTGTTAAATTTATATTACAATATATTTTATGTTAACATGATGGTAATAATATTTTTTATACAGTTTCATTTTCTCAAATGAGTCAATTTTAAACAAAATTTAAAATGAATATTTAATGAATTTATTTTTTCTTAAATCCTTTGATAGTAGTAGATTTTACAATTGCACAATTACAACCAAAAAATAATTTTTCTTTGATCATAGTCATGGGGTGTGAATCAATTCACATTGAATGAAACTAAAACCTTATTTTATACAGTTTCATAAACCAAAGAAAATAAAATCAATTTTATAAATGAATGTTATATATATATATATATATAATTAACAGTATAGCATGATTCCGAACAAAAGCGAAATGTAATGACTTCAACTGCAGATGGCAGATGTCCTTTACTCAGATTAAATCCCAATCAATATTTGTATACTTCAAATGCTGTACAATTATTTCTAATGTCAATTACCGTGGTTTATAAGCATGCAGTATTATTTAATGTTTGCTATATTGACTCAAAATACATAGACTGGATAATCTATGGTGCTATACTCCATGGCAGGGATCTATATTCAAAAGATACTCAAAAGGAAGAAATAAAACAAAAATTTAATTCCACTTTTAAAAAAGAAAATCATCAAAATACTTAAAATTGTGTTTTGGTATACTAATACATGAAAATCAATCTACAATGTTGTCTTCAACTTGACTGATGTAAATCGGGTATTTTTAGAAAATCTACATTAAAGAATTGATCCAACATTGTGTCTTGCATAATGTGGTACAGTCACTCCACATTAACAAGCTGGCAATATGACATTTATATTTGTGGGATTCACCCACATTTTTCATTTTCCTTTAATAAGATTTCTTGAATATTCAGTCCAGTAAACAAAATAAAATACTGTTTAAAATAAACAGGGCATCTACTCAAATATGAGTATCCACTAAAATAACATTTAAAGTGATAGAAATATGTTGGATTTAGAAATAAAACTTATTTCTGTAGAAATTACTTTGTTTACATTTTGGATATGGAACTTTCAGGAAACTAAAATGAAAAGGATGTGCTCAAGATTAGTATAGAGAATTTTGGTGTTAAACATTACTTTGAAAATTTTTGCATAGAAATTTTCAGGAGTTATTCACAAGTGAATGAAATTATGTAAAAAAAAAAAAAAAATTTTTTTTTTTTTGAAATCTGTTACCTCCAACTTATTTAATTTTATGAAATTTCGAGAAATTTATGTAAAAAATTTTATACTTTAAAGTAAATATTTGTTTTAAATCAGCTAATAAGTAAAGTTTCAGAAAAGTATGTTTTATTTTGGAAGATTTTTTTTTAATAAAGAGAATTACATTGTGATGAAAGACGACTAAAAAAAAAAAAGTATTAACCAGCTACTTAACAAAAAAAAAAAAATGCTCCTTCCAGTCAATTTAGATTACTTTTTAAAATGCAGCAAAGCATTTTGATAATTGGAAATGTTAAATTTAATCTATGGGAATTAAAAGTAAAATAAAAATTTCAAGAAAGCTTTTTTTATTTTTAAAAATTCATTTTAAAATTTAGGTATCACATTTTTTGTTGATGTTCCAACATCAAAAGAAAACCTGCCTTTCCATAGCAGTTTGATATTATTGATTTTTTACTTGGTTTTGTTTCTGAAGCACATTGAGAAAGCAAGCAGATGGCAGTAAAATGGATATTTAATTCATGCTAATAGTATGCTTTTTGAATTTTACCTACAACCTGACACATACATGTCTAACAACAGATTTCTCTCAAATGGTTGCAAATTTTCAGACCAATCCCTTTTATTTTCTAAGCCAAGGATACATCACTATAAATCCCACTTTCATTTCAGAAGATATGTTGATTATAGATGTTTCTTCAGAAAAAAAAATAACTTTAATAAAATAAAAAGCTTTTATGATGAGCACAACTATATTAGGATCTGATTTCTGTACATTTGTTACTATAAAACAGCACATCATAGTGAGATTTAAAATTTTTTAAAATGGTCTAATTTGAAAAATAAACAATATGGGTTAAATAGTAAACCATGATGGGCTCTTTAGTTTTCAAAGTCTAGGCAAAAGACAACTCTAAATTTAAAACTGTGGAGATAGCAATAGGAAAGCACTCAAGTAAACCTTGTAAGCACAGCTGTTGCAATTCAGTTTAGATATTAAAGAAAAGGGAACTGGAGAAACATCAGTTAAAAAAAAGAAATTGTTGTCAAGTGCGCAATAAAGGCTACAATGAAATTTGATGTGCTTGGTCCTTAAACTCCGACATTTAAAAAAAAATTACTTGTATTTCTACTAATTCATAATCAGAATGAATCAATTGTTGGTTTTTTAAAAAAAGACAGGTTTACAATTTAGAAAAATTATTTTTTCTTATGGTGTAGAAATGTTAAAAACAAGAAAAGAAAAATAAATTTTCACACATTATTTTATGTTGCAATTAATATTCTTTCTGTATAAAAATGATTTTATTTTCCTATTTTGTAACAAACAGAAATAAAACAGATGGATTATTATTGGGATGAGTACAAAGAAAGGCTACATCCCTTGATTTCATCATAACCCTTAATCTCTTCTCAACTGAAGTGCATGACTTCTTCACCAGCTCATTGCTTAAATTGTACCATAAGAACGTCTTTCATGTCTGACACACTTAAATATAAGATACATGAAACATTGCTCTCCAATATGGGCCATATCACAAAGTTCATAGGATTGATGTCAGGGCTTGATGGTGGCCTAATTGACTTGTTAAAAAAAATCTACAAAAATGTCTCTTGCACCAGTTCTGAGTGAATTTGTACATGAGCTCCATCTTGAATGAAAACATAGTGACTTTGAAATGTGGATAGCAACCAGGGCAACACATCTGTTTCCAACATTTGCTGGTAAACTCTGCTATTCACTTACCTTCTTCAATGAACACCAAGGGCAATTTCAAGCCATCAGAAGCAACAGCAGCCCAAACCATGACACCAATTGACTTTTGTCACTTTAAATGTGTTCCAGAAGTAACATAAACCTAGTAGTGTAGATAGAGGGGGACAGTCTGACCTGAACATCACTTTTGTGCTTGTTTTAGGCTACAAGCTTGTATAGTCTGTATTGAAATAAAAGTGGTTTTAATGTCAGAACACTACTCACAGTTGAAAGATCGTTTTGATTTTGAATAATTTAAACTATGGCATATATATTTAGTCTATCTACTGTCTATAGTGACAATTGACAGATGAATTAGTTTTTGATATTGAAGAATTTGCCAACAAAAAAGCAAGAAAAGTTACTTTTAAGAAGGTTGTAATTTTCATTTCAATAAAGATGTTCCTAATTTTTTTATACTTTTTTTCCCTATATGTGATTTTTGCCTTTTAATTGTTACTGTAAAGTTTGAGTATGTGAAAATGATATTGTAATAATACACAAACTAGTTTTTATAACTTTAAGGGTGAGCCACCATGCAATATGTATTTGGCTCAGGTGGGTACTTGAGGGCTGCTCTGGGAAGCATATACTAGCTATGCCACTGCATAAACCCTATCATTTTGATAACTGACCACAACCTCCACAGTGAAAAACTTCTCATCCGACCAATCAGGTTTTGTCTGCAGTACACTGAATCTCCTCCAACATTTTTTTTCCCTCTGCTAAGCTGTTTTTGCTGGGAGGTACTTAAGAGAATCTGTCATCATTGAATCCTGAATGATTTTAGCCCTAAATCTTCTTTCACAATTCTCCTTAGCAACCTATACAAAATATCCAGTTCTTTTTGCCATCTCTTCCTCTTGCTTCTTCATGGATTTCTCTTCACCCTCTTTTTGATGGAATTCAATAAATATCCTGGTAGAAACTGAGTGCTTTCTTCCTGGAATTGGATTTCGTGAGGTTATATGCACTTCTTAAAATTTATTCACACATTAAAAAAAGTTTTTCTACAAATATTCTAACTGTTTTTTCACCTCACAATTCTTCATAAGAGCCATTTTCAATGTGAAAAATTGGTCACGTTTGAGCAACCATATTTAATTAAACTGTAAACAAAAAATTGTTAGGAATGCTTATGCAAGAACATGACCTTACTGTGACTTATAGTTTCATGCACAAACTGATCTTCAAGTGGTTTGCATGTAAAACTCTTAGTCACAGTGAAATCCTGTGTCTCTTCAGCTTTAGAATGTATTCCTGCTATTTTTCTGGTCCAGACACACAACTTGATGTATTGGGGGTTTTGTTGCACCAATCTTCCAATTGAAAAGGAGAGGTACAAGATCCTGACTTTTTATCTTGGTTAAAACACCAATCAACTGTGCAAGTGTGAAATAGGCAACTATCTCAGCTACCAAGCAGGCTTTGTTTAATTCCTATTTGAATGCTTATTTCATTTTTCATTTCAGTTTCAACCATTGCAAGAAAAGAATGCAAATTTATTTTTCGTTTAAGTTGTAACATTACAAGAAGTGAATCTGTTGGCAAAATTGCATTTTTCAACACTCTCTCTCTCTTGCTCCATTTATGGTTTGTCATAATACAAGAATGTTTGTATCTTTTTTTTTTTTTTTTGTTAATAAATCTCTAAGTAAATTTATTAGCAATCACATTTACATACATGGCATCCAAAGTGTATATATTTTTACTATTTGACTTTCTGTATATTCATATGAACAAAATTTCCTTTCAGGTTCTGTCTTTTACACACTATTTCAATTTTCCCCAGATTTTGTTTTTAATCATTTATCCAATATTTATCACCTCTGAAAGAATTAATAATTTTCATATTATAAGGTAAGGAGTTGATTCGAAGTCTAAGAAACTGTTTGATTTATGTTCGTTATAGCGTTTCTTACATTTCTGTCATTTTCAGAATACTATCCATAGAAATGAATTCAAACATTTTTCCATTTATATGAATCATCTTTAGATGGTTGAAATTCAGATATTAATAATAACACTAATAACAATAGTAAAACCAATTTGTAGACTAATTTGTTGCACTGTTAGAATTTATCTCATGCATAATCAACAAATCATCTTGACTGAGGAAAAAAGTATTTTTCAATAAAAAAAAAAAAAATGCTTAAAATAATTTTTTTTTTTTTTTTTCTACTTTCAGAAACAATGTCTGTCATTATTCGTCTCCAAGGCCTGCCATGGTCGGCCAGTGCGATGGACATTCGACAATACTTTCAAGGACTCAGCATTCCAGATGGCGGGGTACACATTGTTGGCGGGGACCGGGGTGATGCGTTCATTGCATTTGGCTCGGATGAAGATGCGCGGCAAGCAATGCTGCGTACAAATGGCCAGATAAACGGTCAGACAGTACAACTGTTGCTAAGCAGCAAGACAGAAATGCAGAATGTTATAGCACTGGCCCGCGAGGCAGTGCCTAATCAGGCATACGCCAAGCAGGCCACTGTACTCCCTCCGCTCCCACCGCTGGCAACGGTGCCACCCACCAGACCCCCTAACGACCACATGCATCCAATTGGTCCACCAAATCACAGTAATTTTGTTCCAGACATGAGCGTACCGCCTCAGAGAAACTTAGATTATCCTAATCGGAGGGATTTTCCAATAATCCCTGTTGACATGCACTCCAACACAGCCCCTCCTACTAATGCTATGGTTCCTGGAATAGTCCCTTTTCCTGGACCCCAACCTGCAAACTTCCCAAACCAGCCCAATATACCACGAGAAAATTACTTTGTCTCTACAGAGCAAGATAATAATGCCAACCGACAAAACATGGAATTTCGGCCACCAGATGGTGGCACTAATGATTTCCAAAACAGAAGACCAAATTTCCCACCTGGTCAAGATCCACAGGGAAATGACCAAAGACGCTTTGGCAATGCAAATGCTGCAGGTGGGTTTGCCAACATGAGACCTACTTTCCAGAATTTCCCACCTCCAGATGTTCCAAGGAATATTCCTATGCCAAACACAGCCATGCAACCTCCAGACATGACTGTTAAACCTCCAGGAACAGACATCCGGCCCCCATATTCTGCAGAACGGCGTGTTGAGGAGGATTTTGGTGTGAATAGAGGAAATCTGAGACCAGACACAGGTGTCCATCATATGCCACCAGTTGATATGAAAAGGCCTGAACTAGGACGTATTGACTATCAGCAGGGACCACCACGTTCTGAACCTATGAGACATGTTCCTTGTCCTCCTATAGTGAAAGACATTATGAACAGGCCAGATGTTCCCCGACCTAATGAGGTTAACCGACCAGATGTTAAACCTGATCCAGGTCCACACATAACTATAGGTCGTAATGAGCCTAACAGATCTGAAATAGGTCGGCATGAACCCCCAGGAAGACCTGATATGGGTCGACATGAACCTCCCAACAGACCAGACATGGGTCGACATGAACCTGGGAAACCAGACCTGCGACGACAAGAGCCTGTGAGACCTGACTTGGGTCGCCCAGATGCAGGGCGAAACTATCCCAATAGATCTGATGGGGTGAGACATGAATCGCGATTTGATTCCCCTCGTCATGAACCACCCCGACCAGATGCACCCAGAACAGAACATGGTCGGTCAAATCTAGAAAGAACTGAATCTCTCAGACAAGAGACAGCACGACTGAGTGCAAACAGATCTGATCCCAGTCGCCTGGGATCTTCAGGAAGACCTGATGCTCCAAGAACTGAAACAGCACGAACTGACTCTAGTAGAAGTGATTTGGCCAAAACAGATTCTGCAAGACACGATTCAAGTCGGTCTGATTCTGGTCGTCATGATTCCAAATCTGAGTCTCGTCATGATTCCCGGTCTGAATCTTCAAGCAGGTATGATTCTGGGAGCAGGTATGATTCTGGAAGACATGACAGACATGATCGAAATCGAGATGAAGGAAGCAGATATGACCGACATGAACGGAGTCGCGATGATGGAAGCCGTTATGACCGCCGAGATAACCGCAGAGATTCCAGATATGATGGACACTATGACAGTGGGAGCCGGCATGAAGGAAGATATGATGGAGGACGATATGATAGCCGACATGATTCTAGTAGTCGATATGAATCTAGGAATGAATCGCGACATGATAGCAGCCGCGGAAGCGATAAACCAAGAGGTGGACCGAGCTCAAGAGAATTTGATCGACCTGGAAGAGATGAGCCCCAAAAGTCTGATACATCTGGGGCAGACCAACACACGAGTGGGGCAAGTGGTTCTCAACCAGATTCCTACAAAAATATGAGCTCTGGAAATATGCCACCCAGACAAGGAGACCTGAACAATGCAAGGAAAGGTCGCATGGATGTTGGAGGTCCGATGAACCGTGGTGGGCACATGAACCGAGGAGGTCCAATGAACAGAGGTGGCAGACCTAAAAATGAATATGGAGGTGATGGCAGAAGGGATTATGACTATGGTCCACCTCCACATGATCAAGGATATCCTGGTGATGGGCAAAGATTTGGAGAAAGGCCCCCTGTTCATCATGATGGACCCCCATTCAGTGGACCTGGCATGAATAAGGAGTGTGGTATGTATGAGGGGAAGCAGAATATATATGAAGAAAATGATCCAATGGGATTGCCTAGAGGGCTCTTAGGTGACGCTCCCCCAGGATTCCATGGGGTACAAGGTGAACCAAATGATGGCAAGTGGGATGAAGGGTATGGAATGAGGGATGACATGAGACATGGAGACCAGCCACGTGAGGACTACCAAGCTGAATGGCACAATGAAGGTATGAACATGAGACCTCCATTCCCTCGGCCTGGTTCCTGGAATGAGATGCCTCCAAACCAACCCCCTTATCCTAGAAATGATGGTCCCCCTCCGTTTGGAAGAAATGATCAATATGGAAGATATGATGGCCCAAACCGAAATGATAGGGGCCCCCCTCCTGGACGAATGCATATGGATGACCGAAATTATGGGCCTCAAAATGAAATGAATTATGGCCCTGAAACTGGGATGAGACCCGGTAATGTGGATGAGAATCAAATGAGAGGAGTAAAACGAGGTCACAGAGAATCTGATTTGTATATCGAGGTTGTGGGTTTGCCCTTTACTGTTGGTTATAGGGACGTGCGACGTTTCTTCTCAGGTTGTGTCATTCCACGAGACGGACTAAAAATCATCAACAATGAGAAAGGGCGGCGTGCAGGAAATGCTTTCATTAAATTTGCCACCAAGCAGGATGCAGCGGAGGCATTTAAACGCCATGGCAACTTTTTGGGTAGCCGTTATATCGAAATCTACAGTTGTACCCAAGAGGTTTTTGAAAATGCTGTAGATTCATATGTGCCCAAAAACCAACATGGGCCCCCTCCCAACAAAATGATGAAGGTCGATTCCGATAATGATTCCAAGGATGATGTACCATCTAACATGAGGACACCACCCAAAGAGACTGAACCAGCCCCAACAAAAACAACCAAGGAGATAAACTTGGCTCCTGCGTTGGATACAAGTGGTTCTGTATCATCATCAAGCGTTATTCAACTCAAAGGCATAACGCTTAATGCAACGAGTGAGGATTTGGTGAACTTCCTCAAGGATGTTCAGATTAATGACCCTAGCAATTCAATTGTAATTGAACATGACTCTCGAGGCAAGAACACTGGAATAGCTTACATTGAGATTGCTTCACAGAAGGACTGCGAGACGGCGCTTTCGTTCGATGGGCGTCACATGGGGGGTAGGATGATCCGTATCATCACTGCATCAAAGAAAGATTTGATTGCACTCCAAGAGAAAGAAAAGAAGAACACTCCTGACAAAACCTTGCCTGTTAAAAATCAAAAAGACTCACCAAAGACTCCAGTCAAAACAGAACCAAAAACAACGCCAGCCACTAAAACTGATGCTCAGCAACCTGCAAGCAAAGGTCAAGACCAGAAGACACCTGAGAAAAAACTTGGCCCTGCTGGTGAAACAAAGAAAAATGAGACGGTAACTGGACGCAACACCCGGTATTATTGTGTCAGTCTCAAAGGTCTCCCCTTTGCTGTAACTCTTAACGAGATTAAAGAATTCTTCCAGGGTCTAAATATTGCACCTCGTGGTATACAGATTGTCTATGGAAAAGACGGTCGTACTACAGGTCAGGCATTTGTTGAGTTTGTGACGAGCATTGATTGCGAAAAGGCCCTGTCACGTGATAAGCGGTACATAGGGAAGCGTTACGTTAACGTCCAGGCTATCACAAAGGCTGACATGATAGATCATTTAAAACAGGCACGACAAGGTAACATGCCAAACAACATGGACCCTTCAGGGCCACCATTCATGATGCCTGGTGGTAAACAATACCATTACTTAAGAGGAGAGAACTTCCCCCCGTCAGTTTCAATTGGGGAAATTCTTAACTTCTTCCGAGGCTATTATCCGGTGCCTGAGTCTATTCGACTCCACTACGCCGAAGATAACCGACCAACTGGTAATTCCCTGATTGGGTTTATCACCCTGGATGAGGCCCTGAAGGCCATGGAAGATTTGAACAGAAAGCCCTGCCGGAAAAACATAGTTACATTGCGTATGGCATAAAGACATTTTCAAAATGTAGTTAAAAAAAAAAAAAAAACATTCATTGTTTCTTTTAAAGAGGTAGAAGTACTCCTGTTTACCTATCTACATACTTCTGATACAACTTTATATAAAAGACTATCCACAAAATCAATATTCTTCTTAAGCTCATAGAAAACAAATATTTAAAAATATATATACCTGGATTAATTTTAATGATGAAACTCAGTTCACACCTGTCACAATCTCTACCACCTCTGTTTTACTCCATTAGAGTTATTCTAAATACCAGCATTTTCATAGCAGTACACATTCTAAGTACCAGATTGAAGACACTCATTATTAGAAAACGTCATAAAAGGAGAAAAATGATTTAAAGCCATGGCTAGCTACACCTCTACTTGTAGTTAGTGCTTGCAAAATCTATGGTACCCATGGGAACAGAGGGATCTTCCATTGAATGAAAGAGAGATTTCTCTCCAGCTCACAATATTCATTTTTGAGTTTTATCAATAAGATTAATTTGTGCAGATTTTTTTCTATGTGCTTGAAAAGAGATTGATTTTTAAGTGTATCCGAAATATAAGATCAGGAAAAACACTGCCTCCGTTGTTAAGAAATGCAAACTGACATCAGTCATTCATTGCTTCAGTGTTCAACTGTCAATCAATGTTGAGATCTTCGGACCATGTTGGCCATGTACACAATTGTGGAAAGTACTTGCATCTAATTATTGAATAGGGCTTGTTTTATTTGATTTTTTTCAGCAATGTACTTCCATACATGTAGGGATAAACAAATAATATAGCCATAAAGAAACCAAGAAAAAAGGGGTTCAAATTCACTTCCTCACTTGATGATCTGGGCCGCCACAACCAAGAGAAAAATGCAGAGCTTTCATTTTAGAGCATGGGTTACATATACTAGATTGGCAGTCTGGTTTGGGGGGGTTCAAACATTGTTTGCAGAGAATTCTATACATGTACTGAAGTACATTTGTGAAAGAATCACCTGTCAAAATTTCATTTAAGATTTTTTTTTTTTTTTTTTAACTTTTTTTTTTCATTTTGTTTCTTATCCCACCTCCCTCACTTAGATAAACATACACTCACACACTTATACAGACTGGAACATTTCAAACATCTCCAAGATTTTCTGGTGCCTATATCTCATTGGACTGTTTATTATTCCACAGCAAGATCCATGCATTTACATTCTGTCTCATTATTGGATGCAACTTGGATATCATACAATTACACTGAATTAAGTGATTGCACATTTGGCTCACAGGATATATCATTGCAGAGAGGCCAGAGGTACTCTTCCAAGTGCCAACTTGATTACACTCAGATAACTCAACTAGGATTCAAAAGACTGAGGAGGAAACCCTTTGTCCAAGACAAAGGACCAGTGTAAAATAGCAACATTGACATGGTTTGTATTTCTACCAAGAAAGGGTCCATTCATCCAGAAATCATATAATGACATACTTCATTGTTTATATATGCCAGGCACTTTTGTACATTTTCTTTTAGGCATATCTCTACTAATTGTCAAAGGAAATGCCATAGTCAAGAAGGAAAGAAAATTTTAAAAAATAAACTGGTAGTTGTTAAAAAATTTTTATAAAATTGTTCTGCAAGTTTGAATTCAAAATTAGCAAGAGATCAACAAAACATGACAAAGTAATGATTTGAAACAACAAAAGAATTTTTGGTTGAACACAAAAAAAAAAAAAAATTTTTTTTATTTTATATCTTAGTCTATTTCTTTACATTTAAAAGAAAATTGTTTGCCATAAATTCTGAATTGTTTTAGTTATGTTAAAATTTTTATTT
This sequence comes from Acanthosepion pharaonis, assembly GCA_903632075.3. Lineage (NCBI taxonomy): Eukaryota > Metazoa > Mollusca > Cephalopoda > Sepiida > Sepiidae > Acanthosepion > Acanthosepion pharaonis. Next base: position 28,230 of record CAHIKZ030002927.1, on the reverse strand, counting down.
CTTTTCATATACGTAATAGCTCCCCCAAAAATATTAATTGAAATTTCTTTCAACAAAAGAAAATATTTGTATGCAAAGGCTTTTTTTTTTTTTTTCATAATAATTTTTAATCTTTAATATCCCAAGAAATAAATACCAAATAGCTATTCTGAATAGTTTACAAAATAACAGTGGAAGATGGGATAACATGTGTTTTGGAATCGGGCAAAATACCAATTTCCTAACAGTATGATTTTTGGCAATACCATCACCTATCCTTTATCCCAAACCTCTCCTGTGATTAGAACACTTGCCAAATGGGTAGTTTTGAAAAGGACTAACAGAGAGAGTCCAAGAAATGTTCAAAGTTATTTAATATAGTTTTATTTGCTTTCCACAATTTTGGAAGAACCCACTGCTAAATCAGCTATAACTTTTCTGAGCAAAAAAAAAAGACAAGCAAACTAAAAACAAAAAAGTCATTATTGTATATATTAAGAGACAAGTTTCAACTAATTTCACTTTAAAAAAAAAATAACATTTACAGCGACTAGCAGTAGATGTATGTATATGTGATTACTCATATTCATCAATTCAGTTCACTTGTCTTTTTAATTTACTTGTCGTATTTTTTAATTTGCTCAAGAAAAAATATAGTCTAAACCAGCCTCTCAGTGCATTTACCATCTTAGTCTGCTTGCATTTGAATGAACTTTTCTTCTTAATACAAAGCAGGGTATCCTTTCAGTCTATTTTGTGATCCAATAACACAATGGAACTTCATTGTATGAGGGCACAACTTACATATATAACAATTTTAAGGAAACAAACTATAGGAAAAGTTTTTGTGTGATAAGTTTCATTCTTTAGGACTTCATTGGATAAAGCAATGTTTACATTGATGGGATTACATAAAGCGATGTCTACTTTGATGTGATTTCACATGCACACCAAGGAAAGTAGTTACTGAAATTTTAAATTTAATTATATTTTTCTATATGTTTTGGGTATCTCATCTAGCCAATTTAATTTAGTTTCTTTTTCTTTGTTTTTATCACTATTGCTATTAAATATCCTAAATTGTGAGAATAGATCTGCCAAGGAAGTTGAAACGTAAGAACCAAGATATTTAATAACAAAAGTGATGGATATATAAACAAAAAGAAGTTAAATGAATTTGACTACTATAAACCCAAAATTTTATATATTTTTTTAATTTTAAAATTTTCAGTGTCCTCATTCCTTCAAGCGTATATGTAGTCAATATAAACATCACTTTAGTCCTAAAGGGTGAAACATGTCACACAAAAACATTTCCACTTTGTCATAGTTTTTTCCCTAAAATATAGTTTACTAACTAGTTGAGTAACTGACTGAAATTTTAGTTACCTCTCTTTCTCTGAATTTGCTATTCATGCATAAACCTCATTCAGTCTAAATCTGTGTGGTTGGTGGGGGGTTGAATTATTGCATATTTAGGAGTGACTGGCTAAGCAATATTGATCTTACTCGGAGTTCTCACCCTACCACTGGCTACTTCATCAGTGTTTGTTTATGTATTTACAACAATACAAAGGCTTTATTGCACTGTGATGGCATTTGAGCATTAGAAAAAAAAAAAAACAATGGGGCAGAATGCTCTGATGGAATTTGTGAGAATCGTAGAAACAATTCCGGGGGCAAAGTACAGCATCTCATGTTCATTATATCTCAAAACTTAAGACTAAAGTTCCAACCAAATTGATTGTGGGACATACACAAGTGTTCATACCATCTACCACCATTAATGTCATAACATTTTCCCACCTCTTAAACTGTTCAAGTTTTGGGATTTTTTTTTTCTTTTTATAAAATATTTATTTGTGCAATTGAAAAACCAACAAGAAGACAAGACACAATAAATGAATAAAAACAGCAAAACTTTGGTCTCATTAGAGAAACAGTGATTCCAGTTTGTCTCCCCATTTAGACTGAGGACACATTTTTAGATTTAGAAAATGGCACATAAAACAGTTGTGTATATTTGAAATGAATGAATAAAATGTTAAAACAAATGTCTTCATTTTAAAAGCCAAAACAAAAAAAGATTAGTCAATGCCTGTCAGTTCAGAGATATAGCATGTGGGGAAAATGGGTGCTTTTGATGGTAAAGCCACTGTATATTTGCTTAAAGAGAAAAATTCTTTAAATATTGACTCTAGAAAGTTGTTGCTGTAAAATGATACAACAGATTTTAAGATAAGCAAATTTGAGAGACTCCAAAAGACCACTCTGGTGTTTTGAACAAAATTAAAACAAAACCCAGAGCAAAAAAAAAAAAAAGATTCCAACCCTCCAGGAAAAGCTGCATTTAAACCATCTCTCTTCAAAAGAATTGCTTTTTATTTAACATTGGTCAAGTTAAGAAATAAACAATTTTGAATGTAAATTGTGTTTCCTTTCCCCAATAATTGGAAATGTCCTCATTCTCAGTGGGAAGGTAGGAGTTTAGTTTCTCAAACTATGGCCAAAATTTCTACTCTTGATGTCAGTGTCTGTGCTCTATTGTAAATAAAATGTTTCTTGTAAAGTAAGCTGTCTGAAATGTGCACAGTTTGTATAAAATTCAAAAATACCACTAATACTGCCTGAGTTGGTTTTTATTTCATTTTTTTTATTTTGTTTTTTATTTTACTTTTTTTCAGCAAACTTCTGATTAGAATTTCATAGCTGATTGAGTATTTCAATGTATGTACACATGTGTTCATACAGCACAATCTGTAATAGGGTTCAAATTTACTAAGAAGCCAGTCCAGCCAATATATTCCTATACTGAGTGATAGTTTTAAAAAAATGAAAAAATTTCATTTCACATTCTAATTTTGAAATAAGTTGCTATCATTACCATTGTTTGGGTTCATGATTTTTTTTTTTCCATTATCAAATTTCAGACAATCTTTCAGCCCTCCTCATCTGTTACTGTAAAGAAAAAAAAATTTTTTTTTTTTTTTTTTTATTACTAGGTACTCTAAGATGTGGCCGGGGTGGAGCAATTTATAAGTTTATTGCACTGAAATTACTTATAAAGCAAATGGATGGAAAAAATGAATTCAAGTCCCCAGCCAATCATTTAGTCTGGATATGTCAACTTGAGAGATATGGGAAATAATTTCTGTTCTCTTCATTTCAACATACCATAAATGAAATATTAAATAGCTCCAACAAATTTGAAATGGGAGTGGTGAAAGGAATTTTAAATATCTCCTGGTGTCAGGCAAAATGTCAGTTTCCAAGCACTTATGTTGTTCTATTTAAAATGGATAAATTTACTGGTCAGGAATAGATGCATTGATTTTCAAGGCAAGGACGAAAAGGTTTCAGAATTAAAGTTCTATTGAAAGAGATTATCTGAAGACGGTCTCTCTGGAACCCCAAACTATATATCCTGTTTAAATCTCAATTTTTTTTTTTTTGTCTCTACAATTTTTATTTGAAGATAGTTTAGAGAGTTAATTGAATGAGACTGTCATGTTAGGAATTTGATATTCAAACAAGGTTGATTTTTCCATTGTGCCACACCTTTTTAAATTTGGCAAAATCTACTCTTTCTATTATTAATATGATTTATTTTATGCATCATAAAATAGAGAATGCTGTAGTTGATTGTGTCAAGGCTTAACACAATAGTCTTGATTATTTTTAGGCTCACATCTTTTGATTCCCTACTGTTATAGTAGCCATCTCATGTTGAAAGTTTCATTTCATAAGGCAACTTCAAACCACAGTTATATTTTAAACTGTTTACTCAATAAGAAATGTAACATAATACATTCACAAGTACTGCTTCAGATCATGTTAAATAAGCACAGCTTACGTCCTATTCATGGCATATTTTTACTAGTGAAATCTGCAGTTTTATCTTTATAGAGTACAGAGTGGCCACACCTTTGGTTACTTGCATAAAGGTGGGTGCCAATTGCAAGGGTCCTTTAATAAGTGACGTGCAGATGTCTGCATAGACACTAGTTCTGTTTTAAATTTTTTGTCAGTCTTATTAAAATATTTCTTTTAATTTTGCTACTTACAAAGTTGAAATTTTCCATAAAACTAGTTTTATATAAGTTCCAAATAATGTATTAATATACACTAAGAGGAAGTTAATTTTATTTTCTAAAAATTGGGCCATTTAGTGTAGTTGATATCTTTATGTAATAATATTTCAATAATTTTTCTATATGAATTGTTTCTCCTAAAAATAAAAAAAAAACTTATTAAAGCCACTTGCTAAGATACATGAACTTTATCCAATCTTCATTTTCTAACCTTGATAGGTAGATGGTTTATTTTCTACCCTACAGTTGCAGTGTCGCTAGTGTTTTGTTATTCTATTGCTATTTCAATGGACTCCACTCCTTAGTGCCACTAGCTCAGACAATTACAACCAAAATCTGCCTTGCTACATCCACAGGATTGAATCACTCTCATTCCCTACGTATTGCTTCGTTAAGAAAAACGTTCCATTCGTAAAGTTTCTTCCCAAGTCCTGCATGGATGCTTTCCAGAAGACTACAATCTTAGCCTCTTTAAGTCTAGAGCCAATAGCCACCAAATCCTGGTATTTTTTTTTTTTTTACTATTAAGTTCATATCACATACCCCGTTCAGTAAACCTCTATCTTGAGGCTCTCTTAGGCTTTGTATTGGTTGAACTTTGGTGTAAGAAAAAACATCTTTACTTGGTTGAGATAGCTGCTTATTTCTCCCTGACGCAAGTGAGCAGTGTTCAAGCCGTGAAAGCCAAGATTTCAAATACTGATGTATGAATTTGAAAGATTTAACACTGCAATTTTTTCTTATTTATTCAAGTACCGGACCACATGAAACATTAATATCAGTCCCAAATTTTGTTCAAATCCTAGCAAATCTTGGTTTTATTTGGAGAGTGCTTAGTATGAATGAATAATCGGTAAATATCCCATAATTTCTTTTAGTAAAGAAACTAAATTCCTCTTCACCTTTTAAATTACCAGGCGTTTTTCGCACCTATACTCTCAAATGACATTTATTCTGTTTTGGAAACTGTACTTGCGACACTCACAGAAATTGTACAAGGCTTCCTGGTTAGAAATTCCAGATTTGTTGTAAAATACATCAAAAGCGCTAACGGAATGGATTTCCTATCCCTGTCTCTCGATGTTACTGCCGCATAAATTAATCGTTTTAGCTTGTTGAACAGCACAGCTGCTTGAGTTCAACAGTTTGAACAAAGGGATTTACTATGACGTGTTGTATTAATTTAGGTTGAGAGAGAGACCAGGTGTTGCTGTAGATATTGACAATATAATGCCTGGACCTGCAGATAACACTGATCCCTATATCCAGTAATCCCTTTTTATCCGCAGTATATATGTTCCCCAGTAGATCTATATATACGGTTTTCTGATTAACCAGAACAGATACATTTTTTAAAGTCCCCTTTGACGCAACAGGGCAAACCTTAAGATAGACACTCTTTGTTTACCTAGTTAGTGTAAGTGTCGTTTTCGGCATCCTCTTTTGTTATGATCCATATCGAAACTCCCAACCTCCCCAGTTTGTTTTTGTCCCCTTTGTATTACATCTCGACTGGGCCAATCTGTGATTTTCCCACTCTGCCATTTATTTTATCCTTCCCTCTCTGTTAGTGAGTGAGCTTCATGAATGTGTCTATAGGCAGAATACAGCGACCGCTCTTATTTTTGTGTGGGTGGACGGGTTGTACTAACTTCTGTTATTTTTAATTTGAATGTTTTGATATATTTTAGTTTCGTTTTGTGAGTTCATCCCTTGATTTCAGGATCAGATATTTTTATTAAAAAAGAAAAAAAGAGAGACATTTGGACAATTTGTATATAAAGAAATTTTTATGTAATGGGGCTTTTTGTAGGTTCCCTGTGAATATGTGGTATTGTGGTGTTTGAGCAAATTGCAGTGGATGAATGGGTCGGGAATCTGGTTACCTAAGTCATGGATAGTTAACGTTGCATAGTCTTATCCCACTTCCCCTTCGGCCTTGTGCCAAAATTGTTGTATATACAGCAATAAATAATCATTCGCTAGTAGATTGGAATCAACAATCTGCCTCGTGATTTAGAAAGTTTTGTTTATTACGATACAAGAAAGCTTTTTTCTTTAATTTTACAGTAATGATCACCCCGTACAAGGCCCGGCGGCCACTCGAGGTAAAGGGTCACCTTAGGAGTCATTTTGACGGATAGCAGAGGAAGTAACAGTTGGCCCTAGACTTTAACAGAAAGATTGTAGTGATCGGGGAAACATCCTCTTGGGAGTCGGTTCCACAGAACAGATTCGCTGGAAGAAGCTGTTCGGGTAGAACTTACTTCTTGCCGATGGTACACGGTCCTTTTTTCAACGTATTATGCTGTTTTTTAGCGAAAAAGTGGAGGTACCTACATAAAAAATCGTAACAAAAATATTATTAAACTATTGGTTGCAGAAGGGAAATCGATTTTTAAGAGATTTTAAAATTTGTTTTCACTTTTCAGGAGGGAATGTAGGTTGGGTGCTACAATGTTGCAGTGACAATAAAATCCTTTAACTCGTGAATGGTTTCAAACAGGTAACAAGGAATCTCATAGGTTCGCCCGGAAGAGGATAGCAGGTAAGGCGGAATCATTGAAAGACAGAGATTTAGAAATAGTTCCAAAAAATTCATATGCCAAAAATAAATATGATTTCAAAATTTAAAATATTATTATGGGTTACTTGTAATTGCATGCATGAGTCCCAGTATAAATAGTTATAAATAATTATTGACCGATTTTATCATTGTGATATTTTTGCATTATATCAAGTATTAAGAATATAGTAACTAGTGTCCGCAAATTGGAGGAGAGAGTTATCAATGATAATGTTCTGACTTCGAATCCGCGATTATCTTCCTTTAACCCTCTCTCTTCTTTTTTTTTATTATTTTTTATTATCTATCTATCCCTTTTTGGTAATTTTGTGAGGCGCGAGCAAATTTTCCTCCCGAAAATGCGACCCAGGGACAAAAAATTTTGGGAACCACTAATAAAGTAAATGAGTTGAGGAAAGTTACGATAAAAGGCAACCGAACTTAAAGTGGAAAGAAACAAACACTCAAAAATTAACAATCGTGTTATTTAAGACAGGCTTCATTACGAAATATGAAATTTTTTACGGTTAATGATGACCCTATATTGCATTCCGATTCTTTTTAAGTTTTTCTTTTTTCGTCGGTATTTATCGAAAGCTGCATGCTCAATCATGTATGAAAGAAACACCAATTGATTCTTTTTTAGATTAAAAATGTAGGTGTTTTATTCAGGGCTCTATTTAAAGTAAAAATAAAAAAACAACTTTTGCTATGTCGACTCAAAAATATACTAAATGTCGTTCTAGATTTCCTTTCGTTAGTGGCTGGAAGTAAAATTGAATCCGGAACAGTATTTTACCAGAAAAAGCAAGTGAAATCCCAAATATTGAAGTTAATATTTACCCGGATATAACATTTTGTCAAAAAATCCTAGAAAATCCCACATCCGCCATTTTTAAAATTTTGATTTATTTTTTGGTTAAAGTGAATACCGCTTAGAAATTTTTTAACTTAAAATAAACCATTTGCTAGTCCATCAATATTAAACATTGATCAAAATAAAACACATCTCTCTTTTTTATGTGGGTGCCTATATAATACAGAGAAAACTTTTCCTTTTCATTTATAGTCCTGGGCAAGTTTTGGTCTTTAAATTTTCTTGGATTTAAATGTGAAATTAAAATGAGCACAATTTCATATTTTATTTATTTGATAAAAACATTTTCACAGTTCTTATAGATTTATAAATAATTCTAGTAAAAGATGGCCTCGTATAAGGACCAAAAAGATTTTATTTTGATAAATTTGGACAAAGACAGAGGCCCGTGAACGCTTCTCCATAAAAATCAACGAAAAGGCGGATTCTTTGATAAAAAAACAGATAAAAATTTGTCGCGTCTGTTTTTTTTTTATATATATATTAACTCCACAAATAGACCGCCTTACAACGATGTTGTTATTTATCATAGACACAGATATATAGTCAATAAATTTCGAATACACGAGGTAAAATTTATAAATGCCATTTATTTATATTTTTATTGCAATGTGTTTTTTCCGCGTAAAGGTGTGTGTAAATTGATTTTCTATGGATATATTTTTTAATCGTAAACGGTCTTATTTGCAATGCCCATAAAAATAAACACGTGTCAGTAAATTCATACATTTTGTAAATGTCATTTCTCATAGTTTACAAGAGACGCGTCAATATGAAGAACATATTGACTTAGAGAAGCTGACGTGTCGTACAGTTTCAGTTGCGCACGTTTTTCTTTTTGCTGATTTACTCATTTGGCGAATCATTTGGCGTAGATTTTTGTAAAATAAAATAAAATAACGTGCTACTATTTCTATCACGACCTGCTGCAAAGACTCGTATTCGTCTGACATTTGGTCTTTAGGAGAAAGAAACAAACTAACATTTTGACAATTTTTACTGTCCCCACCCGCGTCAAAAAAGAAAGAAAAGATTTTTGAATTTATTCAAATCAACCAAAAACGATTGGTTGAAAAAAATTTTTTATACACTGAGACTTCTTTCCTATTTTGTCTGCAAAATTCTAATCTGAAACACGGTTTTATTTTTGACGGTTTTTCTGTTCTAATTTTATATAATTGCGCGTTTGAGCAGCAGTCTCTCTCCAATACATGTTTTATTGAAAATGACTGACAAATAGGGTTTCCAGACGTACCTTATAAACTGGACGTGTCCCAAATTGGATAATTTTCTCACCTGTCCCTGTACTGAATTTTCAGGGACACCCCAAATGTCCAGTATTTAGTTCATTTTCAAATTTTGTAATAAAAGAATATCTTTACTAGTTACTTATTATAAGCAATTCTATCGGATACACTTAATGAAAATAACACAAATGTAACGAAGAAACAACTGTAGCGAGAAGTTTTTACACAAAACTGACGAGTTAGTAACTTGTTCAGTTCCTATGGTTGGTTGCGTTGAGGGCAGCGACACTGTGTTTACTTGCCAATCGCCACCAACGCCGCGCTGATGGGCAGATCTGTATCAGCATTGAATCAGAATTACTTATGTAAAATAATTTTCAACTGATTTTATTTTATTTTCCTCATAACCCATTGAAATCATTGATTTTGATTTAACATATGTCTCCTTTTGTATAAGATACTGGTCTTCTTAAATATATATAAAATACACACAATTTTTAAATGTCTGAACATTATAAAATTACTATAGGAGAGAGACTTTTTTTAAAATTAATCGTGGCCTGGGGAATGCGTTTATTTTTAAACATTTACTGTTGCAAATTTTAAAAGAATTCAGTTCTGAGCATTTCGGCTACTGTACTAGCTATTTTCAAAGAATTTGTGCTATTACATTTCATCGGTAGGTTGTTTTTTTTTTGATATTTTTTTAAAATATTTTGAATATTTCTTGTCAGAATCTATCAATCTATGTATTTGTTTGTTTTCAACAAGGTATATATATAAATACAAAATACACAAGTATATATATATATATATATATATATATTCATAATATACAAGTAAAATATATATATATACACACATTACATATGTAGATCATATATGTATATGTATATGTATGTATATATGGATATATATATATATATATATATATTTTCAATATAATTGATATGTATCTTAATTATTATAAAAAATTTAGTTATTGTGTGTGTGTGTGTGTGTGTGTGTGTGTGTGTGTGTCTGTAACGTTTATATATTGATCGGATTTCCTACATTTTTTTTCAACCGATTTCAACAAAACTTCACAGGACTACATAAAATTACCTTGTGGTGGTTCTAACAGCGCCAAAAAATGGGAAAAATATAAATTGTTTTTGCACAAAATCAATTTGAAAACACGATTAAGAGACATCGTGAAAATGGAAGGGGGACAACACACATCAGGTTGTTTGTGTGTGTGTGTTTTCCTTTAAATATGGGAGCGGATTTCCTATATTTTTCAGCCGATAAAACAAAACTTCACTTTTTTTTTTTTTTTTGGGAGGTAGTGTTTTTATTCTCTTGCACACTTTTTTTTTTTATTTTTAATATTCAGAATGCTTTAAAAATTCCATTTACAAGACAATTTTTATAATAAAATTCTATTCAATCGGGAGACTCATAACGATTGAAAACAATGTTTTTGTTTGAGTTTGGGTTTGACCAATTCATTAAAAAAAAAAAAAAAAAAACTAATTAAGACATGCGTGTCCATCAACCTTAAACAATAATCTAACGATCTGTACTGATTGTACGAATACAAACATCGGATAAATTCTTTATCTTTAGGGAAAGATAATGAAATCTAAACATACACAAGTCCTAACTAAAAATAATAACCGGAACGGGAAACTACTTTAAATACACATGGTGTCCAATTTTTTACTGTATTCAATAAGTAAAAAATCATAAATTGTAAAAAAAATTATTATTACAGAAAGGCTACTAAATGAATAAAATTTGTTAGATCATAATTAATAAACCCAAATAAAGTTAATATTTTTTGTATTAGAAACAACGAGTGGAAAATATATTTCAAATCAAATTCTAATTATGAATCACCACAAGCAAAATATGCAATTTTATTTACTGTATTCAATAAGTAAAAATCATAAATTGTAAAAAGTAAAAGATTACAGAAAGGCTAACAAATTTTTTATTTCAACAAAATTTCACATTTGAAAACTTTTTTTTTTTTTTTTTGGCATGTAGTTTTTCTTTTGTCTTGCACACTTTTTTTAAATTTTTACATTCAGAATGCTTTAAAAAATTCCATTTTACAAGACAATTGTTTATAATAAAATTCTATTCACATGGGTAACTCATAACGATTGAAAACAATGTTTTACATTGAGTTTGTAAAAAATTCAAAAAAAAAAAATATATATAGACATACGTGTCCGTCAACCTTATAATCTTTATCAATTTTATTTTTATCTTTATGTTTTTATTTTTTACTTATGTTATATCCCTACAACGCAAGTCTACTATAATTTTTACAAGCGTAGGAAAACCATTTTATTTAATAATAAGAATATATATTCAATATAATCCTTAATATATATTTTTAAAATTATAAATATATATATATATATATAAATATAAATATATATATATATTATATATATATTGATTATATTTTAAATTTTGGACATATTATGATAATAAAGAATATAGCTCATGTGTTAATATATTTATATACATAATATATATATATATATTTATATTCTCAAATTAATTATATAAATATATATATACATTGGTTTGATATATAAAATTTTTAGATAAGGATATAAAATACTAAAGTTTCTTCATAATATTATATTGGATTTTTCAAAAAATGTATTTTATTAAATAGATAAATTAAATATATACAAATAATAAAATTTAATAATTCTATCCATATTTTATGATAATATATATAATATATATGAAAATAAATATATGTTAATTTTAAACCGTTTTCTACAAATTATATATATTTTATAAATATATTGTATAATATATTTATATGATATTCTATGATATAAACATGTTGATGGAACTTATATATATCACTTGATGAATGATTTTCATTTTTTAAATGATTTTAAAATTTAAATGTAATCAATATAGAATTGTCAGTTGATGTATTTCTAATTTTTGGATTTTATAATCAGCAAAAATTTTAATGCCTCATTTAACTGAAAAAGTTACTGAATATTAAAATTCTAATAAACTTAAATAATGAAAATTAAATTGATAGCAGTTGATTGGATAATAACTGCAGGGACAATTTATTGCAGACTTTTTTTCTGCTTATTATGATAAAATATATAAATATATGTTGTGATAATTAAAATGTTTATTTGATGTTTATTAAGGAAATCATTTCAAAAAAATTTGACCAGATTAATCGAATATTATTTTTCAATTAATTATTTTAAATTATTTTGATCTTTAATGAATTCTTTGTTTGGTTTAAAATTTATTTTAAATTTGTATTTGAAAATAGACGTTTGTTAAAATTGATATTAATATATATTTCCGTATGGTCAATTTTTTCCTGTTTTCTTTTAATTTTATATTTAAAACATCAATATATATATATTTAATTATTTGAAAAATGAAGATTTTTTTAATGGATGGCAAATTTAACTTAATCCTTAATATAAAATCATGCTAATATAACTTACTTCTTTTATAAAATTTATAATTTATATTTGTTTGAATTCCAATAACATCAGTTTAAGAGCTTAGTTTTGAAAAATATTCATATATTTATATATAAATATTTTGAATAAAAATGTTTAGTTGGATATATATATACATTCAATTGACTATCATTATATATATATATATTTAAATACATGCATATCACTTTCTAAATTATAAATATAAAATATACAGATTTAATATATAGACGATATATATATAAAAATTTTTCTTTGGCCTAAAACATGAATATATTCTAAAATCGGATATATTATATATAAAAGTAAATAAATATATTATATATATAAATAAATAATATGAATATATTTGGTCAAACCAACAATTCAATATTTATAAATAAATAAATATATTTGTATGTGTATTTATTCAGATAAATAGATTTTATGTTTACTAAATTGAAAATGGATTTATATAAATATTATATATATAATAAATATATAAATATAAATTCATTTTAACGACAATGGCTTTAAATTGTATTTCTTTTATATATATATTTTTATTTATGTTCATAAATAAAAATTTATTCTATTGTCTTCATATTTGTCTATTGACGTTTAAATTATTTATATATATCAAAGAATAATTCGTATATGGCACATAGAATCATATTTGTCATATGGCTTACAAATATTGTTATATTTTAAATCAAAGTCATTTTTGTAAACATATATTTATATATATAAATAAATTTTTTATGATTGTCAATATTTTTATGAATAAAATAAATGTTAAATGAAAATTAAAAACCTGATGTAAAAAACCTATTTTTATATATCGTGAAAAATAACAAAAGTAACAGTTATCCAATTTGTTTTGTTTCAATTATGTATCTTTTTGGATATAAGATGTAATACCTTTTATCTTTAAATTATTTAAATATATATATATATATAAATACAAATACTTATTTATATATATATAATTATAGTGAGGATGTTATATGAACGCTGTTATAACCTTTTTATGAAAATATATATATAGATTTATTATATATGATGATAAATGTATAAAAATCATGTAAACTTAAAAATGGAAAATTTATCAATATTACTTTTTCCATTTAATAAGGTTGACATCATTTGTTTATAATTGGATACATACAAATTTGATATTAATAAATAAATAAAATAATGGATCTAATAGTGTTTAAAAACTTTAAAATCGACATTCAATCCGAACGCTGGCCTTTTCATAAAATCAGTCAAATCCTGGGGCTATATTACTTTATATATAAGATACTATCGATTCGAATGTAAATCTATAATGAAATAATGAAATTAGATAAAAAATTTTGTTAATACTGTTTATTCTAAACATAGATTTACTAAATATTTTTAAAAATTATGAACTTATAAGATGATAAAAAAATCAAAACATAAAACGTAATGTATATTATCATATATATTTTTTATTAAATTTTTAGGTATTTACTTTACATACAAAAACTAAAATTTTAATATTAAATCAGAATAAGTTTCCAAATTAATTCAAATCCAACACTAGAAACAATTAGTTTTGTCTTCAATTTTTAACGTAAATATATAAATTTTAATAACATTTTATTATCAATATGTTATATTCCAAATTATTATTTTATTTTAACCAAGTTGGAGCAACAATGTTGTTATGAAAATTTAAAATAATAACATTGTAAAATTTTATAAAATATATAAATATCTATTAAGAAACAAAAATTTCAAAATGTTTCTAAAAAAATAAAAGATTTTCAAAAATGGTGATTTGGACGAAAAAAACTTTTTAAATTTATTTCAACTGCTTTTTTAAATAAAAAATAGTTTTTTTTTTATTTATGGATAAATGAATTAATTTCGACAGACATTCCTATATGATGGGTGACTATTCTTAGCTTGGTTCTGCTATAATCTATATTGATTTTTTAAAAAATTTAACTTAATTAATCGAATTGTAGCCCTCTATTTTCAATTTTGTTTACCTATTTAATGTTGATGTTTTTTTATGATGTCAATTCAAAACAGAATTTATGTCAAATGATTTTTTATTCCCTATTTCCGTTTATATTTTCAAATTTATTTATTCCCTTGTTTCATTGATCCTATTTTCAGATTCCTCTCCCTTTGCATGTTGTGTGTATCTTGCTGAAATTCTACAGCAGCCCCTCTTTTTTTAAGAGGAAGGTATCAACAAAATCAGTTATCCATTTTAATTTGTTTGATTTGAAAATTTTAGTTTGTTTTTGGTGTGTGTTTAAATATGAACATGTCCAAAACGAATAGGGGGCTTTTCTAAATATATTCAACACAAATGTCATGTACTAAATTTTTATGTATAGTATTTATAATCTATGAAATTAAATTTTTATATAATATTTGCGTTTTTAAATTTAATCCCTGAGAATATGCAATATTATGGTATATAAATCCGTCGGGTTTATAATGGATGAAACAATTTAAAACAAACACTGATTAATAACAATTTTTTCTTGTAATGAATTGTTGTGAATCGGGCATTTCTTCATATGATAGCAAGTGACGACCAGCCATAACATAAATTCCCCGTTAATTTTTTTTTAAAAAATATCAAATGTCAATTTTACGAAAAATATTAAAGTCAGGATGAAAGTAGAATTAAGAACATTATAAAAAAGTGCACAACACCAATTGACAATAGCAAAAAAATTAGATTAATTATTCATTACAAAAAATTAAAAACCTCTAAACTTATAGTGAAAATATAATAATTCACCTCCTAGAACAAAATTAAATAGGACAAATATTATTTACGAATTTAAATGCCCAGTAAGCAATTGTATTTCTGATCAATCAAAATTCGTAAATAATTATATAGGCCACACTACAACATGTCTGACAAGAAGACTCACACTACATCTTTCTGACCATAGCTCAATTAGATCTCATATAAATATTTATAGAGACATGCCAGACCCTATTAGTAACATACTTGTTGACAACACAGATAATAGTATCATCTACATACAAAAAAGGCTAAAAATAATGGAAGCATTATTAATAAAAACAAAAAAAACAACACCACCATATCAACTATGAACATGGACACACTATCTTGACGATGTTTTGAAAATGAAAACATTATATAAATACACGCATACAACAAACTATTTCTTGTTAACACTTGAAAATGACTAATTGTATAGCCGAAAGCGCTCGAAAGAAAACATTCTGACAGTTTTTATATAATTTATCATCTGAAAAGGAAAAAATTAAATCAAAGAAATTTGTAAAAAAATAAATAAAAAGCACCTTTCTGTCGCAAAAGATGAAATGTGCATACATAAATTTTGAATTATATATATATATATATAACAAATAAATAATGCTATAATATTTCAGGAAAAATATCGTTTTTTATAAATAATTAAAGCTAAGAATGAAATCCAACATATAAATAATGAAATCCAAAAACAATGCTGTACTAAACAACACCTTAACTGAAACTGAATATAAAGAAGCACAATACCATATCAACATAAGTATTAATAATGATGAAGTTAACCATAGACAAATAATTACAAAAAAGTTGTGCAACTTATACCAAGGAAATATTCTACTTCCCAACAACTGTCATAAATACATAAACCTATCCAGTCAAATATTAATGATGATCAGAAGGAATTTCTAAATCTAGGACCAAATTGTCAATTCCAGCCTAAATTCGACCTACTCACAAAGAAGACTGAAATTGAAATCTTTCATCAATCATTATGTCAACTGGAAAAAGACAAATTAATAATATTTCATCCAAACCTTAAAGATCTTCTCAAGGTAGAAGGTCTAAAATATATTCCACGTAATAATTGAAATTAAAACCATTCCAACAAAACTCAAAATTGCTGCCAAAGAATTAAAAAAAAAACTTTAATATTGTCATCAGAACTGCTGATTAATTCAATACTTATGTAATTTTAGATAAATTGGATCTCACTTAAAACTTCAGCACCTCACTGATGATTACCTTCTAAATTTACTAAATTGAATAAGAACTCCACTGAATCTCTAAAGAAATATGTTAATAAACTCATAACATCCAACAATACTGTTGCAGGATCCCTAAAATAAATAAAAAAAATTGCAGATTACCAACATGCTACTTATATAGTAATGTTAAAAAACCCAACCGATACCCATCCTATTTTTCAGATTCCAACACGTTTATACCAATTATCAAAATTTCCCAATTATATTATTAGGGCATATCTTCCTACTAACCATAGCATTAAATCTACCCATGAATTTCTTCAAATACTTAAAAGAACAAAAAAAAAAAAAAAATAAACAATTCATTCTTACATCGTTTGACGTAGAGATTTTATTTACTAACGTTCCCGTATTGATATTAATATTAATTAATTCGGTGTATAAAAAATAATTTAATTCCAGCTCAAACAATCCAACCCAATATTTTAAGAAAACTATTGCTCGCTTGCACCACTAGATTTCTTTTTTATAGCCAGAATGGTATTATATTACATACAAAACTAATGAAGTAAGTTTGAGAAACCCTCTAAACCGTTCCTCTCCAATTATTATATGTCCTATGTTGAAATTCGATTTTTACAAAAATTTATTAAACCTAAAATATATGTTCGTTATGTAAACGATATATTTATTTTAGCTGAAAACAAAAAGAAATTGAACATCTGAAATTACATTTCAAAAAATTCCATCCTAAATTTTACTTATGAACTTAGTGAAAAAATGAATTTCCTAAGATGTTCTCGTCGATTTTTTAATAATACTTTAAAACTTCTGTTTATAAAAAAAAAAAAATAAAGAATCTTGCCATCTTAATTTCTCTAGTGAATTTCCTCTTATATATAAAAATAGGTATTATTAAAAATTTCCTCTAGAGAGCGTTCGAGAATTCATCTTCACACGTTTTTTTTTAAAGAATTAAATAACATAAAACAAACGCTTATTAATAATGGATTTCCTAACGCAATTGTTGGATTTCCATAAAAGGCTTTTTTCTGCCTAAGGTAGCTAATAGCAACAACGAGAATAGAAACATAAACAAATAATATTAATATTTTTTTTTAAAAAATCCAATGAACGAAAAATTACAAATAAGACGTCATGAGTTCCAGCGCCCTACGAGGCTGGCATCCTGCTCTCACCCCTACACTGTCGAAACTTTTAAATGTAGCCGTCTCTTCTATTCTAATAGCTTCATGTCTCTCACCTCTCGCCTGTGGAACTCATCTTCCCAATCTCCTGTTTCCATATAAATATAATCTCCAGATATTCAAGTGTAATGTCAATCGACATCTCCAGTTGCCTTAATCTATCTAAAACCCTCATCCTTTCTTCTATCATTATCTGATCTTGCTATTTTCTGTAATTTTTGCGTCCTAGAAACTAGAATTAAGAATATTATAAAAGAATTGAACAAAAAGTTGACAATAGCAAAAAAAAAAAAATTATGTCTTACAAAAATTAAAACCTCTAACCTTATAGTTAAAAAATAATAATTCACCTCTTAGAACAAAATTAAATAGGATTCATATTATTTACGAATTTAAATTTGCATTAAATATCAAACTTTATAAATAATTATATAGGCCACACTACAACATGTTTGACATGAAGACTCACTACACCTCTTTGACCATAACTCAATTAGGTCTCATTTAAATATTATATATATCATAACTGGACAAAGCAATATAAATACCATCATCGACATGCAAAAATGGCTAAAAATAACATAAGCCTTATTAATAAAAAAAAAAAAAACACGCTTAATAATATCAACTATGAACATAGACCCAATATCTTGACCGTGTTTTTTGAAAAATGAAAACATTATATAAATGGATATATAACAAAATCTATTTCTTTTAACAGTTAAAATATTTCAACCTTGAAAATGGCTAAATGTATAGCCGAAACCGCTCGGATAAAAAGAACAATTAGACAATTTTTGTATAATTTATCATACGAAAAAAAATTTATTAGAACACCTGAGAAATTGTATAAAAAAAGATAAATAAAAGCACCTTGTCTGTCCTATTTAATGAAATGTGCATGAAAGAAGGATGCATTGCTGCTAAATACATAAACAATATATATATATACATACACATATATATATATATATACACATATACACACACACATATATATATATATATATCCATTTCAGTCTTTATAATATATATATATATATATATATATATATATATATATATATATATTACTCACCCATCGTATTCGACGTATGAGTTTCAACATAAAGATCAGTTCCTAGAAAACCGACAGCCATTTTTGACAAATATAGCATATGTGATTTGATTATAGTGGTGAAGGTTTCGTATATGGAGCATCCACACTTTTTGAAATCTTTCAGAATAATAGGGACCTTTTGCACCACGATCCACAATGTCCCCAAACGACCCTACGCAGGTTTTGAAATCAAGTTGTCCTTCTTCTAACCAATTTGCCATCCAAATTATAGAACTGGAAGTCTATCTTTAAGCATTTTGGCCATAGCTAGAGGGTCATAATATATATATATATATATATATATATATATATATATATATATATTCTAGATATATATATATATATTTCTGGATATAGATATATATATATATTGGGAGTGAGAATATATATATATATATATATATATATATATATATATATATATATATAACTAATACAATTATTCAAAATGTTTTGAGTAAATATATATATATATATATATATATATATATATATATATATATATATATATATATAAGATATATAGATAGATATAGAAACGCTTGTCCTTTATAAATTTATAGATTCTATATTCTATCTTTTTATCTATCAATCTATATATATATATATTACCATAAAAAACCATAAAAACTAATTTTCAAACCATTCCTCATTGAAATTATTGAAAAAACGTGAAATGTTTGTCTGAAAGTTCTTCCTGCAAGGAAATTTTACGAATGACGCTTTAGGAAATTAATCAGTGGCATAATTTTTCTCCAAGCTATAGAATGGTTTAATAATATAAAAAAAGGAGACCGAGTGTACATTCATCCAATTTGATATTTAATAATTTTTACCTATCTACCACCAGAAAATTGCTTTTATCCGCCATTAATTTAGGTAAATAATATTGTCCTAATTAGCGAAAAATGGGATTAAATTATATAGCGTGGTCAAAACACTATGTAATTACATAATACTTGATTTAAAATCAAAAAAACAAAAAAAAAAATCGAAATTTAACATTACAATGGGGCGCATTTTAGATTCTGCCAAAGCATGCGAACTAGTCTGATTTTGCTATTATGAAATCTAAGATTTCTATTCGACATTTGAGACACGGACTTTTTCTGAGATAACTATGTAATTATCCTACATCCACAAATGCTAAAGTAATCAACATTTTCAATAAACCCTTTGACTTGAGTATTGGTAATTATAAATCGTATACTGAATAACTTTTCATAACCATAAATGCGTGAACAGAGAATCCACTACCCATTTAACAATGTGATAAAAATTATATAAATCTTTATAATTTAGATTATCCGGTATTTCACAATGAGGAAATATTTTACATCTTATGAGATTGAATATATAAAAAAGTCTTACAACAAAACAACCATAAAGTAAATATAGAATAATTAGAGCAAAATAAAAGGGTTAAAATAAACAGACATCATAATGTTTTATAATGGTTCAACATATACTGAATAATTATAACACTAACGAAAACAACAACGGTAATAGAATAACAGAAAATAAATGCAACTGCCGAAAACATAGGCTCTGCCCCCCAAATGGCCAGTGTATAACGAAAAATATTGTATATCATGCTAGAATATATTTTTGATTTTGGGGTCCAGTGAAACGCCTTGAAATTCCATTTCAATAACCATAAGATGACTTTGAATAATGTGAAATGCATTTGGTAGCATGGGTCTCTCTCAAAAGTTTCTGAAATTAAAGAATGGTGGCAATACAACCATAATGACGTAAAATTCTGATCATTAATTTTTAATAATAGCTTTAACCAAATTTTAAAATGGGAAAGGCGAAAGATATAGTTTATGTCTTGTAATCAAATTAACAATTTTAAAACATTTAAATAACCCTAATTTATTAAAGAATCTAGCAGCATAACCCGTGTTTGATCGGGTCTTTCATTACTGGGAATTATTATTTAAAGTCAGAATCGAAAAATCAATATTGGTAACAACATTTAAGAAACTGAGGCACATCCCCGTTTTTGCATTCTCAATCTTGTTTTCAGCCTTACGTTCAGCAATTTTGACGAAGCGTTTCTCCTCAACCATTGAGTCCTTTGATCATCATTTTCAGCCTTATCGCGGAAGCGTTTGGATGAAAACCCGGAAACGCATAAAAACACATCCAACTACATGCATACACACACATACACACACACACACACACATACATTTTTGAGAATTAAAGAAATAGATAATATTATTGTAATAATTTAAAACTGTTTATTTTTATTAAAAATTCTTATGAAAGATATATATCCAAGAACAGACTATAAGTATTAAAACGTTGCTGAAAGTTATAAAACCAGGAAGTAACGGAGAGCCATGTCGTCAACAGTTTAGACACAAAATTGGTACTGAAGAATTATCTATCAAACAAAAAATAATTTCATCGAAATATGATAAAACTGAAAACGCATAAAGAACATCCGATCACGCAAACACACAAACACACATTTTGAGTATTATAGATATAGATAAATTAAGTGTCGCATGTAAGCAGAAAAATAATTACCTGTCGAAACCTGTTTATCCTGATTAATTCAAATTGTAGATTATAAGTTTTTTTTTTTTTATTTTGTTATTTTTAAGTCGATTAAAATATGCACAACTATGAATGATTGTTCATCAGATCTGATTGGCTAATTTATACCTACTTGTATGTATGTTTTAATTTTTTTAATATTTTCATCGCACCTGATTTCTTAACAGTTATGTTTTTACATATAATTCTCTATTTATGTTTCCATGTAATGTGCCATGCATATTATATGAAAAGGATATACATCTATGTAAATGGGTTTGGCAGATCATGTTTTTTTTTTTTAATGTATCTACAAATAATATTTATTTCTTAGAATTTGAGCCGCTATAAACATAAATATATTTATTGTATGTATGTAATCATGCGTATGTACGTACACACACACACATATATATATATATATATATATATATATATATATATATATATATATATATATAAAAGGGAAGAGGTTATAGTAGTTCCAACGAGAGAAATTGTATATTAAAAAAAAAGAAAAACCTAAAACATTTTTATGTAATATGGATTTTCAAAAAATATTATGTTTATTTCATATATATATATATATATATATATATATATATATATATATATATATATATGCATGTTTCATTAAAAACGACATACAAGGTACTACGGTTAAGCTTTTTATTTAATTTTCTTGTGTTCTGACAAGAGCTTTCTTTTCTGGACAAAGGGTGTGTAAAAACTGTCCAAATGTTTTATATTTCCGAGCATTTTCGGCTATACCTTTAGCCATTATCAAGGATGATTCGATTTTTCAGTTTAATTGAGTGTGTGCATTATGTTATGTTTTAGTATGTTGTAGAAATGTTTTAATTTCATCCATACGGTTCATCATTGGCTGTTCATGGTTAATGCTGATTGTGGGTCTCATTTCTTTAGTTATTTTTATATTTTTATATTTTAGGTTTTTTATATATATGTGTTGAATTTTTGTTAAAGTTTAAACGTGCTAATGTATTTTTTTTTGTGAATTATCTTTAAATATATACATGGAAAATATGTATATCATATATATATATATATATTTTATAATATGAATATATATATCGATGGTTCTTTTTTTTATCAATTTTTATTCTTCATTCAATTTATATTTGATTTTAATTACAACGAAATTGTTATTTTCAAATTTTTATATTTTAAATTGATTTAATTATGCAAATTTTTTTTATTTTTATTATAAAATATAACAATTTAATTTCGTTTTTAAATAAAAAAAAATAAATCCTTATTATAAATATTCTTAGTGTAAATATTTCATTATAATAATTCTATTAACAATAATTAAACATATAATTCGAATATATTTATTTTTTTTTCCTTGTTTAATCTCCAAAAAATGAATTTATATATTTGGATATTTTTATATAAATATTATATAAAAAAAAATTATGTTTTAAAATAGAATTTACAAATTGAAATGACATTTATGGATGAATTTTTATATCTATGATTTATATTATTTTTTTGGAGAAATCAATTCTACATTTTAAATATTATCTCTCTTTCTCTATATATATTTAAATATTAAAATATATATATATATATATATATATATATATATATATATATATATAAATAATTTTTTTTTGTAAATTTAAAAATGTAAAAAAATAAAAAAATATTAATATTTTTATTTTAATATTATGGCCAACATTTTAAAATTTTTTTATAATTAAAAATTTTTAAATTTGATACTGTCAACAAATGAAACATTTCAATTTTATATAAGTTATATATATATATTTTCTTGTATATATAAAAAGGATCTATTTTATGAAAATATGAAATATATTTTTATTATTGGAATCAAAATTTATCATATATATATATATAAAATATATATAATATATAAAAATAGTATATTTATAATATAAATATTATTATAGATTAAATTTTATAAGAAATATTTGAAATACATAATTACAGATTTTAAAAAATATTTTTATAAAATTTTGCATTAAAATGTAAAACATTGATAATTAAAATAATTTTTATTTATATAAAAGTTATATTTGAAATTTAAATTTGCAAAATATTTCTTTTTAAATAAATTTTAAAGAAATTTGGAAGTTTTAAAAACAAAAAAAGGGCAAATTGAAAAATTGTTAAAAGAAGAATTAATTAAAGAATCTATATATATCCATTTACCTACCTAAATTGTAAAAACACACAAATATATATACATATTTACATGTATATCCATCTATATATATATATATATATATATATATATATATATATATATATATATATATATATATATATATATATATACATATATATCAATTATCCATATACAAACCCATGTACACATTTTTATACATACAAATATTTTTCAAACACATTTAAAGCATACAATCATCCTCATATTTAAATACATTCAATATTTTTAAGATTTATATAAATATCTACACACACATATATATACCAACATTAAATCATGGCAAAAATTTAAACTAAGAATGTAAATAAATGTATTATTTTTTTTTATACAACTGCATATACATAATATTATAATTGATAGTGATTTTTTATATATATATATATATATATATATATAATAATATAAAAATAAATAATTATAAAAAGAAATAAAATATTTGTTAAATGTTTATTCTAAGTATGTATAAATAAATTTAAAAATTTGAGAAGATTGAAATCAATAAATTATAATCTATGTTGATCTCAGTGTTCCTCTTATAAAATGAATGCTAGGATATTGAACCATAACTAAATCATACTATAAATATATTTTATCATCTATAAACGATTATGATAGAACTATAAATATACAATTAAATATTAACGATTTTAATCTTAAAAATAAAATATATTTTGACAAGCGTTGATAGAGATTTACATGGAAGGAAAATGAAAAAAATATTTTTATAAGATAATAAAAATAAGCAAAAAGAAAAAAAATAAACATCAGTTTTAGCAGATTTTTTGCATTTTTAATAAAATTATTTCAAAAAAAGCATTTTAAAATAAAATTAAAATGACTTCCAAAATTAAGCATAGTATTAAGAGATAAATCAAAAAAAAAAAAAATAATAATTTTTTTTATCTTCAGAATAATTCTTTTTCCTTGAACTATATTGTTGACATGGAAAACAAAAATTAACTATATGAAATATATAAGTTATTAATATCCAGAAAAAGGTTTACGCAGGGTTAATTTTTTTTAAATTTTTTTTATTTGATGTAACTAAGAAAACAAAAAATTTCCTTTTTTCATTGAATACCTTGTTAAATTTCGAAGACCATAAATGTCGGCAAGATGTAAAATAAATTTTTTGACATGTCAAGTTTTAAATCAATTTGTTTTGATTTTAGATTACATTTGATTGATTTCATGATATAAAAGGGTTATTTCAATTACAAAAATGTGTCTTCTCATTTTACAAAAAAATTATACATTTTTCGATTCTGAGAAAATTATTAAATTCTACCAGGATAAATTATTGGCAATCATATCATAACCTGGATATAAAATTTAAGAAATTTTTTTAGCAGAAAGGAAAAATAAAAATAAAAATAAATCTGCATAAATATGTGAAGAAAATCAAGAAAAAGGTTAAACACAAATTACAAGAAAACAGAATGATTGATTGTTATTAAAAAGATGAGAAGAAGGTGACTTGAAATCGGAGATCATGAAAATCAAAAAAAAATATAAAATTTTAAAAAAAATTTGGGAATTTAAATATGATTACGGAAAATTTTTAATCAAAAAAATTATAAATTGCATTGGGATAAAATAAGATTTAAAAAACTAAGCAAAATAAATAAAAATATAATTAAATTTTTAGAAAAATGTTTGAATGAATGGATGTGATATCTGTCTTCCTGAAATGCCAAAATTCCTTTGGACGATCTCCTAAAAATGAGACGAAGAGGAAATATTTTCAAATGTTTTTCTACAGAAGGATGCTTTAAAAACTATGGACCGAACATTTAATAAAAATAAAAACAAAAAATTTTTATTTTTTAAAAAAAAAAAATATTTAATATCAATTAGAAAAATTGATATTTCCAATGGCATATAATGAGGACAGATCATTGAAAAATTTGATGCTCATTTTAAATAGAGGTTAAGGTAAACAAAAATTTTGAATGAATAATATTGAAATTGGGTAAATGGATGATACGAACAGTTTCAGAAATATTTCAGGAAAACAAATTTTTTAAAGAAAAAAAGAAATGATTCAAACATCCTTAAAATGTGCTCCATAATGATGGAACAAAAATTTGATCCTAGATTCTAAAAAATGTCAAATAATAATCAAATATATTATTTTCTTTATATACAAGATTTATAATTTTAAATTTTGTGAGATGGTCACCACCATTAACTGAACATGCATGTAATAATCAATGGAAATTAATGACAGTGACATATGATTTGAAAATGTGTCAGCAAAAAAGTTAAGATACCTGAATGTAATAGCTTATACTTTTATATCAGTTCTTTATATTTGATAGTCTATGTTTATCAGATGCCAAAATATATGAACTTTAAAATGAGTCAAATCATTTTCAACACATTGTATTGAACTAAAAATTATCACCGTGAATCATAACGGACCC